>RSEF01000002.1:53208780-53223435 GCA_003993805.1 Himantopus leucocephalus
TAGAGGTCCCTTCCAACTCTGAAAATTCTGTGATTCTGTGAATATCCTGCCAATGCTCAGTTCACTAAAACTCAGACTTCAAAAAAAAAAAAAAATTGAGAAAGTTCAGCCCCCTGAAGCCCTGAACAGGAACTTCTGTACATCAGTCTTTGGCCAAGCTCATGTCCAAGACAGCACTTATATTTCCCTGATTGTTCTGCATCTATCCCCTGCCTGCGAAAGGCAGCTGTTCACGCCTCAAGAACAGCAGCTCCTAAGCATTTAGCCCCAAAGACCACTGTCAGCTCATTGTGACACTTCCTTCCCAAGCTTTAAGTTTAAATCCTATTTATTTTTCTCTAATGGCATTCTGCAGATCACCCATCACTTAGGAAGTGCTGTTCCAGAAAATTTCTTCCTCCAATTATCCACAGCAGAGCGCTGCACCCGGATTACACCGCGACATGTGAAAGCACAGCACACTGACCCAGGGAGGTGCATCATGGGAAAGGCTACAACAGGGCACCATTGTCATGGTTTGGGCCAGACTGGCCACTGAAACGAACGGCAGATGCTCTCCCCCACTTCTCTCTCTGAGGAGAGGAGGGAGAGAAAGACGGGAGTTTAGAAAAAATTAAACTACTTTAATGAAAATAATAATAAATTAATAAAATAATAAAAAAATGAAATAATGAAACACATACAATATTTACAAAAACAGTATCAAGCTCCCAGAATGACAATTGTGTCACCAGCAGGCACAGGGAAAGTCCCAGACTGGACTCAGCGATGGATGGGAACTGGATTCCAGATCTGGAATCAGGAATACATGGACTGGGATCAAAGGCAGATGAACAGACAGAGTCCTCCTCAGACGTCAGCCATTGAAGAAAGAGGGCTGACCCTTTGATCCCTCAGCTTTCATACTGAGCACAAGGCAGATGGGATGCAATACCCTGTTGGTCAGTTTTGGGTCACCTGTCCTGTCCGCTCCTCCCCACAGGTACAACCTCTCTATGCTTTTCCACTTCCGACCCTCCAACAGAGCAAATAACAAAGTTATCTGCCCTTGGGTGTTACAGCAATAAGTATAAGCAAGAGCCTCTCTGCATACCATTCCTGGGCATAAATTACAAACAATCAGGTCTTACCACTCTGAGAGTGAACAGTGTCTCCACAATATGCTGTTCATTTCAGAAAGTTCAGTTAGTTAGAAGAGGGTCAGCTGCAAAGTAGAATTACTGAACAGAAAATTGGTTCTGTTTTACCTCAAACCAGGACACAATGAACGATACGCTCAGTGGTCAGCAAAATCCAAGTAACAGCAGAGGAGAGACTGTCTCAGGTCAAAGCATCTACCCCAAAATGAAAACTGTCCTACTCAGTGAAAACATGGTCTGTCGTTCCCACAAATGCAACAAAACAACTGTCCGTGTCCCTCACAGTAAAATCATGATTTTCCTGTGCCAGCAGAAATGAACTTGGTCCAGTAATTGCACTGCAGTCTACAGGATGTTAATTATTCGGAGCGCTCAACCTACAGTATTGAACTATATAAGATGTTTCCTAAAAACATGCACACCTCCCAACCATTCACTGAGAAATTCACTGCCCCAGTTTTACCTTTAAATTCCAACATGGAGCAACATACAAGAAATAATAAACTAAGCTTAGCAGCACAGAGGAAAAAAAGGAATTTATTTTTTCTCCCAAAAGACAGCTGTATGTGCAACCCTCAGATTTGTTTACTCTCTCTCCTTTAGCTTTGAAATCAGCAGTCAAGGAGTTGTGGGAGGAAGACAGAGTAGGTTTTATACAGAAAACTTAAATATACTTTCTGAAAGGAAGAAAGCTCAAAACTTGTAAGAAGTTCACCTAATCTTGATTATTGAGGGAAGTACTAAAGCATCTACCCCCTGGGCCCTTTAAACCAAGCCTTGGTGACTTCCAAAAGGAGATGCCAAGGATTGCTCACGGCAGCATGTGCCGAAGCACAGGAATCACTTCCTGCGTTATGCAGCAGGCCACAGTAAGTGATTGTAACCTTCCCCTAAAATATTTTTACTGGCTCATAAAAATAAGATCATGAGCCACACTAGTTCAAATAAAAGGTTGAACTAGCCTCTTACTCTGTCTCTGGCCATCAGCAGATGCTAGGGAAGGGATGACGGGAAAGGTGGAAGTGTGGAGTGACCCTGCCTTCGACACACTCTGCACTTGTCAGCTCGGGACTTCGTGTTTGACGTGACAACAGAGCACCCTCAAAGGACACTCTTTGACAGACTCATCTTCCATACATTTGGCTATCCCTAACCTAAATCTAGGCATACTTTTGGCCTCCTCAAAGCTCTGTGACGATAGAGCCCACAGGTACATACAACACAGATGCACTTGTGACCCACACTTGCAGTGGTAGCGTGATCATCTAATCTACATTAAAATAAACCATGAGATTGCTGATCTTTAAACATATAATTTAATTATTGGAAAGTAATCAGTATGTAGGAAATCAGGAGTAAAACCATCTGCCTCTAACAGCCTTTTTGAAAACAACCATGGAGAAGGTCCAGCAGTCCCTCTCTTAAGAAAATAACAAACTTAACTGATGCTTTATTAAAATTTTTAAAAAAAAAAGATTAGTTGCAATTTTGTAACCTGTATACTACCAAAGCAACATTCCTCGAAGATCACATCAAGACTGCAGATAAATGTTTGCACACATCTGCTGACAGACATCACACGGAACAATTAAACATTGGCCATCTGCAGGGACAAATAACTTGGTGGGTATGGATCGGGTTTGCCCTGTGGTATATTGTGACCTTCCAGAACTGACAAGTTCAGCTGAAGTCAGGCCCCTGAGACAAGAGCTCCAGACCTCCTGTGAACACACCTGTAAACTCGGCTATGTACTGCTGACGGCTCCTGCAACCTAGTCAGAGCATTTACACCTTCAAGCTCTCCCTGACAAATACCAGACCTGACATACCACCTCCGGTTCAGATTTACACCCTTTTGCCATTTATACCCACCCATGCTGCCATCTAAAAATAGATTTTCACTTACCCAGCACTATGTGCATACTCCCCCATCACCACATCCTCCTTTCTTTTTAGCAGTCATCTGCATACTTTACTTACTTTTCCTATAAAGCTATTTGGGCCTTCTTTGAATTTTATGGTCCTCCAATTACATTTCCCCGGAATTAAAGAGGTTCCTTTGACAGAGGCTTACAGCAGCAAGACACCTCCCTTTTAAAATTTCTGCAAAGGATAAGATTTGAACAAACGGTGGCTGAACATAGTTCAGGTTCAGCGGTTTTTGCACATCATCTCAATTTAAACTTCTCATATGAAAATGGTCAGGCTAAAAAAGTCTTCTGGCTTAATGTGGGCACAAAGCCACCATTCTGGTTTGTGAATGAAGGCTGTGAATGCAAGTTTGGTGGGCACCATTTTCAGGTCTGTTCCCCACAGAGGAGAAGTGTCCTGCAGCAGGTGAGGAAAACACTGAGACAGTATCAGCTATAGTTAGAGTTATGGTTCGATGCTCCAGTAGGAAAACACAAATAAGAGTAGAGCACGTCAGCATTTACCTGAGGTGTTTTGCCCTGTATTTTCCCCGTGAGGTTGTATGTCAGGAACCCCTGGCTCACGAATGAGCATATTTGGCATATGAGAATATTTGGCATATTAACCCGACCTGCTGCCCCCAGGAAGCATGTTATGTTTTAGGGTAACTGAAGTGAACATATGAACTTCGCAGCAGTTATAAAAGTCTTTTTTTTAAAGAAGAGAGTTTTCAAACCCACTGCTCCACTGTAATTTAGCTGACTGTAAACACCAGGGGTGAAATCACAACTGTGGAGAGTTAACAGCAGTTAAAGCAATGACCTAACAAGGGGCAGGACCTCTCTTCAGGCATCTACCAGCAGTAGAAAACGTGAGAAACCACATCCAATACAGCTCCTGACAGTATCTCAGCAAGAGCTAATAAGCTTTTGCCATAACAACATGTTTATAAGGATGTTTTGCCATGTCTTACAGCTATTAGTGAATACTCTGTCTCCATTTCTGCTTTGTAAAATGAGCATCAGTGACTGATGCTTATTTATTTGGAGCTGACTTCTGAACCTAGAAGTTCAAAAGGCTGCGTTGCAGAGGAGCTTGCAGAGAGCTTGCAGTACAAGTTACTTCTCCTTTCCAGCCACTTTGGCAGAGCCTTAGGCCACGGAAGAAATGGGATCACACAGGTGTTCCCCTTGGCCCCTCATGTGGTGAGGAATACCCAGATCACTCCCAGCAGATACGTGGCTAGCCTGTTCTTAATGACTGCTGATGCTGCAGAGCTCCCCCAGCCATCCACTCCTGTGTTTTCCTACCCTAACGTTGAAAGGTTTTCTTAACATTTAAACCAAATCTTCCTTGTTTCTATTTAAACAAGACAGTTTAAGATGTTTGCTCTTTTCTTTCTTTCTTTTTTCTATTTTTTTTATTTTTAAAAGGCTAAAGAATCCTGTTTCATGCCACATCATGTTTTCATTTTTTGTGATCATTCTCTCTGTTTTTTTTTGCCTGGGACAAGGGAAAAAAGACCCAAGTGGTCTATATCTTTGTTTAAATACAGATCCCAGAACTGGTAATTTGAGGCCATACCAGTACTCTTTCAAGAAAGCGAAGTGTAACTGTCAGGACACGAATTAGCGCAGTGCAGACCCTATGGATGAGATCCCACCAAGAGTACCAGATATGCCATGCTGATATTGAATCTGGGATACACAATGCTGCGAGTCTCACAGTCTTCAAAGTCTTGCTAAGACTCACAGTGCAGAAACTGCCAACTCTTCAAAAAGAAAGATCCAGTCAAACTAAGTCAAGGGTATTTTCACTCCACCTTTTCTTTTAAACTGACAATTACGTGGATGCCACTTTCAGAAATAAGGTTTAAAGTGTATCTCCTCACTAGGTGGCAGATATACCAATGGGCTAAAATGTCATTTTTGTGGGAGAAATCCAGGTACTCAGCTGTTACATCTTCTTATCAACCAGCAAATAACTCTCCCGGATAAGAAAACCATGAAGCCTGTCATTCAGAAGACAACTTACGGTCATGTCCATACCGCTTCCACTCCACCTGCACAAAACCCCCATCTCTCTCCATTTCTCTCCTGCCTTCACAGCTAGGTTGGTGTGTAACAAGCCTCAAATGTCACTGCAGCCCCTGTGAATCATTCAGTGGCCAAAAATGGTCTGTAGTCCTCATCTCAATGGTGTAAATGGAGCCCAAGAACTCGCCACCTTCTTTTGGCAGCCCTTCTAGGTGTTTTATTCAATGCCTGGAAACAACTTCCCCACCACACTGCCAAGTTTTTTCCTCTTAAGCCTTTCATTAAAACGCATATTTTTACACAGCTGATTAATACTACCTGTCAACTCTGATGAAAATTAAATAAGCAGCCACTGAGTACTTGAAACTAAATCAAAACAAGTCCAAATCCAAATGCCTGTGTAAAAGCTGGGGAACAATCTGATATTGCCAAAACGGATCATTCCACATTTTTACAGGACACATTAATGACATTTGTATATGATCTATAGCATTTGTTTTGTGACACAAAAATCACAGATATACAAACAAAAATGTCACCACTGAAACAAATCTTTCCCCCCTTAAGCAAAAGGAAATATTTCACCTTATCTGAATCCATTTTCCTCCAGAAATTTCATTTCATGGGACATTTTGGGTTTTTTTCCCCATCTTAATTTGCAGTAAAATATATTTTCAGTATCTCAATATTTTTCAAAGGGAAGAAATTCCACATCCTGATCATCTTGTACTGGATGTTTTTTCAGGCATATCATAAGAATTAATTGATACTGCATCATTAGTAAATTTATGACACTCAGATGCACACAACATGCTGAAGCAAAATACATACATATGAATTAAAGCAAGTTATTATAGCTACACTGAACACGGATATACTTGCTAAGATACATCAATGTGATTTTTATTTCAGATTTGTGAAAGAAGACAGGCAAAAAGAACAAAAATCCACACTGACAGTACCTCAAAATGAATACATCCCGCTGTTTTTCTTAAGAAACAACAACAGCAAGAGATATTCACAAATTCTCAATTGGAGAGGCATTCATTTCCTACTGTGCTGTTACTACAAATTTACTCTTTGCACCTACCCACTGAAGTGAAGGAAAATTCATACAGAAACCTCACGTAAATAAACTTCAGAATGCAGAGAGCAATGTTAAAACACTCTCAGGAATATTTGGTCACTGAACTTTGCGTTAATGTTAATGAAACAAAAGTATTTGCAGTCAAAATACAACTGAACATAAATGGCTACGAATAAATGCACCGTTCACCCACATGAGAAACGTTTTCCATTACCACAGCAGATACCAAATGAAACAACAGAACATAAAGCCACTTTGATTAGTTATTCAGATTACCTAAGTGAAGGCTTTTCTTTCTGAAAACTTCATTTTTAATCCACAGATTCTTGAAAAACAGCTGAACAACAAAAAAAGTGAGGTCGATGAAGCATAAAAAATTTCACAAAAAGAGATACGAACTCCGCTCCATCAGAAAAAAAACACCAGAGGATAAACCATTCAAATTAATTCTGTAATCCTGATTAGAAAAATACGCAGGGCTTTCAATATAGAGCTTAAGAATGCCAAAAAGACAACAATCCTCCGCTTTATGGTCTGTTTCTGTTCTTGTATCAGGAGAAAGCTGTGAACAAACAGCTGTGAAATGCCAGCAAAGACGAGAAGAATCATCACCACGTACAATCAAAGAGAAAGTTGGGCTCATTTCAAGATTATTTTTAAAAAGAAAAGGAAAAAAAAAAAAAAAAAGAATTCAAACAAGCCAAAACCCTTAAAACTTTGCTGGGGAGTGAAGAGATGTGATTTCAGTTCCCATCTTTCATACTGGTTATCTCAGCCCGTAAGCCCAACTTCTGCTAAACTAGGGCTGCGCTGGTTTCTTCTGGGAGGCTGTGCACGCAGTGACTCCACCATCCCCTTTCTGAGATGACACGTATTCGTAGCTTTGCGATGCCACAAGCCACAGAACAGCTTAAGAAACACTTTGTTCAGCTGGAGGCACTGAAGTGTTATCCAGCAGGAGGATGACACCTCTGAATCCAAGTCCCACACAGGTGCCTAGCTGGGAGGTGTAAGGGAAGTATTTCCTTGCCACCCACCCACCCATCCTGGGAGGAGGAGTGAGACGGAGTGATGCTGTACTCCCCAGAGAACAAACTACCCGGACACGCTTCGGACATTTATCCAGCAGTTAATATAAGGCTTTTTTTGAATTACAGTGGAAAATGGGCTAGATGGGGAATAGCTGGCCAGCCCCAGAAGGGTGCTCCAGTCAACCACTGCACCTCAGCAGCTCTTCGCAGCATGGACCAGGGGCAAATAAGGACAGGGTGAGGGTATCTGATGCTGTGCAACGTTACTCTCTACTGCTGCGTGCAAGTGAGCATCCTGAGCACACAGTGGGTGCCTCCTAAGTTCCTTACCGTTCTATTTCTTCTTTTGCAGAAAATGAGCCTTCTGCATGTTGTGCTACTTGTGAATGGCGCTCTCTTTGATTAAGCCTTTAAAACACAAAGAGCATGCTTTTTTTTTTTTCCTTCTTTTTTAATAATAAATTTTTTTTTTCAAACCAACTTCATAGTCACTGCATTTAAAATGCACATTTTTCCCTGGTGGGGTTTTCCCTGTTGCACAGGAAATATTTTTAGTTGGAAGCTTTATTGTGCAAGCTGTCCAGCAGTCTGACAAAAGCTAAATTCCAGCTTATGGCTGAAAACCGTAGGAAAAATTCCAAAGCCTTTACAAATTATACAAATGAGACTTTAATCCCAGCTGGCCTCACTAACAGGGGCTCTACATCTGGGCACACATACAAATGTACTTTTCATATGGATTTTAAGCTATTTGAATAATGAAAAACAGAAAAAAACACCCCACTCTATTTTTGTAAATATTTGTATCACAATAATAAAAACCAAACAGTCCTGCAAGCACAGATTAGCCAGAGAAATACAGCTGTTTCTCAAAACCAGTCCTGCTCAGAGCTCTTGGGTAAAATCGATCTGCTGTCTGGAGGAGGATTCACTCCTCTAACAAAGAGAAAGCTTCAAACCCAAGCAATGCTCCTGTCTTCTCCAGGGCAAGCTCATTCTCATCTGCACAAGGGAGGGGGTGTCCTCATAGGGCCACCCAGTTGTCATAAGATGAGTGTACACGTGATATCAGCAAGTTTGATCAAGAGCAATCAAGAAAAATGGAAGGAACCAGAAAAAATAGTGTATCAACAGGAGGGGGGAAAACAGGGAGAGCTGCAAAGCTGTCTGGTCACGCACACCAAGATGATAGTGCCCAATGGGTCTTTGAGTCCCTCAGTCCTGGCTTTCAACTGCTGGCAGTGAGTGGAGCGCAAACATCACAGCCCTTCTCAGCTACGTCCACAATGCTCATTCGAGAAGAGCCCCTACTTCACTCACAGAAGAAATGCAAGCCAAGGATTTTTGAGTTCTCATTAAACTGGGGTGAAAATATGGTAGCCAAAGGATGGACGCTACTTGACTGAGAGGTCTTCTCCTGCTTTAATTGCATGAGGTATCACTACCGCACCTTTTCATGTTTGGTTAAGGCAAACTCACAGAGGCAATTTTTTTAAGGATAAGGAAATCAAGTTCTATCTAACATTTTTCCAACCGTGCTGTTTAGGCCCTAAGTGAATAAAGGCATTTAATGCAGACTCGCTGCATACGCTCTTGTAGTTTCACTTGACACTTTACTTGGGTGTCCCTCCTGTGTGTAGTGACCACAGGGAGAGACGGGGCCAACAGAAGCAATTTGTCATTTCTGAGACACCGCTTACTCTCACCTCTCACCAGAGGGAGGGGAACGTTGGTCTCTTCTCTAGCTGAACTCCTCCCGTAAAGAAGAGAAACTTGACAGCATTTTGGCGAAGCAACTGTGAACTGCCGGCTGCTAATATGGCTCGTGGTGCAGGCTGCCAAATTGCTGCTGATCCTGCATGGATCAGAGACAGAGAGGTGTGTGTGTGTCTGCCTCTCCTTCTGTGCCTATAAGCTGGAAGCCTCAAAGAACAAATGGAAATGTTCTTTCTCTCTGCACGTACGCAGCACTTTTGTCAGAGGGCTGTAGGTAACCCTCAAGCTGTGCCTGCCTCTGTTTCTTGCCATTCCTTTTTCTCCAATGATTCTCTTGGCATTGCTGACAACAAATTTGGAGAGCATAGGGGCAAGCAGGCAGTAGATGGCAGTCCAATAAGAATGTCCACAGTGTATGCGCCGCTCCATTAACAAACATACTGACTTTCTTCCAGGAGGTCAGACTACAAGAAATCACCAGACTTTTTGTCCAGGAATATAAAAAAGCCTGTAATAATAAAATATTATCCCATAATCTTTGCAATTCTGTTACAAAGATAGTGCAGGTGCTAAAGTAATTTCCATTGCATACATATCCATGGGAAAATAACTTAATGACCATTTTTTAAGGATGGTGTTATGAATACTGCAAACACATTTTCAACCAAAATACGTTAAAAATTATCTTGGACACAGAAAAACATTAAAAGAAGCATATAATTGAGACACAGAACAGATTAAGTCTCCAAGAAGACAGATGAGTCTATAGAGAGTCAGATGGATACATTAAATCTGGTAATCGTGTAATGAAAAGTGGAATGATAAAAACAATTGTTTTTTCTTCATACGAAACAAAAAAATGTATACTGACTACTTAAGAGTGTTTACCCTCAACTTTTTTTTTAGTTATGATGAGCTTGCATTAAAAAAAAAAATGCTCTTTCTCATCTTCTTCAGAACTTCATTTTTGAAAAGGAGTGGAGACCCCAGGGGTAGACACACCAGGCAAGAAGGGAAACCAAACAAAAATAAGAAAAAAAAACAACAACTGGACTGGAGTTTCAAGATGGAAAAAAAATTTTTTCCTCTCTCCCAGTTCCTCTCTCCCAGCCCCCAGAAGTAAGAGGTTGTACCAATATAAAGCATTAACAGTATCTGCTTACTTTCAGCATATGAAAGAAAATAATAAAAGGCTCTACATTCACGGACATTTGACTCCTAGGACGAATCATACACCGAATAATGACAAGTTAGTACTGCTGCGTTAAATATATGGGTTTTATACATCTAATCCATCTACAATATTAGTTAAATAAGACACTCTGAGATGACAATATTAAATAATCTGCAAGCTGCAAGAATGGGATTATTTATTGAGTATACCTAAAATAAAATCACAGGTAATAAAGAGAAAAGAGATTTTCCAGAAAAGGTCTAGAAACACAGTTAAAAACAAGAACTTCTTTAGCAGATAGTAACAGAAGTATTTTTCCGATCAGAACCAACTACCAAATCCTGTGATACATTCTATGATCCAACGCATGCAATCCTCTTCCAAATCCACTAGAGAAGCAGCATATCTGAACTTGGAAACAGCCAGTAGCCAAGGACTTTGCAGATTGTTAAGATACACGGCAAGAATTATAAATGGCTGAATACATGACGACAAATGAAAATCTTGAAAAGTCATAATCTGCATGAAGCCTACTTAGCACTGCTTTTACTACAACAGCTAACACTACTTTGCTCAGAAATGTATCCGAGAAATAAGACATTCACATTTTACAGCCAACAAGCCACAAACACATATCCTATATCTCAGCCAACTCCTGCTGTGCAAATCCCTTTGTGCAAGCCTGCGCTCCCTGTGGCCCAAACACTGGCTTTATTCTCAGAGGATTTGGGATGGCACAGAAACCAACGGGCTCAGCGCTACAGGCTCCTTCACCGTTCCTCAGGTTGCCTCATTCAGAAAAGACCATCATTGCTCAAGAGCACAATTATCAACAGGGCAACATCTTTTAGAAATATTTTTGGCCAGCATGATCAAAAAAGCTCCACATTTACTGAGACATCACAGCAGCAGGAGTCAGGTCAGCCTAGCCGAATGCTTTCAGTTATATTCCCCTGTGTTTTATAAACAAGATCATCACTCCAAGTTTGGGCTTATTGAAAGCTATTGAAACATAGGCTAATTGAAAGCTCCGTAAAGTAGGAGATTGCAGAAGAAAAGGGAATTGCTTCCTCCCCTGATATCACCCTCAGATCCAGTGTCACCTCTGAACCCACCTGTAGCATGTTCTTTTGGGTAAAAGCTTTCATAAAAGTCTTCAATCCTATTACAAAATAACACACACGCAAATTGCTGCATATCCTTGACAGCCAAATGCATCCTCCACTGTACCAGTGAAAACATAATTGGAAAATTAACATCAGGGCTCCTATTTAACCTTCGTATTAACATGCAATTTCAGAACAAATCAGACACTGTAAGCCATTGGTCAATACATCGGGATATGGGGATACCAAGGCCACCGAGAAAAAGCAAGTGATGGCACAGACACTGTCATATTGGACCATACAGTACAGGAAGGGATTGTAATATCCACCTCCACCCTAAACAGTCGAACTTTTTCAGACACACGCATCTATCCTGCAAGGCGTAACGAGGGAGCATAGAGCCACACAGCACAACACACCTGCATTTGTTGTACAGCACCACGGGATTGCCATAGGTCTACATACACTGCTTCAGAGCTACAGAAGTCTCACATTCAGGACTCCTCTCTTTGCCAAGCCAAACTACTGCAACCATTATTACAATGCTTCATTTGGGTCATGTCCAAATTACCCATCACTCAGGGTCTCCACCTACTGGTTACTTAGCACGATGATGACACTTAATTGGTAGAGGACCGCATTTTTTCATGGGGAAGCTCATTTCTGTTAACTGAACTTCTCATAGCAAGGGAGCAATATGTTGCTGCCTTTGGAATTGAGTCACTTCAGTAGGAGGACAGGGAGGATGAGGAGAATATGGAAAGCTTTTTTCAACATTAAGTCTTCAAACACATCATAACCCAATTTGTACGGATGCCAGCCACTCCTTTTGGCAGACTGCATGATGTCTTGTTGTATTCTACAGCCAATTTGTTGCCTCTAATTAGCAATTTGGGAATAGAGTAAGAAGAAAAGAGAAACAAAAAACTAAGTGCACAGTGCCAGTTACTATAGAGGGACACACACGCTTTCATTATTGTTTTTTTTTTTAATGTGGCTGAACACAGGTTGCATCCAGTTGTTTCTTCAAAACCAGCTATAGGTCTGAGTAGTTCCATATTATATTTGACTCTGGTTGGGTAAATACTTGGTCTCTTTTCCGTGTAAATCTCACTTGTAATTTCCTAGGTGGACTCCAATGTGCAGCCTAGCAGATGAAACCAGGTGTTAAGGAACACCTTTTTTAAAAAAAAAAATAAATTCTTGCTATCTCTTATACTTTATGTTTCAACTTAATAGCAACAAGCTGGGCCTCTCCAAATTATTCAGTCCCCAAAAGCACTGGGAGAACACAACCATGCATAGGCCAGCTATTCATTGTGGCTTAAATCACAGATCAAGTCCAAGTTCAGCAAGTTTCAGGATACTCCGTTTGCTCCTCTAAATTCCCTCATATTCTAGGACTTTCACCTTTTTTCCTAGTAACAAATGAAACAAACTATTGGTGTCAACACACTAAATAACTATAAAAGACACTTACACAGCCACTATATTCTCTCACATGAGCCACCACATTTATGTTACTGCGTTCTCTGACATGAACGACCAAAGCATTTACATCAAATATCCCTAGGATCCCATGGATTTTGACAGATTATTTTTTTCAAGGTAAGAAAATAAAAGGCAAAGGAGAAAAGACTGTGACGATTAAGCAAAGGAAAGATAAGAAGCGCATCTATTTATTTTTTTCCCCTCATACCCAGCCCTCTTTCAGGGATCTTTAGACACAAAGTCACAGCAGCAGATGAAATCTTTTCTGATGTTTGCAGTACACCATCTATAAGCCTTTCTTTCACAAACCGATCTTTTGAGGTCTTATGCCCAATTTCTACTTGGAGAAATTAATTTTTCTCACAGCCAGAAAACTGATAGTTCATCACCTCTATTCAGCCACGTAGCTGGACTTGTGCTGCCTGCAAATGGCCTGTTTTGGCTGAAAGGGAAGAAACAGCCAAAATCATGTAAGGTCCTCAGCTGGCCTTTACTTCAATGAAATGAACTTTCAGCTTGCATCTATGACTCCCCTGAGGCTTTCCTCAAGCCCTGCCCCCCTGGGCTCAGGCAGTGTTTCACTGTGGGAGCAGCAGCCAGCTTCATTATCTCCCACAGCTCCATGGATGCTCCTGTGTCTCTGAGTCTTCAGGTGCAAGACTTGGCTACCACCTCCCTTTGTGAGCTATGGCTACAGAGTCATGGTATCAAGGAAAAGCAGCCTCCCCTCTCCTCTAGGTATCACAGGTAGTATATGTCTCATATGAGATAATGTAAAAGGAAGTCTTCTTAGCCTTCTTTCAGATGTTTTTTGAAGGGCATTTTGCAACCTCTATTCCCTTTACAGGTGATGGGGGTGTGAGGTGACAATTGCAGGAGTATGAATCAATGCACCTAAAAGAGATGGATAAAACAATTTGATATGAACATCCATCCCAAAAGAGTTTCTGATCAACTTCACCATGGTCAATACTGACATCTACACCTTCCCTAATGTCCTTCAACCCTTCCGCCTTGCCATCGTCACAGTCTAATGCCACACTGCTCTGACAAATGCAAAAATATAAATAGAACAACTCCCTGCTTCCACCGCTGCCTTTCCTCTTTTCTCAAAACTCAGTTTTTGTTTTTTGTGAAGACAGCTACTACCACAGCTTTTGTTGCTGGCTGAGTACAGAGCACTTCAGTGGCACCGGTGCCTGCACGGCACCCATACCTGCTGGAGCAATTTTTCATCATTTCTTTCTCAACAAAAACAAGTATATCTTAAACAGCTACCTTTAACAGAAAAGGAGAGTGAGCCAAAATCTTGCAATGGCTTTGGTGAGAATTTCCATTAAAATGTCACAAAGAGCCGTGAGAGTGCTCACACGGCACTGATGAGCACATTAAAGACCAGGAAGAATGCACAAATAATAAGAAGTTTAATTATACTTTTTATAGTAACCATCCAAATCTGCATTTTGAAAATATTGTACATTCCTAGTGAGAGATGACATTTGATTTTGAAATACTAACTCAGGGCAGTTAGGCATGAATATCTGGCTGCTAAGTCATTTGTATCTCTTTCAGGAAGAAAGAGTTCCCGAGGGGCATGATATTTATATTGAAACATTCAAATTTACATGATCACAGTAGGATTAGATACAGAACACTCACAAATCTTGAGCAATTAAAGAGACTATACAATTACTGAGTGCAGAGTTTCTCTCTTTCCTCGTAACTTTTCCCTTCACCCTCTCTTAATATTCCTGTTAGGGCAATAGCCCGAGCAGCACATGGTAGCAAATCAGCCAGGCACAGGCTAGTGTATTCACTGGCCACTGCAGCTGCACCTCTTGGGCTAGCTCACAGATTTTTGACATGCCCAGCAGGTGATAGGCAGTGGCTGGCCAGCATACAGCAACTAGGCAGCAATCAGATGGTCATAGAATCATAGAATCATTAAGGTTGGAAGGGACCTT
>RSEF01000002.1:53223445-53233467 GCA_003993805.1 Himantopus leucocephalus
GGGTCTCACCAGTGCCGAGTACAGGGGGATGATCACTTCCCGGTCCATCTAAACAGGTAGGCTGCCCATTTTGGCCATGAAGTCTAGACTTGAGTCCAATATGCTCAACAGATCTTGCTGAGCCAAACAGGTTACCAACAAAGCAAGAGCTGTGGTCTTGTGGTGGGTAGAAGACAGGGGGCACACAGCAGTATTGGAGGCATAAACATAGGAAAGAAAGACAGATGCAACCCAAACTGGCTTGCTTTTGCTTGTTGTTCATCCCTGCTCTAAAAGATTTAGGTCAAACCAAGCTGTACATTTTTACTATTTGCCAGTGTCACCACAAGCTACTGCGATGTATTAGAGCTATCGCAAAAGATGGAAATATAACAAACATCCCTTCCCCTAGGGAGAAAACACAGTGAGTGTCACTAACAATCACCTAAGTCTTGGGAAATTTTGCATGCCTCTATGTGCCTGTTCTAAAAGCTCGGGTACTACGTGAAAACCTTAGCTTTGTTTGGGACATAGCAAAGAAAATGGGTTCACCATACAAGCAAGAAACAAGATCTAAAAGTCTGACTCAAGGGGTGAAAAAAAAACACTCTGAAAGATCGGCATTATTTTCTGCACCTCTTGGGATTTCCTTAAGGACCTGACTCGTAACGGTGGATGCTTCCACCTGGACCTAGTTCCAGTGCTGGCAGTGAGACTAACATGCTCTCACTGATGGGCAGTTACTGCGGTAAAGGTGTAATACAGCTTCTGGAGACAAAGTGTCAGAGGGGCTAGAAAATAAGTTTGGGTTCACCTGTGCTTCACTTCTTCCTCCACCTCCTCACCATCTTCGATCTAATTCTTCTGCAGTTCAGCTCAAACAGGGGTGTCCAAAAATCCCAAATCCTCCCTCAAAGCAAAATCCCCGTCTGAAGTCTTATTTCTGTGCATTACACCCTCTATGCCAAATTCACATCAACACTTTAGCCCACCAACACCCCAAGCTGAGCAAACCCTGGTATAATTAAATGCCGCCTCCCACCTTGGCTTCAACAGCTCATTCTGCTTCTGCCTGGCTCTCGCTTTGCATTTACTGATACCCTCCTTACCTATCAAATCCCAAAGCAAATTTAAAAATGCAAAGATTACCTGATTCCAAAAAGTTTACTCCACTTAAGGACCCACTTAAATTTTTCCAGCTAAGACTTAGAGTCTCGGACAATAATCAGCTGCTTGCTGTTGACACTTGGTGTGCTGGCATGAGAGTTAACCGAGGGAGGTGGCCAAGGAAACCAGCCACCCACTGCCCACATCAGACTGCCTAACGCGCCTGCTGGAACAGAATGCCCCCCACTGTCAGCATGTTGGTACTGATCTTGAGAAATACAGAAAAAAAAAAAATAATCTAGTGCAGGTAGCAAAGAACAAAATAGGTTTTAGGTAAGCGGAGTGCAACAGTGTGCCAAGTTAAAGTGGTCAGGAAAGCTGAAAGGGTAAAATGACACTGAAAAGGTCTTCCTCTTTTTTTTTTTGAGAGAATGGTGGATGGACTGCAGTTGGTACAGCAATGAATCTGTCAACTAGAACATGTTCGAAACATTATACAACCTGCAGATTTATGTGGATTAAGGTATTTCAGAAGGTTATGTCATCTTTGAGAAGCTCTTTACATAGATATACCCTATGAATACTTGCAGGAAGTGAACTACTGTAGGAAACTGTGCATATCTATTTAGTTAAACGAGAAGTCAGAGAGGAGTATCACAGAGACAGATAGGTTAATGATTGCCTCAGTTCATTAAATGTCATTTCCATGCTTTATGTCAAAGCTCAGCCAGACAGTTCAGAATTTTTAAATTCTCAGCTGACTCACTTGTATAATTTGTCAGGCACCTGTGGCTTCAATAATTGTTAATAGATAAACCAAAGGTACAGTGGCTGGACCTTAAGATACAAACTTGTTTATATGCAGGCCCAAGAAAGGTTAATGAGGCCTAAATATACAGTATGGAAAACTAGAAATGTTCTGTGTTACAGGCAGCCCTCTGTCCCAGACACCAAAAAAATGCATATACATGTAACAGATAACATTAAAGGGGTTTATGCTTAATATGTACCTTAGGATTAAGAAACATGACCACAAGATTGCACACACCTACATCTCACATATTTGAGTTAGCCCTAGAATGCTTTTTCAGACTAATTCGGTATCAGATACAGGGAAAAATGAAGGACTAACCAAAATTTTGTGAGAGGAGTATAATAGGCAACTTAATGTTAAGTAGTCTTTCTCTACTCCACTTACTACATTTTCATTGCTATCAGAATTTAAGAGTTTGCCAGTTTACAGAAGTTATATAAAGGCAAAAATGAAATATTGAATTTGAAGTAGGATGACTGTACTACTGAATAAAATTTTCAAAGCATTTGTTCTGAAGATGCTTCTTACAACAGGTGTAAATCTCTGCTGTATAAGAGACAAGAGGCATTCAGAAATGAACCTACATGATTTCTATAGAAGAAAAATCATGTCATTAAAGTCTTGTGAGGAAAAGATATTTCTAATATCAAATTTGTTCATGTCTTGCTATTCACAAAGCTTGGCTAGTTGAAGTAGGTGGGTCAGTTTTATTTTTGGATATAGCTGGTTTCTAGAATCCTTAGGATTTATGTCCAAAATGAGCAGGTACCTCTCTTCATTAGGAAGTACTATAGAATGTCAGGATGAAGAAGTGCTCCAATAAAAAAGTTACATATATGTTTATCTATATGTTTATTTATTCTACAGTAATACCTTTGTTAGCACTGACACTATTTCAAATTTATCTTGGTGTTATTATGATCAAAACTGGATTCCTGGAACTGCACGATATTCCCCTCCCTCAGTAGCTGTGAGAAGATGCTGCCGTAGGTGTAAAATTCAGTTAGACTTTTATTGGAGTCTTTGATGAGTAATAATGCACAAAAAAGCTGTGGTGTAGGAAGGGAAAAGTGACCACCACATCACAAATTCCAAAGGCTGCCAGTAATGCAAGTCACAGAGAGGGACTTTCTGCAGCAAACATGTTAAAATCTATCTTGGGTGGCAGCAACTACTCAGAAAGGCGCTTAGACCAGCAATGGAGGTACATGACTACTATTACTCTTGATAGTAATATCAACTATTTTCAGAAATAAGGGTGATGGCTATCCTCAGCTTTCAGTACAACAAGATCTAATGAATTCTTTATCGTTTAGCACAGCTCCTTCTTTTTACTATGAGAAACACCCATTTACAATGTCTTCACTAACAGTAACACTGATTTTCAACTTTAGGAACATGATAGGCAACATGAATATTGGAGAATTTTGAGATGACTTTTCTGTTTCAAATGAAGTCGAATTTGTACCAAAGTGACAACGTTTGCTCTCCCTTGGTCTCAGGTGCACCACTTCTCCTCCCTTTTATCCTCGGGCTCTCCTCTTCTTCTCTTTTGCTCCCTTTCTCCTTTGCAACCACTAGACCTGAGCTCCCCTGAGGACCGTTCACAGTTGCTGGCCAGCCCAATACAGAAAGGGCTGCTGCCACCTCAGCGCCAGAAGCAAACTAGCCCAAGGCCTGCAGAAGCAGTGGCATCTCTGACTTCAGGAAAACTCACCCACCAGACACAGCTGATGCATGGCCCCTGGAAGCCCGGGATCACTGATGACCTGACACCCTCCGTGCTGCCGATGGACCAGCTGGCCCGAACCAGGGCAAGGTGCCAGCAGGTCTGCAAATTCCACCAGGAAAAAACAGAAGTGCTCCAGCAGGTAATTTCTGCCCTTTAAGAAATACTCTCCAGACCTGGAATACTACAGGGAGACAACACAAACAACAGGTTCTTCCTTTTAATTTTGCTCATATTATCCATAGAGAAGGCATAACTTAAGCGTGAGTGTGTTATTTCAGAAATAAAAGCTGGTGGCTCAGCTTGTTCAGCAAGCTTTCAGCTGTAGTACTTAAGCATCCGCATTGTTGTTTGTGGAGGACTGTTCCTACAAAACCAAGAAATATGAATGCATTCACACACAGAGCACAGAGGTATATTTCGCCCTACAGGACATCAGGCAGAAGCTGAATCCTCCAGGAGCCAGAGTTGCCATAATGTCAGGAGAGAGGAGAGATTCCGGATTACAAATGCTGCAATATTGAGCACTGCAGAGTACAGCACAGATACACTCACTGTCTAATTTCTAGGTAAAGTAGCAGATAAATCACTTGCACTCTTATTTTAACCTCCAAGACATACATAGTGCTTCAGCAGCATCAACACGAGTCCCAAATGGCCAGTGTCGTCCAGGACTCACACTTAAATCCTACAGAAATATTTAAAAGAGAGATGTTGAAAGGTAATAGATATTTGCGTTTATATTCACCAGTGTCCTCAAAAAATTATGCACAAAAAGGGCCAAATCTGGGGGAACTGGACCCCAACTCTTCCATAACTCTATTGACCAATACCCCGAGTGGAAAAGGGTTTTCTATGAGCTTAGCAATATGAGCACAGGCGGGAAGCCTGCCCTGGCAGGGCTAATCTCATCTCGGTCTCTTGACTTGTGCTACATTCATTGTAACACTGCTGATGTAATAGATTTACAAGTGTGTGGTCATGAAGCTGAAAGGGTTTTGGAGACATCGCTCACATCCACACTTCTGTGCCAAACAGGACATTGCCATTATCCAGTCATCCAGCATTTGTCAAAAACAGCATCCCAGTGGGTGCTAACAGAGGGAAGAAGCAGAGAAGCTTGTACCCGCCTGTGACCCTCTGTCTTGCAAACATCGTGTCGCCTCTGCAGGAGCCTGGCCAAGTCATTCACCAGCTCTGTATTACTGCTGTCGTAACAGGGGAAGGAGGGGGCAGACAAGCAAATCCACTAAAAATGAGTCAGACAGAGTCTTTATCAAATGACTCAGAATAACAAGTGAATAACAGGGATTATGAAAGTACAGACACTGTTGCGTGAGGCCATTCATATGACTTGTGTTCCCCAGTGACGCAAGAAGCAAATGAACTGAGGACTATTGACAGTGTACAATTCCTATCTCGCTGCCTGCAATACAATTTAGAGGATGCTTCCAGAGATAGGCTGAGCCAGAGATAAAATGTGACATGAGACAGCTGGAAAAGAAAGAGGAACAGACTAAGTTGATTTTTTTTCCCACTTTTTTCCCCCCAGAGAAATGGAAACAAACTGATTGCTAAAGGCTTATCAAATAGGGCTCATTCTTCTAGTGGTACTGCTTATTCCCCTGGAGAAACAAAGTTTTCTGCATGACTAAGGCTGTCTGGAAGCATAGCTCCTCAAAGCCACACATGCACCACCTGACACTATGGACCATCTTTCTCCACCAGCCAGACATGGGCTGCCTTGGACATCAACTGAAGCCCAGGCCAGTACTTTGCACAGACCCAGAGGTAACTACACAAACCTAAATCACTGTTATTCCTCCTAATAGTGCAGCGGCTAAATGGGATGAAGTCCTGGGGTCTGGCACCAGGATTTAGGGGCTGTTTGACATCCCAGAACATCAACCAGTCTCTATGCCAGCAGAACCTTAATGCTGACTGCCCAAGGCTTTTGCAGCAGTTTCTGATCTATCTGTGGATCCAGAAGCTTGCTGTGCAGCACATGTCCAAATCTTAACTCCATTTTACAGATGGGATAAAAGGGTGTTAAGCACAGACAGCAGTGTTTCAGTGGTAGTCAAAATCTCTTGTATGTGGGGCACACAAGTGAAATGGTCACTCATTTGTCACATCAAAGGAATAAAGTCACCACAAACCCTCAGGATTTCAACACAAATGAGCTGCCGGTCCACTTGCCTTGCATTTCTCATGCCTGACAAAACCAAGTTACTTCAAATTCAAAACCATTCAGAGTCAAGCGATAAACACACTGCGTGATAAGAGATAGGGAACAAATGATAAATAGTTCAGATTAAAAGTTGGCCCCGGTGAGCAGAGGGCCAATGTTACCATCTTCCAACATGGAACAGAACAAGCCCTGTGAAGCAGCAGCATCGTGCGTCACTGACATACATGTAACCTATGGCACCTACTTTGCCTCTGGATGGAATCCTCTTCAGGAATGGATGGTGCTACTTTCACTGACCTTGATTATCCATCAGAAGTCAAGAAGGAAGGGAGGGTTTTAAGTGCACACATTCTCCTAGCTTACTTTGCATGAACTCCTCTGTGGGACAACCCCAGGAAGAACAATGCTTTGAATGAAAGAATTGCAATGAACTGTGTTACACTGATAAAATACCGGTAGATTTAGTATTTTCTCATATGAGACCATACTAAATGAATGCCTTAACCTTTCCCCAAAAAGGTAAATTTCTTGACAAAGTTCATGAGCACTTTTAGCCATTAGGCATCTCTTGGTCATTGCTAAAAGCTTATTTCATTAACTCCATTTTGTCTAGCTAAGCACCTCCTGTAACTTACACATTCTTAATCTCTTCATTGTGCTCCAGATAACAGAAAGGAAACCTAAGATCCAATAGACTATTTACCAAAATATTCTTCTCATCTGGCTTCATATATTTTGACAGAGATTCTTTTTCATACAATGTTTGTGATTAATTTATTTCATGAGTCTTAAGAAGTGATGACAGCCAAAGTAGGGCAAAAGCTATAGCAGCAGCTTGAATGATACTGAAAAGGCAACAAGTCTGCCAAGTTCATTAGAAGGATTATCGTAAGAAAATTAAAAATAACTCTTTCTCTGGCCTAATGACAGAATCACATTTGCTTATAAACTGCAAAATCTTAGTGTCCATCCCTGATGTGATATTAAAAACAGCAACACTCCTCCCTCCCAAAAAACACCCACAGACTGACCCAGCAGATGGAGTTTTTAGACCTTGCCCTCTCTTTTAACGGGGGCCAATTAAAACAACAACACTTCTTTCTTCTTACATTAATTACATAAAAGGTTATGAAATACTGTGATAACAGAGGCCATACAAATATCTGAATCAGAATCTGTATTAATTCCCACTTCTCTTTAAATCTTCTTCTTGTGATTTGGTTTTCTAGCCAACATTGTTAGTTGCATGAAAATCTCAGCCTCAGCATCCTCCCAAAACCCACTTGTTTGCTACAGAATTTGCCTGAGCTGTCGTCTTACTGCTCCCGTAACACTTCTAGTCTGGTTGAGTTACCACAGCTCCATGGATCAAGTAGGATCATTAGCTCTGCAATATCTGAAGAATGCTAAATCTTGGAAACTGGGCAGGAAAACAGACAGAAATACCTTACCATTACCCATGTGTGTTTTAAAGTTAATCAACACGTTACAGGTTTCCCACACTTGATCTGTTCGGGAGTTACAAATGGGTCTCCTGAACTCACAAGTGCTATAATAGCACGTCAGGATTTCTTCTGAATTACCCGTACACCTCATAACAGCACTGCAAAACGCCACCAGGATCTGTTCACGAGCACTTCAAAACTTCATGCAACTGGAGTGCATTTGAAGCAATGTTCATGATACAAAAACGCAGGACTAGCTTTAAGCTCCAGTTGCTTCATTTCACATTTCCTTCGCTCCTCATGTTTAGTAGCTTCTGTCTCTCTTTAGAATGATTTATTCTCGGGCATATTAAAGGGTATTAACCTATGATTCCAGAAAGCAAACGTGCTCGTAAATTGTTTCACGGAACAAAAATCACTTTTATCAGTCACCAACTCTTCCTTCTGTGAATTATGCTGTACAGCCTTCTGGCCTCTGCATCCAGCAAAATTGGAAGCTGTTGCTGAAGCAATTTTTGAAATAACTTCCGCTAGTGCTACCAAAAAACGCCCACCAAAACACCCAAGCCCCAACTTTCTCTCTCCTGAGTTATCACCAAGGAAAAGCACTAATATCACACCACACTGACATAATCACAGAAGAATACCGACACATGTAATAGACTATTTCCCTTATTAACACTGAGATATTGGTTCTTCTCAACCTCAAGAAAAAAGATTGTGAATCCACAAACAACATCCCAGAGACTTTCAGAGTAACGCATCAGATCACACTTGCTCATCTCTGTCAGTATAGTGAACTCATACTCGAAATGCCTATAGGCGTTCATAATGCGAAGATCTATGGAAAAGTGTATACTAACATATGAAACTTAGAAACAACCTTTAAATAACCTTTCCTTTGGACAAATTCTACTTTTTATTTGAAATTATTAAGTTTTCTTCTTTCCCAGGACTCCAAAAGGGTCATCTTATACTTCAATTCAATAGGACACTTTTTTTTAGATAATACTTTTTAAAATGCAAAATATATTTTTCAGCTATTGAAAAATAATAATTTGTAATTACTGTCAAGTGCGTTAGGGTTTCTCTGTTTGTTCAGTTTTTTCTTAATGAACCTTTCCTCTTCTACCATTTCTTCTGATGCCCTATTTTTACCATGTTACTCCTATGCTATCAGAAAAGCAAGGAAGTAAAGATTTAAAATAAAATTATTCATGAAGGGCAAATGCCTTTCTAAATCTCCTAGCGTTCCGAAGGGTCTCTTTGTCATCTAGTTTTCCGCAGTTAGACTTTCACTTTAAAAGCACAACTGCAATTTCTTCTTTGTAAAAGGTATATATACTGTTCAGTTTTTTTCATAAATGCGTTTTGGATGTAGGTGAAGTAACATTTCCTATTGTAGCCTGTCAGGTTTCTTCTAACTTTGCAGTTGAAGATCTGCATTTAAGNCCCCCCCCCCCCCCCCTTTTTTTTTAAAAACCTTTGAGCAGAAGGTAAAGACCTTTCCTGTAGTCACTGGCTGTTCAGAGACTTGTAGCATTTGGCTTTCCAACAAGCTTCCCATCATTTTCTCCAGACTGGCTTCCTAGGATACTAATGGACATGAGTTGTTGTAGCCTTCTCTTTGAAATTCAAACCCTACTTATAAGCCCTGACTATTTTATACTTATTATTTTTAACCTATTTTCAAGACCCAGCAGAATCCCACACTTTCTTTTAGTCTCTGAATGAAGAATTTGGTGAGCTTGCATTGCCCTGTGCAGAGGCTAAAAATACCACTTTTGAAGGACTCAAACTCAACTGTTTCACACAGTCAATTGTCTTTCTAGGGCATTTCGCTTCCATTAAGAGATCAGACTATTTTTCAAATACCCCAACATCCTGCATAAACACCATTAGGATCACTTTGACTAAGTGACCTTAGTAGGAACTAGATGGGAACCCTAATGATGGACAGTAGGAGCAACTCATGGATTAACCATTCAAGAGGCAACTGGAGAGCTTCTGTCATGTGCAGAATAACTCAGTGACAGCCTGCACTGAAAAACATGAATCCTTTATCTTATTGTACAGCATCGTATCTGAGCAGCTCCATTCAAGTGTTGGCCAGAGCAGATTGTACTCTTCAGGGTGACTGATCAGAAATGAACAAATGGGGAAGCGTGATGGGAGCTGAGCTTTATTGCTGCAAAGGAAAAGATGACACACTGAAAGAAATAATTTTAAATTGCACATACAGGTCACCAAGCTCTGAATTAAATGTGTCTGAATTATCAAAAAACACCACAAAAAAAAAACCAAACTCAAAAAAGCATCGCATTCAATACTCCATAGCAAAACTCTGGTCAACGGGCAATAGAATTACAAAAAGAGTTAGACAGAACAAATAGAAATATATAGAAACATAAAATTAGCTGGGATGACTTCATTTAAAACACATTGTTCTGTTTTCATAGTTCTGGAGACCTCATCTGGGTGTCTACAGCAATCCAAGTTTCAACAGGCCTATAGAAACAGACAGTGGGAAGTGGACCAGCTCTTACCTTGCACTGAGGGTTAACGAGAATTACTAAAAAGGAGAGTGATACGTGGTACAGAGACAGTAGAATGGGCAAACTTTATCCTCAGAAAAAGCTACAGATAAATCCACTGGGATTATCTATGAAACAGAACTGTCAAAACACCATGTATCAGACCAAAGGTTTTTGGTGCAGTACACAATCAGCATGTGGAAGCATTTTTTTTAATTTTTTT
>RSEF01000002.1:53234467-53248055 GCA_003993805.1 Himantopus leucocephalus
ATGGGGCTTTGAGCAACCTGGTCTCGTGGAAGGTGTCCCTGCCGATGGCAGGGGGGTTGGAACTAGATGGTCTTGAACGCCCCTTCCAACCTAAACCATTCTATGATTCCCACCAAAGCCCAAACCAGAACACACCTGGCAAATCAGTCTTCACACTGTACTTCCTAAGCTTGAGCCAGCATGAAGAAAATACTAAACAAAAAGCTCATTTGTATTCCTACCTCTCTCCTCAGCATTAGCTCAGGAGTGAGGACTGCAAAAATACATTCACCCACCTGTGCTGCACTACACATGCCACATCCTTCTCCCGAGACACCTGTCAGTCTCAGCATTTCACAATCAATGGCCCTGAAATGAGCTACACAGATTGAAGGGAGATGAAAGAAACAGCAAATCCTTCGCTGTTCCTTCAAAGAATCGATGGCAGCTTCTATCTCATTTTAAGTGGCAGACAGAGAAGGGAGTATTCACGTTACCTGTGTAACAGTCTAATACATGCACCCAGAAAAAGGCTCAGGCTCAGTGCCACGTTAAGCCTGGGAAGGCTCAAATATTTAACTCCCTCCCTGTGGAAAAGTATATACGAGAACACAACTGAGGATATTCCTGTGCAGATCCCTATTTCAGATGCCAACATCCCACCTTCTACATGGCCTGAAGAAACTGAAATGATACAGAAGGTCCAGTACCATATGAGCTGGGAAGCAGCATGTGTTCTAAAGTTAAATGCTTTCCCTGGTACCACAGCAATCGCTGTTTGTAAGAACAGCTACAGAGGAGCATCCTACAGATGAAATTCAAACTAACCATGAAAAGTATCAGTCCACCAAGATAACTCTTGCAAGTTCAAGATGCCAAAGTACCGCTGCTGTGTGAAGTGGTGGTAAGGCTTCTCATCCAAGTTATTCATACCTTTAATCTGGGCAAGAAAACACTGAGAGAAAAGGTGAAGCTTTTGTAATACCTCAAACAGCTCTGGAAGCACTACACATTTTACATCCGCATATAAATTTAATTCTGCATTTTAATAATACAGACAAAAGGGTTACGGTAAATTAAGAATCTCATCATAACTTGAAAGCCATATTGTGATCAACCCATGCAAACTACAAAAGTAAACAGTTAAGTGGATTGCTTGACTGCTGCCAAAACATCCATAATATAAAGTCCAACCAATATGCAAACACCACAGGCGTACTTAAAATATCCTACACAATCAAATGGATTTCTTTCCTCCACAACATATGTTGCACTAATTGATATCCTTCATCCCTCTTACCAAATATCGCTCATCAGTATATCCTTAAGTTTTATCCAAGAACTAACCTTTGGCTGAGAGAATCTTTCTGCAAGACTAGGACAGAGACAGAAATTCTATTTTTAGAAGTAAAAAAATGCTTCCAACAGCAGTTGCCACAATGAGGCAGTATTCTCTAGTGCTGCCAGATGTGAAAACAAATTTAATACAGTAAATCACTGCTAATTCAAACCACTGACAGGAAACCCCACTGCAAATTACTGCATTTTACAGATTAGCAAGTAAATGAACAAAATAAAAAACAACAATAATGTCGTAAGACTCTGCCTTCTGCATTCACTCTGACACCTGCAAAGTGCTTCTAACCCTGATTTATGCTAGAACAAGCTAGAATCATAAGAGATACAATAGAAAAGAGTGACATCTGTAAAGCCACATGTCCCATTTCACTGAGACTTAGTGATGAGCTGTAGTTGGTTGACACACAACTTATGCACCATGCATGGAAAAAAGCATTTCAGAAGCAGGTTGTCTGCAAATTGTTTAGATAAACATTTGTTAAGTGACATAAAACAAGAGTAAAATAGAGCCAGAGCTGTGGAAATCAAGCCAGAGCCATAGAAAGCCTCTGAAAACCAAACTAGGAGCTGGGTTAATCTGTCAGGTGAGGGAGTTAATGGGTTAGTTTGTTGACACTGGGACCTACTCTACACTGCTTAGAAGAGGCTCTGCTTTAGACCCCAGCGTGGCTACTTTTTCTTATATTGACACTGCACAACATGGAGAGAATCTGAGCCCTGGCCAACAAACACAAACATGAAGGTCCGGATCATTTATACAAACAAGGAACCTTTTGTATTCAAGCACAAGACACAGTCAGGCACTTTCTGGAGGCCAAAGGCCAACTTCACTGTCAGGTTTTGACTGCTGGTCCACTCCTATTTGGATCCAAAGTGGAGCAGCCTCACAGCTCCTTTAGTTTAAACTAAGGAACCAAAGCAGTTCATCCTCTTAGAGGTTTAGAGAATCATCCAGCCAACATGGACACCTTTTTGAGTCCTGCCTAAACTATTATTTGGTCAACTTGATTCAGTTAAGCCACCATCTTTAGGAACTAGCTAGGACTGCTCTGTACCCTATTAACTTTTATTTTTAAAAAGTTCCCTTTATCAGGGCCCACTCTTGAAGACTGAAGTAGTGTTACCACTACACTGAAACAGCATGCTCCTTTGATGACCCTACATGAAGAACATCAGCTTTACCGAGAAAATTCCTGTTTCTAGTCCTCTATGTTAGCTTCTCCCAATTTTTAGACTTCTGGTATCCATCATAATAGGCCTTCTGGACCTTGATACAACATTGACACCAACTTTGCCCCCAACTGAAAGCACAATCTTAGGTATTCTTCACCTACCACAACTACTTAAGATGACATATTTCCATGGAGGAGGTGCAGTTCACTTAATCATGTGTGGAACCTAAGTCCACAGTATTTCATCCATTGATTCCCCTCTTTTTGACCTGTGATACTACCTTGGAGCAGGGATCTGAAGCTGCGTCATTTAAACATTAGAAGAGAAGGGGGAGGGGAGAATAATCAGGCTGATCTTCATCTACAGGTGAACTGTTCTCTTCTCATTTGGGACTCAACCCATAACATCTGTGCTTGAAGTGATTAACATAACAAATTTTGTCTCTGCCTTTTAGATCAAGCCCAACTGAGTTTGTAAAAAACCAACATCACCAGATTATACCTTTTAGAATCCCCTCCAAAGCTCTTTCGATTGTTTTTAAAACCTGGTGTTGCTCCAATTTACGCGCTATGGTTTAACTTAAATCCAACTCATGGTCTGTCAAACAAGTGTCAGAGCACTTATGACAGCTCGATGCAAGCATTGAGATAACTCCCAAGGGTGGCCACTGAGGGGCAAAGGGATCAGTTCTCTTTTAAGGGGGGAAAAAAAAGGAATCAATCTCTTGCAAGATTAACAATCGTTAGAAAAATAGGTACCCTCTGCAACTCGAGGTATTTCAGGACAGTGTTAGCTGCACCTCTGTCAACAGCACTTAAATCATATGCTGAACATCCATGCCAATTAACGATAACGGCACAAACTAGCACTCTTCTATTTGGATTGCCCTATGACACAGCATCCTGTTCGTACAGCCCAAAAGGGACAGAAGAAAACTACATTAAAGTGACCCTCTGTATCAGAAGTAATGCCGAACAAGCAAAGAAGCTCTTCTCGTATTAGTTTCGGAAGAGATAAAACTCCTTGCCACAAGAGCAGAACAGAAAATTTACTCCTCGAGTTGTAAACAAGTTTTGCTTTTTTTCCTTTCCAGAAAGAAAACAACAGATTACGTACTGTCTTATTCCAAGAACAGCAAGTTGGTTTACAACAGCAGAGCCACATATTATTCTGGATGGAAGTGGGTGGAAGGTGTTGGAGAAGGGATTGTTTCGTTATTACAAAATCCCAAAGATTTTAGGCTGTTGCCTGGCTTCAAGACTCATTAAAGCCAGTAGGAATGCCATGGACTTTAATAGTCTTTGAATGAGGCTCTGCACTTCAGATTGCTATCACAAGAAGAAACTACATCTCATTTTCTACAGTAAATTACCTCAGCACCTTTACAACAGACTTGATCCAGAAACTATGGCTGCATTGTCACTTAGCCATTTATTCTTCTCCATCAATAAGCAACGTACGTTGCAAGGAAAAGTCCAGAAAGAGAAGATTTTTGGAACTTCTGCACAACGGAACTTGAGATTGGGTCTTCAGCAGTAGAACAGGCTAGAGTTCCCTTCCCACCTGGCAGCCAGCGCCAGCAAAACTCAGGAAAACCACTTAATTGATTACCATGAGTCAACTTGAGACAATGCCATCGAAAGTGTCTCATCTTCAAGATTAATCTCCGCACTGATTAGCTCCTCCTCTTCAATAGCTGGTATTTTATTTGGAGGTGTACTTTGCCTTGAAGAATGCAGAATTAATTTCCTATGGTAATGCTTTATATCTTAAAACAACCAGTAAATAGCAATAACTGCCGTAATCTGAATACCAAACACCAATATTATTTTTTCTTTTATGATCAATTGATCAATAGGTAAATAAAGCATATTTATTTATGCTTGGTCTTGCTTCCTTTACCCAGCTCATGGACTAATGGGTCAGTAAAAATTTGCAAGATAGAGGTTTTTGTTAGTATAACACTCTTAAAAAAGAAAAAAAGAATTGCTCTACTGTTGAAATTTAATGTATATTGGCCTAGAAATTTAATGTGTTCCTATTCACAGAATAGCATCCATAAGATCTAAAAATTTGTCATTATTGCAATAATGCCAATATTAGGTTTTGACCAGTCAAGCCACTGCGGTCCTTATACTCTGTTCATCTACACTGAAGTTTCTAGGTGATTCATTAAACTGCTTTCCACTATAGCGTGCTTTATTTCTTTCTTTTCAAGACACAGAATATATAACATGATGTTTATTTTCTGAAAATGCAGTTTTAAAAAACACAGCAAGGCATTTTTCTGTAAGTATTGCAAAAAAAAAAAAAAAAGATAACACATTTCAACCGAAAGTTAAATACCAAGCAGGTCATAATCACTAGCCTTTACCACACAAATGAATGACAGGTCTTACCAGCGTGCCAGCCACATATAAGGGGGTCTTCCTATTGGGTCTGAGTAAATTCACATAAAGTTTGGAGATAGGCATCTTTACCCAATCTCACAAAGAAATGCATAAAACTGGACCATGACTTGAAATCTTGTTAAATTACACCGTATTTAGCCCTTCTACAAAATTCCCTGTTTATGCCATAGATAAAGCTCAAGTTTCTTTGGTAATTTGAGTAACAGTATGGTGTGCTTCGCTCCACACTGAAATAGAGCAGTTATCTTCCTCTTCCCTTAAATCCAATAAGATTCTTTTAAAATAAGTAAGCTGCTGTGAACCTCTGAATATAAGAAACTTGGGGCTGCCCTATCTTCTGGCTGTCAGTGGTCCACAGGTAAGCCAGAAGCCTTTATTATCTCTAAGAATCTATCTAGTAAATAACCTACCTGGACCCAAAAGGCAGGTTAATAAAGCATTCCATGGGAATACTGGATTGGGCTGCTCAAACAAACGAATGGGTTTTCTCAAAGAGAAAAAAAAAATATCCCTGTAGTTTTCATGGAACTATATTCAACTAGTTTCTTTCAACTTGTCCAACTTTCCAAGGGCAAGTAAAGGTGGTTTACAGTGCCAAACAGCAGCTTCCAGTCTGATAACAATAGGGCATATTAATGTTGGCACCATTACAAAGGAGTCACATTTTCATACAGATGTACTGTTTATGAACAATAGTGCATTTGGTATATACAGCTTTTCTTCAGCATCACCCATGCGTAGTTTAGGGATTTTTTTTTTCTTTGTTTAAGTACAAGTTCTTCAAGTGTTCTGTTTACTGTAACTATTAAAGGAGAAAGGTGAATTCCTACCGTGTTCATACACTTGGGTACACCCTATATAATCCCAAACCCTGGTTTAGCAATCAATTGTCAGCGCACTAAGCGGTACTCATCACGTTAGGGTGGAAGCAGGAAAACAACTCAGGAAAATAAACAAAAGTTTTAGCTTCGCTTTCATGATCTTGTATCACTCCTAGACAACACTGGTTCAGATGAAGACAGTCTGTTAAAAAGCATTAACTTGTCTGAAAGGACAATATTGTGTTACTTCAATCAGCAGCAGGTTCAAGAGGCAAGTCCTGTCACAGCAGGCAGTGCTCTTTAAGTATCTCTCAGCCCGGTGGGAGCTACTGGGGTGGAATCAACTTCTGGGAGTTCTCACTGGCAATTAATGTATCACAGCTGTTGAAAATGATACCATCCTGTTTGTAATCGCTATGTGCATCGTACTAAGTTATCTGACAAATGCCATAGGAAGGCTACAGAATCGCCGAGCACATTTTTGGACGCTCGGGCAGAAGGCATCGGTAAATATGCTCTGATACAATCCGGTACCTGAGTAACGATGGATAAAGCAGCGGCGTGAGAGATTACGTACGATATACAGCACCTTCTGCTTTTCACACAGCTCTGTTCACTTTCTCAAGCTGGAAGCGAGCAGCGAGCATCGCTGTCTGACACTTAACTGGAAGCACGGAGTCAGTGGTCTGAATGCTGTTCACAGGGAACCGCTATCACCACTAATAAGCCACTACAAAAACACGTCCAGCTTGAGGACAGTGCCCTCAAAGTCAGAAAAAACGTCTGGTAATATGAGAACTAAACTATCTTTCCTTCCTCCCTCTCTCTAGCCTTCCAGAAAAGGGTTATCAGGGGAACAAGTAAAAGCCTTTATTACCAAAAATCCTTGCTGCGCCTGTTCTAACAAACTCCAGGCTCCACGGCACGACAGTTACCCACATTTTCAGGAACACAGGAAATAGTAAAACAGTAGGTATAAGGCAAAAAACACCGTTTGTCAGAATAGATTGCTAGATACAGTTAACATCGCTGCAAACACGCTTGAGGAGGGACACACACGCACTCCAAGGCATTTTGCGATCTAATTTGGTTACGCCCGCCTAAAACACAACACAAACCCCAGTGCCACACACGCGCCGACTTAATTAGATTCCCTCAGAAAAGTCAGCCCGAGCCATATGGTATTTTCCTCAGCAGCTACGATAAACTGACCTTGATACTAGGAAAACGCGCGCTGCTTCTTGTCTGAAGCATAAATCACCAAGCGCCGGAGCGGCGGGATGCTCCCGCGGAACGGGGGCAGAGGCAGCGCCGCATCAAGACCCCCCCCGTGCTGGTGGGGAAGTTGATCAAAAGGCTCTAATAAATAATAATAATAATAATATAATAATTAATAACAATAACGCACCGCAGTGACAGCGCTCAAATAACCACGCTGTCAGCAGAACGCTACGGAGCCACGCAGACATCTGGCCGGTAATTAAGAGAACCTTAATATCGCGGCGGCGGCGTCCTCCGTGTCACCCCCCACGCCCNGGGGGGGGGGGGGGGGGCAGCCCCGCCGTCACCCACGGCCACCCACGACCGTGGGACCCGCCGCCCGCCCCCAAGCCGGTCGTCGGGGGTTGGGGGGAGGATCCGCCGCGGGTCGAGCACCGACCACCCCCCACAGACCCGACGGGGCGCTGCGGCGGGCGGCCCCGCAGCCGCGGCACTGCCGCAGGCCCCCCCCCTCCCCGGCCCCACGGGTGACACCCCCCCACACACACCCGTCCCAGCCCCTGCCCCAGCCCGCGGGGTGCGGCGGCCGCGCCCCGGCCCGTACTCACCCTCGGCCGAAGGCGAGGGCTGCACCAAAATGGCAGGCGGGCAGTAAGTGCCCCGCGCTCGGGGTACGGGCAGAGCCACCGGCGGCGGTGGCGGCTGTGCCCCGCCGCTCAGGCAGGGAGGGGGCCGCGGCCGGCCACCTGCGCGGAGCCGCCGGGCACAGGTGCTCCGCTCCGGCCAGCGCAAGGCGAGAGCCCGCAATCACCGTCTCTGTCTATCTCCTGCCGCTGCCGCCTCACCCTCCCCGCCGGACGCGCCACCGGGTGCTGCTGCGGTGCCGCCGGCGGCAGCTCCCGCCGCGCCCCCGCCGCGCACCGGCACCTGCCCGGGCGCCGCCGGCCAATCGGCGAAGAGGGGCGGGGCGAAGGGCGGGGCCGGAGCGCGGGCTGAGCGGCGGCGAGGAGGCGGGGGCGCGCCTTGGGGGCGGGGGGGGGGCGCGCGCTCCCTTGGCTCCCACGCCCGCGCCCCCGCGGCTCGGTGCGCGTCCCTGAAACGGCGCGTGCACACACACACACACACACCCACACCCACACCCACACACCCACTCGCGACAGGCGACAACGTGGGGGGCTCAGGGCTGGCCGGTGCTGTGGCACACCGCCGTGGCGGGGGGNGGGGGGGGGGGGGGGGGCGCGTAGCGAGGCGTCGGGCGGAGCCGGGAAACGGACGGGTGCTGGTTCGTGCGTGGCTGTGGGTGCAGGGGGGGAAAAGGTGCAAACGGACAGGAATTGCATCCATGTGGATGCAGCGGCGCGCAAGGGGAATGGGACGGGAAGGTGCGGCCTGGTCAGTCGTTCCCATCATGAGTGAGTCACCGCTGTGATTTGGCCGGGCTTTCTTTTTTTTCGCGCCCCGTGCCACTGCAGATTGCACTGGATCGGGCTAATGACTTTTCCCGTGGCGTTATTTTTCATCCCCGCTTTTTCATGCTTGCTTAACTTCGTTTTAAAATAGCTGCAGCCGTTCCCTGCGAGGTACGGTTTTATTTGATCTCAGCTGAAGTGCTTTGTCAAGGCAGATGTATTCAATAAATCTTGGCAGGTTTTCAAGGAAAATATTTTCTAGGAGAGTATTTTTGTTTACATTAATTTCATGGTATTACAAATACGCTGGTTTATCAAACGTTTACTTCTGTGCTAACCTACACTTGTACGCGTTAGTAAAATGGGTGCCACTCTGGGGGGCAGACACCACATTTATTTCAAAAGTGTATGTAAAAAAAAAAAACAAACAAAAAACAAAAAACCAAACAACACTTTAGGAAGTATTCTGCATCAAATATTATTTTCTATTTGCCAAACACGCCTATAGGTAAATAGGTGTCTAGGTATTTCCTTAACAGAAGAAACTTGTTACTTTTTTAAATAAAGGCAAGAAAAAAACCCCAGTCATTTTCAACAGTAACATTTTTTAAGAGCAACATGACATGGCAACAAATCTGGAACTGACTTAAAGGAAAGGTCACTCATTGCCTGTATTTGAAGAGTAATCAATAATACGCACCAAGGATTTTTAATAATTGAAGAAATATCTGAGTAGAAATCCCTCTCCAATCTTACACTTTTAGCTGAATCCCTGAAAGAAGAGCTTGTTTTAAGAGCAGCCATCAATATCAATTAGCTGTAATGCTTGTGATTACACACCTGTGAGTTCAAACAGGTAAAACTGTGCCCCCACTCCTCACACTCAAGCTAATAAGCTAATATTAATTTGAGTTCAAGAGCAATGTTACGCCCTTGCCTCAACATTGTGCAATTAGGTATGCGGTGAGTTTATACCTTTCTCTGTAATATTTCACATTCTTCTCTGCTGGAGACAAAGCACTGGACTAGAGACTCTTTTGTTCCACACCAGTACAATAATCAGTATGTTTTTACGCTGCAACAGTACTCCACAGGGAAGATACTAACCTATGGCACACTTAAGCCAGCCATTAACAACAGAAAGATTGCAACTGAGAGAAGAGGAGAAGAACAACGCACAAGTCAAGAAATATTTTAACAGCCTTATGCATAGTATGCTGGACTTCTCTATTTGTCCGCATCCCCTCTTTACCTGTTGGATGTCCTATTTGTCTTCGTCTACTGGTTTTGGTGTCTCACTTCAAAAGAAATCAACTTCTCTTTGCATCCATAGCACGTATTTTCTGATCGATGCCATTCACAGTAAAAATAACCCTGAGTGCAATCTTTTTTTCACCCCTATAGGCAAAATCATCAGGCACAGATTGGTGAAACTGAGGTATGACAGCATTTCCCTGGAATCACATATGACACAGCCACTGAATAATTAAAATAAATATCTAAATAAGGACGCAGAATAAAAAGAAGTCTTAAGAAGAGAAATTCTGCAGCCAAAGATGAGACTCAAGTGAACAAAATGTGCCTGATCCCCTTCCTGTCCAGCACCTGGTGACCGTGAAGAGAAGCAGCGCACCGAGGGCTGCAAGGGACACTGGCAACAGTGGGATGGTCATCAGGGAAAGGGGAATTCCCTGTGAGTTTATCTCACTTCCTATGGCTCTGAAATTCCCAGTCCTCCTCACGTTCACACAAGAGAGTCAGGTTAAACTGCAGGCCACGCGATCTCCCACTGACAATAACCTCAGCATTGGGGAGAACCAAAAAAAGAAGCCAGACCCCCGGTATGTATCTGTAGTACAGCAACCATTCCGCCACATGGTGCTAAATAAGCCATAGCATGGAAAAAGTGTTGTAAAAAATAGATAGCAGATCTGGTAATAATGGGGTGCAGGACAAGAAAATAGGTATTTTGTTGGTGGCGAGTCTCTCTTGTCACAACACAGCCTTTTTCATAAAGAAAAAAGTATCATCCAAATGTAGACTTGAAATAAGCAGGCGGGTTTTCCTTGGAAAGCTCAGCACTAAATCCAGCGGTGGCATAAGCTACATGTGGCTAAAGGTCTGTGGTGGCCACCGGGTGACTCCTGAACCTGTCCCCAGGCTGCGCTGGGTGACTTGTGCAAGGAGGGCAGGCAGGCTGAGTGGCAGCGCCCGTGGGAGCCCACCTTAGCCCAGCCGTGGGCAACCCAGGTAGGGTGTTGTATCGTGCAATTAATTCCCCTCTGCCCTCGGCATCCATGGAATGGGGCTTGTGGCCATAAGGAAGATTTTTGTAGCGCCGTTCCTACGGTCAGGAGTTTTGGCCATCTTTTGTACAGCATACGGTTGTCGCAAAACCTGCAAATAAATTGCTTTCAGGGGAAATAAAATTTGTGCTGGTTTGGTGTCCCTCAGAGGACATACCGTGGGATGCAGAGAGAGGCCAATGCACTCAGTCACGCTGCGCTATATAAAGGGCTTTACTGGCAATCCCAGACCACTCCAAGTGGACTTTGTGAAGTTTGCTTTCCGAGTGTCCCAACCTTCTCAGCAAAGGTAGGGGTTTTTTTTGGTATGGAAATTGGATATGCAAATGTGGACAGTACCTGCTGGAAAGACACAGGTCATGCTGTTAGCCGCAGGGACCAATTAGGAATTTATTCCAGCCTATTGCTATCTCAGGGCAGAAAATAAAGACAGTAATAAGTAAGTACGTAAGTCTCTCTTGCTTTCAATGGATCTGTTGAGAACTCAGAGTATTTCCACAAAATGTGGCAAACAATAATTTAGTGATAATAACTTGGAAGTCATTGTAATCTTTTACGTTAGGATCTCAAAGAACTTCATAAATACAAATGATTTTATAATGCACGTATGCAAAACATGGAGTATTATGATTATTCAGTTAAACTAGTTAAGTAATTCATAGCCCATACGCAAATAGGAAAGATGTGGAAGAGCTGAGAAGAAAGGACAAATTTTTAGTAGTATTTAATATGTGCAGCAGACAATGCAATAGGGCAATTTTGCCATGGGTCTTCTTCATAGATTTCAACGGTGAGGTTCCCTGCCCTGCAAGCCTCGCAGCCTGAGGAGGAGTTCCAACAAACGTTAAGTGTGAAAAGAGAAAAGGGAAAGCTGAGAGAAGACCGAATTAGGATTATATACATATGTTACTAAAGGAGACAGCTTGAAGAGGTTTTGCTGTTTAACTAGCAGCAGACCATAAGCGAGCTGACGCTTTGAAAAGAAACAAACATACTGAAGTCTCACAACTGGGATGGAAACGCCAGCAGACAAACTGTAACTGGTGCAGTAAAAATAATTTGTTGCAACCAGTGGTGGGATGGCTGGAGGGGGTGTGTGTCTCTTCTGTGTGTGTGTGTGATTTTTTTGTTTTGTTTTTTGTTTGGTTGGTTGGTTTTGTTTGTTTGGAGGGGTTTTTTTGTTTTGGTGGGGTTTTTTTGGTTTGGGTTTTTTTTTGTTTTGTTTTGTTTTGGGTTTGGGTTTTTTGGTTGGATTTTTTTGTGGTCAGTTAAAAGGTAACAACAGGAGTATGAGCTAGTAAAAGAGATGGCAGAGCAAAGAAAAAAATAATATGGTGGTAAGACCTACCCATGATTACCGGGAAGATTAATCAGAGTGGGACTAAAAGTTTCAGAAGCGAATGTGATGCTGCCTGTACCACTGTTACTGCAGATTTGCTCATTCATACAGGGTGTCCAAATGCAAGCTTGAAGGTGTCTGCAGAAGATGCTGCACGCAGAGAAATGAAGGCTCTTTTACTGCTCTTCCCTCAAGCCTGCCACCGAACACATAGGGGTGAAGACAAGATTCAATTCCTACATTTCTGTAAGTAAAAGGAAACTTCTTAAAAAGGTGTGGTGAGTTCTTCAGTTTCCCTGAAGGATGAACTTCATTTTGTGACAGTGGCTGAAACACACAAGGCAGGTGTCCTTCATCCCCAGGGATTTTTTTTCTTAATATCAGTCTTTTTCTCCACTTAGCCCCACCTTTATGCAGTAACTCCCTCTTGCTCATCAATCCGAGGACAAGCAGCAGCAGGAGGGATGTGGTCCACTCAAGTTTTTCCTTAGAGCTTTGTTTATGTCCTGTGCAAAGCGGCGCTGAGGGTGTGGTGGCGTCTTTTATATGTTTCAGCACTGCTCTGTTCTTTACAAATTAAAAAAAAAAAAAAAAAGAGAGAGAGAAAGCTGCGTGGTGCCCAGGGGAGGAACAAGAAAAACCATGCAAGTCTCCAGCTGAACAGGAAAATGCTCATGTTAACTCAGCTTCGACTTCACAGATTCAAGCGCTGAACAAACAGGAGCGAGTGTTGGTTTAGCTCTTGTTCTCTTGTATTCAGTGGTATTTTCTTTCAGCCTCATTTGGTTTCTTTGTATCAGAATCAACAGGCGGCTGTGAAATTTTGGGCTTAAAACAAACCCATCTAAACCCACTTTGTTGCAGTTGCTTCTAGAGGTACTCACTTTTGGTTTTACTGGTCCAATTCTCTAGCGCTGTCAGAAATTGTCTATTTGCTTCTAAACATAACTCTTACTTAACGCCTCTGATGCCTAGAGCCAGACTACAGTCAAGTAGATTGTTTTTCATAGAAAGACCTATTAAATGCTTTTCTGATTCAAATAAATTGAGCTTTGTCATTATTTGAAATTATTAAAAATGAAATTTTAGAAGCTGTCATCAACCCAACTGCCTTGGGCTAAAGCTGACAAATGAAGGTGACAGTGTCAAGAGTTTCCCCCTCCCCCCCCCCCCCAACCCTTTATTATAACTCTATACAGACAAACTATCCTCAGATACAAAGAGTATACATTATATAATCCTCTGCTTATATTTGACAAGCAAAATCACAGCAATAATGTAACAAATCCTCATGAACAGTCTTAAAAATCCTAGGCAGTACAAAACCAGTGAATTCCTTTAAGCAAGATTAGTCAAAATTAAAATACTTTATATTAACTTCTTATATTTTAGTATACCCTTAACAAAGTAGTTTTCAGAAATTGTTTATTTGAAAGAAACCCTAATTCTGAGGGTAATTTCTGCATGGAAATGGGGTCAACAAAACCAGCTGAGCAGAGTTTTCCAACCTTTTGTTTGGGGGATATAGAATCATAGAATCATGGAATCGTTAAGGTTGGAAGGGACCTTT
>RSEF01000002.1:53287978-53303975 GCA_003993805.1 Himantopus leucocephalus
GGATGATCTTTAAGGTCCCTTCCGACCCAAACCATTCTGTGATCCTACGTATGAAGCTTTGGTCAGGGTCCTGTAGGCTGTATAACAGGCAAATGAACACATTTTGATCTTCCAGGTATAAAAGGGAAGGTAACACAAAACCAGCCATGTAAAGTATTTCACATGTTAGCAGCAGGGCCAGCAACTACATAACAATCTATTGAAATCTCAAGCTAAAACCCAAGTGCTGCTGTAGGCACTATTTAACACTTCTGGAAAAAAAGACAAAAATAGTGTCACACTACCACACTTGTGTTAAATGTACATGCAAATGCCAACGTTCACGCCCGCTGTATGCGTTGCAAGCTTCTCTAGGACTAGTTGGTTGGGTTTTTTTCTTCAGCACCAGTAGAAAAGGTTGGATCTTTCTTACAAGTAGAACAAAAGGAGGTAGACACGGGCTGTCAGAGATATGGAATGGCTTCTACAGAAGACATCAAATAGTTTCAGGTTATTCAGCCTCAAAAAGAGATCGCTGGAGTCCACGTAGTAAAAAACATGAGGGGCATGGCATGGAGAAGTTCAGTAAGTCCAATTGTTTGCCATTGCTCAAAGCATGAAGACTAAAAGACACTCAGCAAAATCATCACCCACAGTTTTAAGACCAACAAAACCGCAGATGGATAATTAAGTATGGATCTGAGTGGCAGAATGGGACAGAGTCAGGAATGGTTGGCACTCAGTCACTCACAAAGCACACCCTGGACGCTACACAGAGAGGAAAAACAGAGTCTCGTACCCTGGAGAGGTAAAACAGACTTTTTTCTAAGTGAATTCTCACACCAGTTCAGAACTGCTGAAGAGAATCTAGTGTTTTATGCACACGTTTTAGTAACTTGACCCACATTCCTGTCTTAAAAGTAACTTTTATTAAAAATAAGAATAAATTCTCTTTATAAATACAATCACTACTGTGTACACAATTCTCTTCAACACACACACTGTGGTATTCAAAAATCAGTGGCATTTATATAAAATACAATATTAGGTTTTAATCGCACAATTTTATACCCACATACATTATTTTGCAGACCTAAAAAGGTCTGACTGATTTTGTTTTGTTTTGTTTTTCAAAGGACAGAGCGGTATTTACAAGCAAACATGATCCAAACAGCACATGCACATTCAGGGTATGTAAACACTCGTACACGAACTGCAAGTCGCACTTGGTCTCCCCTACAACAGATTATTTCTTCACAAAAAGGAGACCTATTTGACAAAGAGAAAAGCATAACAGATATTACTAAGCTATTATTAACATTTTCAATTACATATGTGCAATTTTTTCAAATGTGGCTAACACTCAAATAATAATGAGTGGCGTGAGCCTATCATTACAAAAAATATTGTTCTATAGAGCAGGGGCTGTTGCCTTGGAGGAAAACAAGACCACCACTGATCATTTTTAACAAGTGCAGATAAATTAAATTAACTCCTCATCCTTTAATTTAACCCATGAGAAGTCTATCATCACCGAACTCACCAATGTAACATAAAAGCTCTGTACCCCATGATCCATTACATATACTACACAACTCTTCTTCCAGTTCTAATTTAAGGAAATTCATTTTGTTTAAATGTCATTATCAAAAAAACCCCGAGTTGCAATTCATAATTAAATATTACTACGTGGTTTTAACATATGTATCTTTATATTTAAACTTACCGAAGACACGTGGCAAATGCTCTCCTGGCATTTCTGTAGACGAAATGGATAGGAAACCCTTTGAATGTGTGACCATCAGGCACCGCTCTTCTTACAGCATCTTGAAACTCTTCGTTTCCTGCAGAAATGCTTGTTGTACGTTCCAGCTCATAGGCTGCTAATGCTGGTGACAACAGATAGGACAGATGGTCATCCCAAACAGTAGAAAGGCCAAGATCCTGTGAGGCAAGTCACAGAATGATGACAACCATAAAGAATGAACATTAGGATATTAATAAGCTTCCATACTGTATAGATTCAAATAAATCCATGACAAGTCTTTAATTTGTAATTAATGGAAGTGAACCCACGAAGCAGTAAGATTTCTATATTGATTCACACACCAACCGGAAGAATCAAAACACTATCAACAAAGTATCAAACATTTACCAAGAAACGAAGTTAGACTACTACCACGTATGTATTCAAGATTGCATGAGATCCATGCTCTGAGAAATACTTGCCACCCCAAAGGGTGAGCATTATGTGGCAAGATAAAAACAAAAACAAACCAAAAACCCCATTAAAAACAGACATAAGATAACAGGGATTTAAAAGATCATCTCCTTCATATCCAGCACAGGAACAATCATTTTTGGCACATTACATCCTGTAAAAACCCTGATAAAGGACGAAATTAACTTCTAGAAATACCTTCTAGTTTTGTGAAGCACTCAGAGTAAGATCACAAAAGCTGAAAGCCTGCTTTTATCTAGGGACCAAAACCATTTGTGATGGACAAAGCCCACTAACGACCAGATCTGATCTTCCTAGCTCTTTTACAGACCACTCACAGGTAGTCTGCAGGTGCCAGTAAGCTGAAGTTCACAGACCCAGAATGAGAGGCAAAGGCAGAGTGGAGGGAAGAGCCCGCACACGTGGATACAGAATTACCAGTGCAAATAGTAAGTATGGCGTCTAAACTAGCTCAGTACAGCTCTTTCCAAAGATTTTTTCACTTATTTCAATTCTCACATACCGCATTTCTGCAAAAGCTGATGACACATTACAAAAATACGAATATATGAACTAACAAATGGCTATCCTAAACAAGTACACAGCAAAAACATGCACCTTTATTACCACAACACAGATCAATGACAATCTTTAAACAGTATTACCTTTCTGTGTTCAGAGACCAGTATTCTCAGCTGCACTTCTATCTCGTTGCTTGTTACCGCAGCATCTAGTGTGGAAGCACACAGAGGAGGAAAAGGAGGAACTGAAGATGTTCCAGGGGAACATACAGATTTTATTGCTTCTCCACTCATGGGTTTCCATTTAGATTCATCATGCAGGTCAAACACACACACCTCCACAGCGTCAGAGGGCTGACAGTTTCCAAAGAACTTTTGATGGTTGAAGATACAACCTATCGTGCGGTAAGGATACAGTGGCTTGGGTTGTTCAACTAGTGGAGGGTCATCAGGGTTGATAGGTCTGTGAATGTACCTAATCAAAAACATTCAATTTCTTATTAATATACCTTATTTGAAGGCAAGGTAAAAATATTTAGATGGGACAGATATAAGCCATTTCTCCCTTTAAAAATATAAGCCAAGTTTGTTAACTTTTTTTTCCCCCCCAAAATGGCATTCATTTATTTACAGAAAAATCATTATACACATTTTGGAGACATAACATACAATGAAATAATACACCACTTTTTTCTTTAAATCTAGAAAAATAAGCTGATTAATGAAGCAGATAATCAATGGCAATTAAATTTTGCAAGTATAACAACATACCCATACAGTTTCCCCACTATTCATCACATTTGGAGAAACACATCTTCAAGTGCTAATCATAGAATACACAAACAATGGCAAAACAGAATTGCTTATTTTCAAGACTGGACATTAATGAGCACTTTTCACAAAGCTGAAAGTCTTATATTCAAATGTATAGTCCCACTGTGCTACCACCAATGCAACTTGAAGCTATATATTACAAAAATTGTTTCCAGAAGTAATGCTTCAGATAGCACTAAGTAAAATGGGAATATCATCAGTAAAGAGGAGTTCTTTTCATTGAAATTTTGAGCATTTTTTTATTTTTATATAAAAATTGGGACTGAATACCATTCTACACACTTCAGCAATAGGGCATGCAGAATAAGAAGGGAAAGAGTTTTTAACAAACAGGTTCCAGAAGCTCTGGAATACAGAACAATACATACGCTCTTCCAAAATGACTCAAGGGAGAAAGAATCTCAGAGAGCTTGCAGAGATTTTTGCAGAGGAAAAAAGTAATGTAACACTGATTTCACAGACGAAATAAGGAAAAAAAACATGGATTCCTGTGCTGGTTTTGGGTGGGATAGAGTTAATTTTCTTCACAGTAGCTATTATGGGGCTATCTTTTGGATTTGTGCTGGAAACAGTGTTGACAACACACTGATGTTTTAGTTACTGCTCAGCAGTGCTTACACAGACTCAAAGCCTTTTCTGCTCTTTGCACCATCCCACCAGCAATTAGGCTGGGGGAGCATAAGTAGTTGGGAGGGGACACAGCTGGGACAGCTGACCCCAACTGACCAAAGGGATGTTCCATACCATGGACATCATGCTCAGTATATACGGCTGGGGGAAGACATGGAAGTGAGGGATATTCAGAGTTATAGCATTTTGTCTTCCCAAGTAACCATTATGTGTGATGGAGCCCTGCTTTCCTGGAGATGGCTGAACACCTGCCTGCTGATGGGAAGCAGTGAATCAATTCCTTATTTTGCTTTGCTTGCATGGGCAGCTTTTGCTTTACCTATTAAACTCTCTTTATCTCAACCCACGAGTTTTTTCACTTTTACCCTTCCGATTCTCTCCTCCATCCCACCAGAGGGGAGTGAGCGAGCAGCTGCGTGGTGCTTAGATGCCGGCTGGGTTAAACAATCATCAGATTTCACCTCCTCTTTTACAAATGATGGCAACAATAGCACCAATAGCAATCAGCTGCCATAAGACATGAAACAGTTGCTATATTGTATTAAAGCCACCGAAAACTATATTACAAACTGTTGAAATATTTCACCTTACACTGAACCAGTTATTTTCCAAACAACAGCAGTACAAAGAAAAAGGATTCAAAGACAAAAGTCTTTGATTACATGACAGTTACATGACAGGGTGTAAAGATAAAAAACAAAAAGCAACAATAAAAACAGCCCATGCAAACGTCAATATACGTTGCTCAGTTTTCTTATATTCCTTATACTCACCTATGTCCTGTTAAGCTCTCCCAAAAAGTAATTGTTCCATCAGTCCCACAAGTCATTACCCAACTGTGGGGGACCCCTTTTGCTTTTGTTCCAACACACACAAAGGCTTCCAATCCAAACCCAAGAAGAAGACTGCACAGGAGGTTAGCATGATCTTCACAGTCACCCTGGGCAGTAAGTATTAGTAAGTTGGTTTGAGTATCAGGCATGGATAAAATCTTAAAGAAAGAAAATAGTGGTATTTCTCTAATCTTGATTTAACAAGTCATGTTTCCCTCCTGTTTACCTAAAGCATGTATCAGAAGTCAGGATTTTAAGGTTTAAACTTGACAAGTTTTAGTTTTCTACAATACAAAAAAATTGTTTAAAAATAGTAGTATCTTCTAATGATAGACTATTTATATTTTTTATTCAAATATACTGTATGACTAACACTGGAAAACATTTCTTAAGATACCTTCAAGTAAATCAAAACCAGAATCTATTGACCCATAAAGACAACACTCACATACTAATTAAAAGCTAAAATGTACATAAGGCAAATACCTGAGGTAGTATTAGAAATTACACAGTATTTTCACACAGTTAGGGAATTTAATCACTTAATAAAATGTAATTCTATTGTAATTTTACTGTCTTGAATGTTTGGTCAAAGTCCAGAAATAAAACAAAGGTAAACCAAACACCCCCATGGATCTGACTGTGTAACAACTGCAAGCCATGTGTAGCTGGCTTCTCCCTTCAATCAGGAAAAAAGAAGTTTTCTTCACCAATTTATTGCCACCACTGGTAATTCACAGAAATCAATTTCTGAAAGTGATGTGTAATATTCTCTTTAAGTTCTTAACAAACATTAGCTGTAAAGTAAGAAAAAAAATTCCTCACGCAATGAAGCCTTCATAATACAAAGCACAGCATTCAGAAGTAGAACAGTATGGCTCTTCAGTCAAATACTATTCAGAAAGTTGAAAATGTAAAATTCAGTGCTCTTGGATGTACCAGTCCATTATACAGATAACACAATCTTCCCCTACCATAATGTACAAGGGAAATATCCAGAAAAGTAGGTTTAAACAAGTTTCTGTTGAACCTGTGTTCATTTAATAATGCCACACCACTTCCCACAAAAAAATTAATAACAGTCCAGCTGGTATCTCAGGGGCTAAATTCAGCTATTTTCTATTCAGTTTTCCACTTCTGCCTTGAAGGAAACCCTTTCTCTGTGTCTCCAAACACAATGGTCCTCAAACTAAAAATCGTGACCGCCATCTCCATCAGAAAGCCAGTAGGTAGCCAGTGGTGCCTTTATATGGTACTGATGCATGATGTGATATTCAGAGACAACAGTTAATGTGTGTTCTGTGTGGTTTTTGAGACAGGTCTAAAAATCGGGCTACAGCTCCTGCTGTCTAGAAGAACAGATCTCTTTAATACAAACACATCAATGAGATTGTTTTTGAATGTAGAAGTATCTCAGTCACAATGAAAAGCATTGACCACTCCAAAGAGGTATTAAAAGGGATTATTGTAACAGAATTCTCCAAATTTTATTTAATCCATGTATTTGCAACCTGCTTTAAATTACTGACTTCAGTTAGAATATGATAACAACTTGTGTCACACTGACACAACATTGTGTCACACAAAGACCATTTTCACATACCTTGTTTCTACATAAAAAAGCAAGAAGGGTGCACCACTGTTCTTGTTTGCCACCACCTCCTCCGATGACGGGAGCTCTTTCATAACCCAGGACACTGACAAATCGTGCTGCTTGTCTAGGAGTGTCTAGTAACCGGCCTGCTCGAAGTGGTCTGATATATGAACATACTGGACGGTTTACTCCATTTTCATCCTGTACATATAAAATATGGTTATTTGCCAGACACGCAAATATTACAAAAGATTCATCTTAACACAAACTGTCTTTTTTTGCTACAGAATTTGTTCTCCCTGAAAAAAATACCACTGAAAAATATTAAGACACAAAAATCTTTTTAGAATTAAGACTCAAGACCATTAAGACAATTCGTTTAGAGGGACTTTACAGGTAGATTTTTCCACTGGCTCTGTCACCAGTAGGACATTCTAGACTAGAAATTCAAACACCTGGAGCAGTACAGGTTGAACTTATTTTCCTTAAGTGGGTGAGGAACTGTTCATGCTCCATCCACTGTCAATTTCTATATTATCATCAAACAAAAAAACCCACCAGCCACTAAACACCCCACATCCAACCAAAAAACCCCCAATTCAAAAAAAAAAAACCCAAAACCCCAAAACTACACACACACCAAAACTCACAACAAACCCCCAACCCCTCCCAAGCACTAAGCACTCAGCAGCTGATTTTAGAGTTTAAAAGGTGTCTATTTGCTTCTGAATTTGAATACTCTTTACCTCTTGTCATAACACCAAAACCCAATAGAACTTACCCACAACAATGTCACTAGATATATAAAAATTATGAGAGTAGTAATACAAAGAATTTCTAACTTCTTGGAAAAATGAAAAAATAAGATGACTAGAAAAAGGCCTGTTTTATTATGTGCTGAAGGGAAATATTATGATTATCAACTATTAAAACTATTTCAAGCAGTATAAAACTCTTCTTTTTCCTCACTAGGCTAAACCAGTACTTTTATGTTTGTATATTTAAAAAGGGATCAAAGCCTTCAAATGTCTGCATCTTCAGGAAACCATGGTCTCATTTTTTACTGTAGTCAAATATTGCCCCCGTTAAGGTTTTGTCATGCTTTTCCAACAAGTTGGTGTAAGAAAAGCAGCATTTTTTTGAAGCTGATTGGAATCATGTTGGAAATTATTTCACAGCTAGAAAGCATGCAAAAAAAAAAAATCACAAGGATTCATTATTTATTTAATATAGTTTTATATATGTAACAAATGCTTCTGCATTACACCTATGAAACTAGCTGATAACTAAATTATCAAACAATTCTGATAATCTCACTTCTGTTCCCAGAAATGAGAAAAGCCATCGAGGGACATTTTACTAACATTTGCTATGGCCAGCGGGAGAATCAAGATAAGCTCTCTATAGCTACAGAACTAGCAGGGGGTCTAGTTCCTATAGTGTTCTGAGGGCTGCCCATTTCTACAGTGTTCTGCAACAAAGAACTTAGTCCTCTAATCCTATCCACAAACCCCTCCCTCCAACCTTCTTCCCAACCCTACTGTACCTTTGTGGGTACAGACAGTGGAATACCATTAATTCACACATTGCCTTGTACTCAAAACAGTGCAAGTCCCATTTTTACCTCATGTCCCAAACCAAACTCTCAGTTCCAGAATTCCCAAACTCTCAGTTCCAGAATTCCCTATTTAATTATATGCTTTGTTTCTCTGTAAACCCTGCCCTGAAAACCTTAAGCCTTTGTATTGGGTCAGGCTGGGATGGAGTGAATTTTCTTCATAGCAGTCCCTGTGGTGCTTTGTTTTAGATTTGTGACCAAAACAGTGTTGATAACACTGCAATGTTTTAGCTATTGCTGAGCAGTGCCTGCACAGCGTCAAGGCCTTCTCTGCTTCTCATTCTGCCCCGACACGGAGTAAGTTCAGGGTGGACAAGAGGCTGGGAGGGGACACAGCCAGGACAGCTGACCAGAACTGTACAAAGGGATATCCCATGCCATATAGCATCATGTTCAGCAATAAAACTGGTGGGCATGGAGAACAGACTTTTTCTAAACTAGCCACTGCTCAGAGACTTGCTGGGCATCAGCCTGCTGGTGGGAGATGGGGAGTGATTGTCTTTGCATCACTTTTTTCCCCTCTTCCTTTCTTTCCTTCACTTATTAAACTGTTTTCATCTCGAGCCATGAGTTTTTCCTCACTTTTGTCTTTCCCATTCCCTCTCTTCCTATTCTACTGGGGTGGAGTGAGAGAGTGACCAGGAGGGGGCTCAGCTGCTGGGTGGGATCAATCCACCACACCCTTATTTGGAAGTTCACATCACTACTGAACACTCAGGGTACAGTCAGAATGGAAGCTGTTACTTTACTGAAAAGAAAGAGTAGGCCGGGATCGCTTCAGGAAGTTATTTTGAGATAATAAGCTACTGCTCATTCTCTGTGCTAGGAAAATTGCTACCATGCAAGATAAATTCATGGCACTATAAATGCAAAGAATCATACCATTCCTTCTACTGAGGGCCAGTTATCAAGGAGCAACTGATACACAGTAAATTATTGGCCTATAATAATTCTGTCTGTAGCTAGCACGTGACGTGTGGTGGAGTCTTCCACTCTGGAGACATTCAAAACCCGCCTGGATGCCATCCTGTGCAACCTGCTCTAGGTGACCCTGCTCTGGCAGGGGGGTTGGACTAGATGATCTCTAGAGGTCCCTTCCAACCCCTATCATTCTGTGATTCTGTGAACCAGACAGATTGCTTTACAGACCACACAGAGCTGAAATACTGTGTGGATCTGTTCTAAATAAGTCTTTTTTTTTTTATAACTGTTTTATGTGGCATAAAACTTGTTTGAAATAGTTTGCACAGATCACATAAGTCTTTGTCACTTGTGAGTATTCAAAGAAAAGACTGAACAGGCTTTTTTATCACCTTGTGCATCAGAAGTGGTTGGAGCAACCCTTCTTTCTGCACCAGGCTATTGAGCTTCAATACACATATAGAAGTTCAATCCTTACAAATTTCATTTTCTGCATGATACACCACATGTAGCCCTATCCTGAATGTAACCACATCACAAACCTATACATAAACTTCAAAATATATCTAAAAACAAAGAGGTAACTTAAAGAAAGGATTGGTCTACTTGTAAAATTTACAAACCTGTGCAAAAATCTTTACTAGCCTTATGTTGTGTGTGGGCCTTATCTGTAGGTACTCTCTCCACCACTGTTTAGCATATACAAGAAATAACCGTTCTTTTTCTGCTGTTTTCTGACGTTCCAAAGCAAACTGCAGGTGAGAAAAACATAATCAATCACACACATATAAATTCCAAACAGGAAAAAAACCTGTAATCAGTAAGTACATTAACACCAAATTTGGCTTATGTAAAATGAAGCTTAATATTTAAAGTATGCCATGCAAATGCTGAAGACTAGTATTGTTAAATGAAAATCCAATGAACAAAAAGCTCAAGTTACATTTCTTTTTTGTAGGCTCATGTATCAAGCTTGACTGAAGTAGTGTTCATCTTAAGTGATGCATTTCTGTACGGAAGGATTGCTCAGCTTTTGATGTGCAGAAGAGTATCTGCATGCACCTTCAGGCCAACATTTACTGGCTTTTCAGGCAGAATAGCTGACTTGATATAATTATTTCAAATGAGGGAGAGAGCAAGAAAACATATACTACTTGAAGAAAATCAGGTATATTGCACCTTTGTTATTTTTCTTCTTAAAGTTTTGATACAAGTAAGCAGAGAAACTACTAAAGTAATATTTCAGATAAAGTAACATTCAGTATAAACAAAGTTTAAAAAAAGGTAATTATATTTAAATTTAATGGGAAAAAAAAGTATTGAACATTAAATTAAAAAACCCACAGCCCTCAACATCTACATAAGTAATTCTATACTGAACTTCCCCCCCACCCCCCAATAAAAGAATAAGTCAGCCCTCCCTGAAATTACTTACTTGAGTATTAGTTATTTCTGGAGACAGCGTCTTACTAAGCTGTGGATACATTTCCAGTCTGATGTTTAAAACGCCAACAGAAACCTGTGATTCTGTACCTTTGAACCAAAATAGATTTTGATCAGTTCTCTCAAATTCATTTTACCTAAGACATTTCAGCCAGGCAGGAGCAAATAATTAAAATAAATATTTTAGCTATATAATCACAAAAATAACTACACTTATTTAAATATATGCAAAATAAGCATCTTTATTTAAATTTCAAACTCAAATGAAGCGGTAAGAAAGCATAAACTGGCCAAAAAAAGCAGACATCTGGAGCCAAGATAATTATCCAAGGACCTCTTTGCAGCCAGTACAGGGACTTATGAGATGAATGGCATTCTAGAAACATCTAGAACAGGCATCTAAAACAGAGTAGGAGAGTCACGCACTGTAAAAGTGCCTATTCCTACTGACTACACAGGTAGATCAAATGTAAGTAGTGGGACACCAGTAAAGTTCATCTTCCCCTAGATACATGTTGTTATGATGGACCCAGAGTGCCATACAGATAGAGCAATCAAAAAAACCAAACCCAATAAACAAACGAACCACAAAATCCCACAAACCTAACATTGTTGCATCATGCTGAAAATTTAGAATTACATAAAGAACAAGAAGCGTTACAAAACAATAGAGATGTGATTATAAGCAATGCAAGCAACAGAAGCCTCACATAGTAGTTTGTCTATCTGAGATGGCAGCATGCTTTGATGTTCTTGATGCGTTTTGTACAATGACAAGACTTCAGAAGAGGAGAAAAAACATTGGATTTACTGGATTGATCCTTTATTACTTGGAAAAAAGCTAATGATAATTAGATTTAACTCCTCCCATCACCCATTTGAGTATTAAACTCAACTTATTTGTTATGTGTTTCCCAGTCATTATAAATAGAAAGTTCTCTATTTGAGAGACTACCCAAACCCATATTGCTTACTAAAGTTTTGGCCACAGTCAGCATTTTCAGAAGGAAATGAAGCTAACAAACATATTAGCAAATAAAGCTTACTGGATTTGTGATCGCTGGATAAAACACTGCACCCAAAAAAAAAAAAAGGCAGGCAATAATGATAACAATCAGGAGTAACTTACATAGTATATCCAAACTTCAAAATATTTTGAAGGTATAATTTAATCTCTTTTGAAACTATCAAGAACTACTCGCCTACTTAACAGGTAGAGAAACTGCGATAAAGAATACTCAAATGACTCATCAGCTACTAGTTCACCAAACTCTGGGATAGCTAGTGCAGGAAGTCATGATAGATTGAGTCCTAGATCTAATCTTTATCCACTAAACCATAATACCCTAAAAACTTAGGTTGGAACTCCTAAACAGGGGTGTGGGGACAAGGGATACACAAAAACACACATGTATACTAACTGTTAAGCACTGACACAAAGCTGTTCAGCCCTTCTGTCAGAAAACATGCTTCCAGCTACTGGAATAAATGTCAGCACAGCAGAGATTACTTTCTCCAGCAGTTGTTAGTTTGCTATGAAAGGGACACAACCTAGATTTTATTCTTCAGTGCACTGGTCTGATATACGCCTGGAGATTATTTTAAGTCATCATTACAGCCTTATTATTTATCCTTACCTACACCCAGGAGTTCAACAGCAACATTTGTTATGCCATTCTCTGCAGCCAAGACAGATCGCCACTCCAAGAAATAGGATGCTACTAGTGTCGTCTCACCAAATGTGTCTGTTTTGATCAGAACCATGTGCACTGGATCACATATAGATAACATAGTGGTTGCATCCACCATTTTACTTCCATCACCTGCCATTATTAAACCAAGATAAGACAGCAAGAACATTATCCCAAGTTCTCCTCAAAAATCAAAAAACGTATGCATTTACATTCATTGCATACATTGCATTTGAAGAAAAATCTCATGTCCAGAAGTGTAAACAACAATCCCATCTTAATATCAAACTCAGTTTAGGACAGAGCTACAGAAAGATTACAGTTAATTTACAGAGGAGCTAAAAACATTCCTATAGTTGAGTACTCCAACGTAACTGGTTCAACTGCACAAAAATGAAAAAGGAATTAGCATTTAAGAAAATAAAGAGTATTAAAGCACCATTAAGTAAAAGCAATTGAAAAATGTTCTTTTAATAACTTGGAATGTGTCAGGTCAACTTACTATATATCAGTTCTCAGGAAACAACTTTCTCTGTAGTTAAGCTTGACGCTATGATATAAACCACTCCATGTGCAGCAAAACTAACAAAGTCTGATTTTCCTTCCCCAAGTTCAACTGCAATAACTCTGGCTTTCTTTCTGTTCCCTGATATTCCAGAAGCTACCCTGGATTTCTACAGGACTCAGACTATATCCAGAAATCTTTTCATAACACGCTTGGCTCCTACCACGTTCCCTGGCTACCAGCAGAAGAAAAGTATAATACAGGCTGTGGATGACTGACTGTTCTGCAGGTGTTTGCCAACTGGTAGGCAAACCGAACTCACACTGAAGTTTTTCCTTCCGTACGATGACAAATTTACATTTCCCTTCTTCACTTGTCAGTACAAAGTTCATGAAAATCACAGCCACCTTAGTATCTCCTACCATCTCTGAGACTATCATCTCACTGTCAGTTATAGATATGGTTCGTCAAATTCAAAAGTTATTTCAGAGTGGAAAAGAAGAGGCAAGAGTAGAGAAAGACCTACAAGTGGCATAACCTAATACAGTAATCAGTTTCCTTGGGAAAACATGATAAAACATAGGAAAGAAAGCCACTAAAAGATATCAAACATATTTCATAATAACTCTGAAGTCAGAAAAAAACCAATAGCATCAGGTTTAAACCCACAATATTCCTTACCCAGGCTGTCCTTGTGTACTTCAAGAAGAAAGCCATCATGAAAATCTGGCTCACAGGCACAGGGGACAGGTTTGGAACGGAACCGTTGATTTCGAAAATGTAAACACAGAGTGAAGGTAGAACAGATTTGGCCAGGCAGAGGCTCTGGTTCCTGAAGATGTTCCAGAAAAGCTTTTCCACCCAAAACCTGAAGGTAAAGATACCTCCGTGTTGGGTCAATGTTAGCTGTAAAGCGTAGCAATAAAAATGAAGAGACTACAAACAGATCGTAGGAAGCACGTTAAATATCAGTTAACTAACAGGAGACTAGAAAAAAAGAAACATTTTTTAAACAAGTGGTTAGGAGAAAGTGATTTTAAAATGTATGGAAGTTATCTGAATGTAAAATAAATTAAGTTTTTTAAAAAGTCACATTTTATGCAACACTAATTTCTGCTGCTTACACAAATTTACTTCAATATTTAAAAATATTTATATCATTCTGGGTTACCAATTCAGAGTTCAAAAATCATACACTTCAAATTTCTTTTACAACTATGATCAAAACATTAAAATAAACAAGCAACATACTTTTTTTCAAAACTGGTGGTTCTCTGTCAACAAAATGTGTTGATGGTTTTGGAGCTGAAGTCTTCTCCTTTTCATTCACATCCTGGAATTACAATTAAGACTTTTTAAGGCATCAAGGGATGCAACAGTGCTCTTACCGCAGCCTTCTAAAAATTAAAGAATCCTCCACTTCAGCTGAATGCCATTCCTCAGGTATGCTCCCTTCTAGTACTTGAGATGTAATGAAACTGAACAAATACTTTCAATTTAGTATTATCATTAAACCAACTTTTGCATATACATTAAGCTGTTCTGCTCCTAATACATCACAAATCAGTAAAGCCATTATAAACCTTTAGAAGTAGCGAGTTTTCACTTTGTCAAAACACCAAGTCAGCAAGAGGAATAAGCAAAAATATTTTCACTCTTCAAAAGCTACTTACAGTTACAAACTTAAGTTCCTTCATAACATCATCAATGATTCCTCGTTGTCTTAAGGCTTTTATCAGATCTTCTGTGGATAACTGCTGATGCTCAGGTGCTAACTCTTCACGTATAGTCTCAGCAAGAACTTCTCTTATCCTGCCATGGACATCCATCTGAAAGAAAATTTCACTATATGCTACAAATACAAGCTCTTTATATGGTAGCAGCTATGACTAAACAGTCACTCTATAAGACTAAAGATATTCTCCTAGGAACACAGAAATAACTACACCAAAATATTAATCCTTTCAGAACTAATCAAGTGAGTCACTATCTAACGAAAAAAGCTCTACCAGTTAAAAAAATTATGAGCAAACCAAACGAGCATTTTCACTGTTCTGGACAGCATCCCCTGCCTTGAACTTCCCTCCTTACAAAAATGGCTGCAAATCCATCAATTATAAAATGGTCACAGTTTTAATTTATTGTCTCCCTCAAAATTGAAACTTCTGATATTATTTTCTTATTTTTAAGGGGAAAAGGAGACCTTTATATACATGTAAGTTAGGCACAAAAGTAGTGCCTCCATTGCAAGCTTCACCTATGCTCAAAGGGAAGTCAGAGAACTTCTGCCCTTCGTCTCAGCAGTGAAACTGCATGGATTTGTAAAGCTGTTTCTCGCACAGGATGTTAAGGCCACTGGCACTCGAAATACTTAGCGATATACGAGTTAAAGCATTTGTATTTATATCCCCAACAGTCCGAGACCCAGCCCAAGAACCTCGCTCAAAACAGCAGGAAGCAAAAACAAAAACAAAAAAAAAAGGCAAAACAAACAAACAAACCAAAACAAAAACCCTCAAACAAACAAACCACCACCACAACAACAAAAAAGCCTCAGTCTCAGGATGTTCAGAGCCTCGGGCCTCGCCCCCGCGGCTCTCCCCGCCCTCGGCCGACATCGCTGATGTCCTCCTCCCTCCCGGCCCTGAACGGGGCAGCGACACCGGGGGAGCGGGCAGGACGGCAGCGGCCTCAGCTCCATCTCTCCGTAGCCCCGGAAAGAGGAGATGAGGGCGAGGAGTGGGGGCGGTAGGAGACGGCGGGGAAAAGGCCGCCAGGCGGGGTAGCGGTTAGACGAGAGCGCGAACCGCCGCCGACCCTGCCGGGAGGGGGCGCAAACCGCCGTCAGGCAAAACAGCGCCTGGAAAACACCTGAAGCGGCTGAAGTAAGAAAAACAAAAGCAGGGCAGGGAGCGGGCAGGCAGCGAGCGCCTCGGCGGGCACTGCTGTCACCAAGGGCCGGGGGTCCGCACCGCCGACACGGGAAGCAGCAAAGCCCGGCGGGTCGGTGTCCCGTCCCCCATCCCCAACCCCCGCCCCCCCCGGGACTTCCCCTGGCAGGAGAAGTCGCTGTACCGCGGCGGCGCCCCCACCTTGACGAGCTGCTGGTGGATGAGCTGCTTCAGCTCAGAGGCTTTCTCCGGCGGCAGCGACATGGCGGCCGCGCAGGAGAGGAGCCGCCACACTTCGCGCCCCGCGAGGACCGGC
>RSEF01000002.1:53304579-53317912 GCA_003993805.1 Himantopus leucocephalus
TTTTCCCCGACGGCTTGTCTTTTGTTCATTTGAATGAACATTATTGTTTTATGGAAAAAGAACAGGAACTGAAGAAATACAAGTGTTTCCTAGTCTTAAGTCTGCTTTGCAGAAGCATAATGCAGGGCCAAACTGAACCTTGGAGAATGGGTATATGTGGAGCAAATACTTCATATAACTGTATGTCCAAATACTTTCAAAATAATGTCTTAAAATGTAGGCAGTCTCAAGTTAAATATTGTAGTTGAGTCAGTCACAAACCTAGATATGTGTGGAACAAAGTGAGCATGAGCTCACTGCTGCTGGCATTAGGGGGACTGAAAAGGCCGCATGATTACTTAATTACATCTGCAGTGTTTGGGGTTTCTTTAAAGGTTTGAATTGTGTTAACGCCAATGCTTCTTAATGCTAAATACCATGTAGAAATGGAAAGTAATCCTTTGCTCACGTAAATAAGCTTTTACAGTAGTAACACATGAAGATGCCATGTTTTGTAGTGTGAAAAACGACCTATGAAGAGATTTAAAGTGTTTGGGAACGACTGATGTGCCTGTGACTGTGTATCAAAAGGAACCTACCTGAAGAAAAAGCAACTTGCATACAGCTGGTATGCAAGCTACAACCAGAAGCTGAGCGAAATAACATGACTGAAAAGATCACATTAGTCCAAGCTTAAAGATTTATTTTGTCTCATGGTCTTGTCATTGTTTTACTCAAGCTTTTATAGAAGCTTGAGTTTCTATAGCCAAGTGGAAGGCTAAACTGTTTGCAGCCTGCATTCATATAGATCCCATCATGGTGATATTTCATGCTTAAAATACTGTTTATTCAAATTTTGCATTTTTAGAAAAGTACTAATGACCTAAATATTCTTCTGATGTCATTCTGCATTGTGATGGATTCTCAGATTTTCTGTGAATGTCATTGCATCACCTGTAACTGGACAGCAGTGAGCACAGAGAGATCTGGTAACTGTTACGAGAGTGTAAACTACTGCTGTGCATCAGTTTGGAAAGCAGAATCTGCCAACCTGGTTGAAAACTTTTGCCTCGAACCAGTAAATACTTAGAGTACTTCTTAACTTTAAGCACGTAGGCCTGTGTAAATCACAACTACTTGCTCGTTCTTATGCACTGCTGAATCTGGAACTGAGTATTCATTTTCCTTGATTAGAATGTGACCTTCTAAGAAGTCAGAAGTTGAAGCTGTTCATGGTCCTGGTTTGGGCTTTAGGCCTGAAAGCCAGCAGGGGGGATCAGATTTACCAGTAAAATCAGAATCTGACCTTAGAATGAAGCTGTGGGAGTTACTGAGTTCTCCCTTCCCTGCACTGATGCCTCTGCATGGTCTAATGACCATGTTTGGTTTGAGTTGGAGCTTTGCTGACGTACTAGAGAATAGGTCAAGGAAGAATGGCCTAGCAGTTTAAACATACTCATCTTACAGCATAAACTCTGTTATTTTAGAAGAGTGGATGGATGTGGGTAAGAAGAGTACTTTGAACTGACAGCTGTGATGTAGAATGGTATTTTTTGAAGGGGGCAGAATATTTAATTTGTGGAGTTCTGTTGGAATCACTGAGCAAACCAACGTGATGGAGATGGCTCTTTAAATCAGCTGTACCTTCTTGAAGCTTTCCTGAGATGAAAATTATTTTTCAGAAAGAAGGGGATGAGCACCTACCTCTGCATTACCTTAGTATAGGTCCTTCTGCTAGATGAGCATGGGAGTATTCCTGCATCTGTGCAGGGCTCGGATAATTGCACCTGTAATGACTGTAAAGAAGAAGCCCTGAAGGTACATGTGTCTTTTATTTCACTCCCTTGCAAGGCACTGAACAGTACCGACCACTCTTCAGCCACAGCTTGTGTGTTGCCTATACAATGAGTACAGCTATTTGGAAATAGTTACATATGCACTGGAGGTGCTCCACGAGAGTTTTCCAACCGTCATAGGATTTTGGCGTGGGGAAAAAATGGATTTATCAGCAGGCACAAGCTTTTTAAGTTTCTTAGGGTTTTTTTTTTTGTTGTNGTTTTTTTTTGTTGGGTTTTTGTTGGGTTTTGGTTGGGTTTTGGGTTTTGGTGTTTTTTTTTAAAATTAGGTGATTGTATAAGCTTTATTTAGCTGACACTGTTCAAGTACTTAGTTCCTTTGGGATCAAATGAACTGCTTCATTTAGGCCTCTTCACAAGTGTCGATAGTGTAACACCTGTGAGCTTCAGCCATGCTGCAGCGAACTTATTAAACGTGTCTGCCATGTGCAGCCCGGTGTTCTAGATGATGCTCAGCACCGCGAACAAGTTGCGGAGTACGTGTGTTGCATTGTAAGGAGTTCATTTGCATAAAGGCTTGGTGTTTAAATAACTTGCGACATACAAATAGCAAGCCCAAACAGGGCCCGCTGCAGCTGTTCGATGCAGGCACGCAACTTTGTTCAAGATCCAGAATATATCATGCGGATGTAAAACACACAAGGTACTAATAAAACTTGAAATACTGAAGTCAACTTCTGTGTTTTTTAAATGACACATTAAAACAAATCTTAAGGGTAAAACCTTACTTGCGCAACAAGTGGTGTTGCTTGGGCAGCCACAGAAAGTTAATCAGGTAGGAAAAAATTGTATTAATTGGTTGTATTAAGTAGGATGCAGTCTGATGTGTGCCCAGCGGCATTTGGGAAGCGACAGTCCAGAAGGTATTTAACTGCAAAACTATATTAATCAAAATCAAAGGAGCTGTGATAATAGATTGAATTTCAATCAAAATTAGTATGGCTTGGAACAAGGAGAAGCAATGATAAAAAGCTAGAGGAGGAAAAACAAGGATTGCGAAACAACAGCAAGGGAGTGTTTGACCACCAGACCACCAAACCAAGCATTCAGTGGCACGAGAGGGTTTTTTTCTCTCCTTTTACTGATTACAGGTAACGGTATTACTGATTACAGAGAAAGAATATTTTCTCATGAAAATATTCTCACAGATAGCTCAGACATAGTAATTTTTTTTGCTATCATTTTAACTAAAACAGTACTTGTGTTACAAACATCTTAGGATGATTTTTTTTTTTTTGAACAAAGATCAAGACTCGTTTTAGAAAACATCTTAAAAATTCCCTTCTTTCAACTGTTTGCAAATAAAACAATGTAATTTAAGAGTGCAAGCCAACCAAGATTCTTTAACAGTCTCTTAATGTAGACATATTCTGGTAGTCCCTTGTGATTTGTGTGCGCAGAGGCAGGGCAGGCGGGTGGCCAGGCACTGCACTGACAACCCGCTGCGGAGGTTAACGGGAACCGAGAGTGAAATGTTGGTTTCCGAGAAGACGCTGCCCTACCACCTGCTGTTTCTTCCGCACTTACACAGCTTGGAGAAAATCTGTGCACCAACTCAGAGAATACACGGTATGTAAAGGCATCAGGTAAGCTCTTGTTTGTAACATCATGGCAAAGATCCTTAAGAAAACTGAAAAGTAGCACTTGGATGTATTTTCACCTAAAAGCGCCATCATGCAGTTAAGTAGCAGTAGCAAGGGTAACTTTCCTGGTCCCTTGCCCCGAAGGTATTCTTCTATGGCATCTTAACCTTTTCATCTAAACCTTGCAATAGATTTGTGAGAAATGCAGGCAATAGGAAATACAAAATTATATTCAGATTTGTTGGTACAATTCTCTGCCCTTATTCATTGGACTGACTGACCTTTGTCATGAGCGGTTTTCCACTACTGGTATCGCTCTTCAGCAAGGAACAAGAAGTATGAGGCACGAAATCTAATATTTGCAAGCAGTTAAAAGGCTTAAACTTCTTATGATTTTCATCCCTTGGAGCTCTTCTAAAATCCTCCATGCTCTCTAAAGTTATGAACTCCCTGCTCCGAATTGCATCAACCTTGTCATCTCCCAAGTTTGTCTGATTTCTGCGTTGCGCTGTAGTCTCTCCCTCCGGAGCGCACAGATCCTCAGAAAAAGGGTGCGTCCAACCACTGCACCCTCCAGCTCTGAGGCTGCACGTACGGCAACGTTACCTTTGTTTGTTGGACTGCTGGTTTTAACCAGCAAGATACCTTGACTTACCGTTATCAGAGATCCACAGTTGGAAAAATGATTCCATAGTGCGCTCTCCAAATTAGGAAGGAGCAGCACAAAACTGATGGCTATTCTGCACAAAGGTCTGTTCTAAATCTTGGGTTATAAGCGACTTTTACTGATAGTGAGGATGAAGCCTTGACCATTCCAGACAGGCCACAGCCTTTCTTCTTTTTTAACATATTGTGAAAAGTTATAAGCCCTGTGGCACAAAAAAAAATGTTAAGATTCCCCAGAATAATGCTCATTATTTAAAAAACAAAGAACAGGATCTGAATTGTGGTATTTACTACCTGATGGTGCAACTACAACTACCACACACTTACCCGAAACCCTCGTGACAGAGGCTACGCTGCTGCTTTCGGGCACCGCCTTTGCCACAATGGGTGTTTTTAAAATGACACAATTGCAAGGAGTTTCTCAGAGTTTAAATACTGATTAATAGAGCGAGTTGTGAGATGATAGAAACATGTTTTACAGATGCAAAAATATACTGAAGCTATTCTTCAGGTGCTGCAAGCATGAAAAGAAAAGCAACAGAGATTTATTTTTTTTTTAATCAGAAACTTAACAGGGAGCAGAATGGTACGTACAAGAAAATGCTGGGGAGCAGTAATGAGCTTTCAAAACTGGTGGCAATTCCTCAGGTGCAATGCCAACGCAGCTTGTGTTGCTAACAGGGAAGGGCAGGAAAAGGATTCTGTGTAAGGTGTACTTGGGTGAGTTGGGGGGAAGAGAAGCCAGAACTGTTCCAAACTTGGGGAACTAGCAGGTGTTTGAACGGCGGAGTTCAGGCGACGTAACTGAGAGGGGGACAAGAGTGGAGAAACCACTAGAAGGTGATGGCGGGTCACAGATGTGAGATGGTGCAGTTCTAGGGTTGGAAAGTGGGAATTAAGCACAATGTATTTTAAGGAATTTCCACAGGTATCCAGACTAATAAGCTAGTGAGTCAAAATGTGGATGCGGTCAAGGAACACAGACAAAAGGCTGCAGCACCAGGCCAGTCTGATAAGCCTACAACTAGTTGGAAAACTAACCTTATTCAAAACTGAGACAAGGGCGCACGTTGCTGTGAGGCAGACGGGAGAAACGAGCGCGCTTGCTTTCCTGTATTCCCAACGCTTGTGCTGTCAGGCACAGGCCAACTGCTGTGTGACGGAAACTAATTGGTCTGTAATTGTCTGTCATACAGAAACCTGAGGTCACTGCGATCCTTTTGCTGAGGCAGCTGGTGTCCTGCGCTGTAGGAACTCTGTCCAAGTACCCGAGTTGACCACTGGTGTGAGTGAGGTGGAAGATGGGCTCTGTGCTGGACAGGTGAAGACTCTCTCAGGCTTTACTTTTTTCCTCCCTTTTCTTCCCCTCTCCCCCATCATCCCTCATTCACTACCTAATGGCTGCACACCGGTAGCTAACTACAGTCCAGTCCTGCACAGACCTGTGTGTGCTGATTCTGAACTTACAACCTACGTTAAAGTAGATGTCAACTAGAATGACCGACTTGAAAGACTTGCTGAGGATGATAATCTCTTTATACTTTTATACTTGTGACCAGCAAGACGTACCTAGGAGTGGAAGAGAAAAGAGCTGAGCATTTTTAAGCACTAAATAATTCCTTGTAGCTTTTAAAAAGCTACTACAAGGTGTATATACAGCAAGAGGCAACATTAATTATTGAGGGAGAGAAGGACCAGACAAAAGCGATGAAGGTGGTGTCATTTGACAAGCTATATGATGCTAAGTACCTTCTCAAAAGGCACAGCAGGGTAAAACCTCACGGAGAAGGAAAAAGGGGGAGAGCATTCAGTGCTGTGAGTACTTTCTAAAAGAGAAACCATCAAGGCTTTCCTGTTCCCTGTGGAAAAAGGTATCCGTTTTGGCTCTTCTGGACCTTTAGGTCTATATCAGGACAAGGATGTGGCTTCTCCTGGGCTGGGCCGGTGGTCCCCCAGGCAGCACCAAGTGCACCTGCAGCATGGGCAGCAGCTGCCCTCGGCCTCCCCTTGTCCCGAGAGCAGGAGTTGGTGCTCCTCCTGCTTCCCCCAGGCCACCGCTTCCACTGTCTGCCTGCCTGCTGCGCCCACCTTGTCTAACTGCCCTTTTGCACGCCAAAACCTTGCTGCAGAACAAGGCGGCGGTTTTGTCCTTGTGGTAAGATGGCAAGCAAAAATAAAAACAAGTACCCCTGCAACATTTCTCTTGAAAGTGGGAGGGAAAAAAATAGCAGCTGGGAAGTCGCAGATTTTTCACTTGCAAATCTGCAAGTCTACCATTCTTCTGACCCCCTTTCTTTCAGAAGGCAGCCCTCTCCCCTTCCTTCACCTTTTTAAAATATGTTTTCCCAGCAGTGGAACAAGGGTGGCCTTGCATAGAGATAACAAAACACATGCACATGTCAGAAGTTCCTGGGCCAACGAACGAAGATTTCTGCTGTCACAAGGCAGCCCTCAATAAAATGTAACAAAGCTCTGGTTTTGGAACTACTCTATCTTTATCTATCATCTCCTTGATAAAGATACTCTATTTTTCCCCCCCTTGATGCCTATTCCTGAAGTTAGCCTGACATCAAATTTAATCCAGCAGCTTAGCAGACGGAAGTCACTTAAAATTCAAGAGCAAGGAAATCAGCACTTTGATTAGAAGAGTCCCCTGTGTGATGACAGCCAAAGTACATTCAGCCCCCTACGCCCCACAAGACAAAACAATTTAGTTGTATATTTGGGAGTTATCTGTAGGTAAACTAACGAAGCAGATGCACATTTCCAGTAGTCGTACACCTTATGCTTACTCGCAATTCAAAGAGGACAAAAATAATGTAAACACAAATCATAGTTGAAGGCGGAAGGCACGTATGGCAGAAAGCCGTATCCAAAGCTGTATCAAGTGGTATAAACGGGCTCCGCTCCTGGATTCAACAACAACAGGGTTTATTGCGGTGGCTTTGGCCAGACCTTCATCTCTCATTATAAACACTCCTACTCTCACAGCTGCACCAACTTGAAAACAAAAGCTGAACCAAGTTGTGATGTTGTTGGCTCTTCCAACATAGCCTAGGAAAAATACTAACCATCACAAGAAATTAAAATATTGAGACAAACCAGACTTTGGTGATTTGGACTATTTCAAGGTGGTGTCAAGCATACATTTAGCTGAAGTAATGGCATTAGTACTCCCCTAATTCAGCTTCAAGTTAAACACAACTTCGACCACACTTGCTTTCACGAACGAGCCTGAAAACCAAGTTCTGTTAAGATTTCAGGTTGCTGCTTATTTTAGCAAAAATAGCCTTAGTCGGCCTAGGTTTCCACCCTCCTCCATGCTTTACTTTCAGCAACTGTATGGTTTGTACAAAAACCCGTTACAAAAGTATGCAAAGTACAAATTACATATAAAACCCCACCACACGCTAGTTTAGACAGTCCTATTGAAGACTTTTCTGGTGAATTAAGGTTTATCTGAAACCATCAGAGAACGTCAGTGAGTGCAGAATTTGGGTCAGCTCTGTTACAGAAGGTACAGGGCTGGAAACCCTGTTGAGTCCGTTAGAAGAGCTCCTTTAAGCAGCATTCCAGTTTACCCCTTTCCAATCCAGCTGTTCGGACCGTGTCAAGGAGAACGCCGACAAGAGATGGGAAGCAAAATATTATTCGTACAACACCCTGTGATGACACAATCCAAAACCCATTTAATTAAAGACACCGTTTGCTTTGTGCGCTTTGCACCTGGCCTTCAACAGCCATTAATTATATATGACCGTGGGTAATGAGACATCACATTTCCCATTTTTCCTCCCTTTAAAGCATCAATAACAGAAGACTTTCCTGTCACAACGTGACTCTGAGCATTTTGTGCATATTTTATAGCAAACATCAGAAGGATTACCAAACCAACTGGTCAGATTAATAAAATAATATTCTTAGTGGTGTATTACAAAAGAAATGCGCAAGAGTTCCTCCTAGCTCAAACTACAATACTTAGCATTAATGAAAATATTTGCATAAAGCACATTCTAATCATTTTGCCATTTTCCAGTTAAGACAGGATATCAGGAAACCTTAAGGTGAAACATTTCTCTGCAAAACAGGCTCTTAACAGTTTCTCCCTAACATAATTCGCACACAACAGCATATTGTCAATTTAAAAAAATATTTAATGCTGCCAAAAAGTATAAAAATACAATAAGAATGGCAGTACAAAACAAAATATTTCCTAATTTATTTCTTTTACATCTTTCTACATTAATACAGGCATTATAAAAACACAAGATGGCAAATTATTTTGTTTTGCAAAGTAGCACGCTGCTGGTGGTCTTCATCCCCTCGATGCAGTTTACGCTGTAAACAGATAACTGAGGTCTTCTTGGTACTTAACAGACCTCACTTTTTGTTCCCGAAGAGGGGTTCATGTCTCGCTTTGCATGTCAATAATTTGCAGTTTATAGCTGCAGAATATTCACAAGTCTTGAAGGCTTAGGTGTCGGTCAGTCTCGGCCTGCGACATACAATGCAGAAGAAAAGTCACCGATTCAGTACACAGTACGGAGCGAAAAAAAAAAAAATAAAGGAAAGAAGAACAGACAGCGGGTTTGCAACTCTCTATCAACACCAAACAGCTTCTCATGCATTCCCTGTAGCAACTACCGACTATTGTTTGCCTGTCGCAAGCACTCTTGGAAAGCCGCTGCTTTTCCAGAAGGTTATTTCCACATAAAAGTGCGAGGCACATACTTGCTGGAGAGGTTCAAGTATAGGCCTCAGTCCAGCAAACCGCGTACTCGTGCGTTTAACCACAAGCACTGCAGAAGTCTTCGTGGGCCTCAGTGGGACTGCAGAAGGCTGCACCTCAAAACGCTAACGTCACCCCTCACGGCTTTGTCGGCCAGACCTGGCACAGCGGCATGGAAGTAAGTGTTTCTAAGGCAAAGGTTTCTTGTAGTGAGGAAGACATCCCAAGAGCAGACGTTTTGTTCTTGGGGAAGGTAAGGCTCTGCTCTGAGCCAAGGAACACAGAAAAAGACCTGGGTGTTTACAGCACCAAATATCCAAGCTACTACAAGTAAAACGCTTTTAAGTTCTGCGAGCACTACACTGATGAACAGAGCAGCTTGCTTTGATCAGTTAAGACACATTAAAAAAAATCCTTCCAAGTATTTATCCTTCCAATTCAAATAAAGACTCAGACAGAGATGCAATTTTGAACACATTTATTTTTCGTACATAAAAAAAAAAAGAAAGACTGACCTAAAACTTTGGGGGAAAACAAAAAAGCCCAGGAAGACTACTGTGTGTTACGTCAGCTTTGCAAATTTCATCCTCTGCTTAAGCCACTTGGCCAGGCAGAAGACTTCCTCTTTTGTCATCATTAATTTACTTTCTCGTGCAGTCCTCAAGTGTCTCAGGTTTAACTATAATGCCAAACAGCAAACTAAATAATTTCGTTAACATTCATTAAACTTAAAGCTAGCCAGGCTTTTTAATCGCCTGCACAATCCAATCACACATACATGCATACACATTTACACCTCTTCCCTTTTCAGTGGGATATAAACTGATGTCAGTAAACCATTTTACTTAAGGTTTAACAGAATAAGCTGTTTCATCTCGCAACATCTTACTTCCATAAAATAAATCCGTATTTTTTTTCAAAGCACTATTTCATGCTGAACTCAGTTATTTCACTTCATACATTTCAAGAAAAATACAGATGTACCGTCACTCTAACTGGACTGTCCCTGCACCAAGAACATAAAGAGAAAACCTAAAGGACTAATTCCGAATTCGCAAACCCCTTGCCATGGAAGTCTGCATTTGCTAGCAATTTTTTTTTTTTTTTTTATAGAAACATGCATGATTTGTACACAAGTGTTCATCTGAGAGTCGAACATTGTTTAATCAAATTCAAAGAAGTCCACTATGCATCCAATGTTTTGACTGATGTATTTCCAGAACAGAGGGAAAAACCCACCACAGTAACACTTTGAATCGAGTATAACAGCACTTTAGAAGCAGCACAGGACCAGCCAGCAGCTTTCCAGAAACTGGGGTGAGGGGGAGGCAGGAGAGGGGTCAGAAGGCACATCCTTCATTTTTACTCTTTCTTTAAGCATTTCCTACGATAGAGATCACTGGGATCAACAGTTCTTCATTTTGGCTCATATTTGTTCCTATTTAACATCCAAGTTGTGCAAAACTGCTGCAAGTTTAAATCCTACAGAATAGCAAAGTATCATAAGGACTCAATTTGAAGTAAAGAAAACAAGTCTCCCCCAGATTTTGGGTTTTAAGGATTACTGACGGACCACAAAGAAAAGTTTTATCGAAATTATGTCCTGGAATGTACTAAGGGATCTAATGTCTAATTTCCCTTCTACGCCCATACTGTCATGGACAATTCGCTGCACAAAATAGTTTTGTCCAGGACTTGTACTGGTTTGTGGTCCTTAAATTATTAACAGTTAAGACTCTCGACATACTTACTTACAATCATGTAACCAAACCAAATTTTTACAGATCAAGTCCTGCTTTATTGCATCAAGAAAGTAACAGAGCGTGAGATGATGTAAGATGGCCCCCTCCCGCCCTGCCCCACCCAGAAAAGAGGAATGCCTGCTCAGGATCAAGAGAACAGAAAAAGACAGGATTTAAAGACAGAATCAGGAAAAAAATCAACTGACAACTTGGCAGACACAGTTAGAGCTGAGTGTCTGTACGGTACTGGTGGCACAGGAAATCCTTCTCATGAAAACAGAAAAGCGGTAAGTGACAGTATGATTGCAGTGAAGGTTTCGCCTGCGCTTTTTCCTTGGCTGCTTTTAAGTATTTAGAATAAAATCTGGAATATTTCTGTTATAAAAGCATTTAATTACATTCCACGTGTTTTTCCATAACCAAAGTATCTTTTATAAGGCACATACATTTACACCTACTGGCAGTTATAGCTGATACTGAAAAACCTGTCTTCCCAATTTAAAGAAAAAAAAAAAAAAAAAAAAAAACCTTTTGCCAAGCCTCTTNTTGGCTCCAAAGAGTTACTGTGGTTGTAACAATTATGAAATGTCTTAAAATACGTAAGCTGCCTGCCTATACTGTGTCACAGCAATCAGTGAGTTATTTTGCTGTTAGAGCTGCATAGTTGGTCAGTAATGCCACAGGACAAACTCTCTTCTTTTACTGACACACAATTTCCCAAATACAGAACTGTATATTCTAAGAAACTACACTTGTTTTCCTATCTGGACCCTTAAGCATTTGTTTACTATATAAACAGCACAGTCCAAAATAGCATGAGCTATTGTGAAATGAGAATTTCAAAGAGTAAACTCAACTTAGCTTTGCGTAGTAAATGTCAGACTATTTGGGCCTCATGCCTGGTATGTTACTACTAAGCTTGAACATACTGGAAACCTTTCAAGTTAATTCCTTTGGATAAAGAGCAAAGGCTCTTTTAGTATTTTTCAGCAGTAAACCCAAGAAATGCTTTACAAAAGGACAAAAGGAAGAAGAAAAAAAAAAACAAGACAAACCCCCATACCCAACAGAAAACAGCCAAGCTGGGAAAACGGAAGGAGAAAACACAACTTCTCTGAAGTCACCCAACAAGGCAATGCTCAAATAAATAAAATCCAGGTTTCAAAGTGCAGTCCAATACTAAAAATTATTGGGTCTCAACTTGAATGTCAGCAAGCTACATACAGCCATGTACTATCTCTGTATTCAAAGAGAATTTGAAGGACAGAAAGTGATTTGTGTTGAATTACTACTTAGAAAGTGTTATTGTCCTACTAATGGAAAGGGAGTGCTCAATAATTTTAAAGTGACTGTAGCATAGGTATTCCCAAAATACCAGTCACTGAGTGTTTTAAGTCATGTGTCCTTAATACAGTGCTGGGGAACCTGAAAAGCAATCCCAGGCAGTGTGAAGGTATGGAAGCAGCCCATACAGCTGAACATACTGGGTTCAGGAGAACACTAACAACATTTGTTTTCTGTTACAACCACCCTTGAAGTCCAAATATAGTTTCCTTTGATGTGCGCTTTCTACACCTATTGCTGATGAATGGATTTTATTCTTTCTAGCAATTAAAATCTATAGACACACAAAACATTATGTTTCACATTTAATGGAATGTCAGAACTTTTAACAATGTTGGCCTTCAAACAGTAGTTGAAGTCTGAATACATGAATCAATTTAACAGTATGCTTTTCAGTGGGGGCTAAGTTCTCAAAAGCCTTAAAAAAAAATCATATTTCCAAGCCTCACTTAAATAATGAAAACTACAAAAAAATAAATAAGGAATGCAAATTAACAGAGTAGAAATTGGTAAGTGCTTCATCAGACCCCTAGCTGCTCATATCATAAATTTGAGAGTCAAAATATGGGGAATGGTTGCACCATTATTTTCATGCACAAATTATAATTACATTTAGCTTCAAAATCAATTTCTTTTTGGTCAGAAATTTGTACAAACTGAGCTTTTAAAAGTACAGTGAACTACAAAAAGATTAAATATGCAATTATAAAATATATTTATCCTAGGTCATAAGAATATAAAATGTTTATGTTCGTGTCACTAGTACATTACACATTACACACATTTAAGGATAACTTCTTTGCATTAATAATGTAAATGATACAACACTGTTTATTGCTTATGTCAGGCATGTAAATTTAAATCCAGACAGCCTTCAGTAGCTAAACCTGTCGTTCAGGGTTTGCTTAAGATCCGGTAGAACACCATTTTAAAAAGTGTATAAACAGTTGCAGTAAGTTTGTACCTGCTTGTATAAACAAAAAACCACCAACTCTGTTGGGGGGCAGCAGTTTGTTTTTGTAAGTACCTGCAGTGGAAAGTCCTGAGATGTTGACGTGAGATCAAGTTTACAACACTTCTCTATTGTATGTAACGGTCTGCACCCATTCCAGGTGTAAGGAGTTTACTGCTTAAAGTCACACCCCTAATCATTAACTTGCAGCAAACTTAGCTGCTGGAGTAGACAGGCTTACTGCTTACTTACAAGGAATGTTTCTTGAAAATACATTTTCCAGCAAGAATAAGCGCCAACTAAAATCAGTGTACCAAACCCAATCTTAGTGAGAATAGGTTTCCAATATAACCACCTTTTTCTTTTTCTTTCAGTCTCATTTAGCTTCTGCTTCATCTGCTGCAGCTTCTGTGCTGTGTTAGCTTTTCTATCCTCTCGCAGTCGTTTTCGGACAGTACTTAAAGAGAAGGAAAAAAAAAAAA
>RSEF01000002.1:53318012-53350562 GCA_003993805.1 Himantopus leucocephalus
CAGGCCTCCAACCAGACTCTGTGCCGCTGATCACAACCCTCTAGTCCACCTGGGGTTTATTAAAGGTCCTTACTCTAAAGTATCATACCACCAGTGTCACATCAAACCTGGTTCATTTCTTCTCATCCTTCTTCCTCCAGCAAATATTTTCTTTGCAAACCTCTCCTTTGGCTGCTTTATTCTTATTTCTAGGAACCCAGCCTGAGATACATTCATCAAGGTTCCTCCAGCAATTTCAATTCCTTTCCACCGCTCCATTTCCTCACCCAATCAGTCCCTGGTGCCCCTCAAGTACTGACGCTCATTTGCCCTCCCATAGCATCCCTGAACTCCCCAGTACCAACCTAGTGGGGTTTTGCTTATAAGCATTCATTATGTGTCACATTGTATCTTTCTCCAGGCTATCTAGGTTGCCACATCAGAAATTACTAAAAACAAAAGTTTTCTTTCTCTAAAGAACAGTACTTATACTTGTGACAGGGAAAGCTAAAAGCAGCAATAAAAAAATAATATAAAAATACATATTCAACACAAGGTGGAGTATTCCAGAAATTAGCTGTCAATATCTAAAAATTATCCCATAATATTGTCACAAAACTTAGCAACTCCATTCAATCAGGTTATTTCACAGATTTAAAAAAAGGCTCTCATAAACACCTATCACTTCTCCAGCATACTGGGAGACTTTGCTTCAAGTCACAGACGCGCAATAGCTTCACACATGAATGATTACGAATTTTTAACATGAGCACAGTATTTTCCTTCTACCCTTATTTTCCAGCAGAGGGAAGGGTCTGTGGAAGCCTTCACAGTCAGTCTTTCCTCAAGGAGAGTTCTGAACCTGAACAATTACAGCAGAAAGCAGCAGTCAACTGTCAGAAGAGCTGACAGCTGACACCAACAAAATGATGGAGAACACACAACGAACCATGGTGGAAAAGCAGCTTCAAATTTCCATATTCTAAAATGCAGACTGGGTCAGGCAAAAAAACAAGGAAATTCCACAATAATCACCAGCAAGACAAAGCACATTAGAAATATTTTCAAAAGTTTTGGAAAGATACCAATAAACACCACCTCCTCTCCAAAGCTTTATTGGACTACACTAGCTGCAATAGCAAAAACAAGTGTTTGCCTAGAACAGATATAAACAAATCAAACTGCCAAATGCCTTGATCTAATTCTAAAAAACAAACATTGCCCCCCTCCAAACCCCACCTGTACTTCTAACTGCTCTTTAACAAAAAGAAAACAAAAACACCACTACCAAAATCAATCAAATATTCAGAGGTTCTTTCATTGGTAACCTTAAACAAGCACTTTACTCTTCATACATATGTATTTTGCCTATATATTAGAGAGCTTTGTTGCAGTAACACAAATTCACTTGAGTTCAGTATGGTTTTATAATAAAGACAATTCTAGTTCTGTTTTCAAGGAAATACTAAAATTTCTTAAGGATTCTTGGAATTCAGAGTATATTTTGTTTGTGAGTCATCTTATATTCCAGGCGTCAAGTGGCTAAATGTCTTACTACTCTGGCTCCACCAAAGTCCCCTCCAGAGCAACTTGTATAAACATAGTTAAGCTCACATTTCAAGTTACTGTGAATACTCAGTTCCCGCAAGTTTTATAGTATAATTATCAAATTCTTACAGAAGGCTGCACTTAACATTCACAGTGTTATTCTAGAAACTATGTATTTTTTCTGTTAGATTAACCAAGTATTAACCAAGTATGTTCTAGTTCTTGCAGCTGTTCTATATAAAAAATATTATTTACAGTTAATATTCCTGGAGCTTTATAGGAGTGCTAGGGCATTAAAATAAAAATTCAATACATTAAGTTTGCTAAGTATTTGTGAAACTGATTTACATGACACAAAAGAAACTGTACAGCGCTGATGGGCTTGCATTACCAGTCCAAGGTAAACCCAGAAATTTAAGTGCTCAATAGCTCCAACTCAAAAGTACTATATGCTGTGCTGTTCCTCAAGGGATTTCTGCATTTTTCCAGCTAATGTTATGTCCAAACATACAAATATCATTAAAATTGCATCCTTTGAAAATAGGAAGTTTAAGATTTGGGGCCAATGTCCGCCAGACAATTCCACAAAGAAGCCTTTTCAGTAGTTAGGAAAACTTGCCGCAGCTTTCCAAAAAGGAAAGTTATTCTTTCTCAGACACTAGCTTGCAAGCACTACTCCTCTTTTCTTTGCCTTTGCTGCCAATAAACAAACAACTAAACAGAAATTCTTCAGGTCAGTAGGACAGAATTTCATAAAGCTCTTCTTACATTGAATAGACATGAAACACCATGCCAAGTTTTATCATGTTGATCTCGTGAGGGAGGTTTCGAATTAACAAACATTATCTCAAAGTACCATTAATAGTTACTATAAATTCAAATAATTTTGACCAAATATATCAATGTTTAGTTGTATAAAACAACATGCAAAGAAACATCTTCAAGCTTTCCCTTCCCAAATCCACTGAAAAGACAACCTTGAATAAAACTTGCCATACTAGCACTTTCAATTAATATAAGGCAAGGTTTATAGGGAGAGAGAGTATCTTACAAGACATAGCTGGAACAAACAGACAAGCTCTTCAATCCTGTCTTCAGCTCTGAAACAGAAGCAGCAAATTCCAACCCAAGCTCAGGCCAGGAACAATTTTTTTGAGCTTAACTTGATTAAATTGTCAAAGTGCTTAATTTTTAAGAGAAAAGGATGGTTGGTCCTGTGGAGCAAAAGGGGAGGTAAGCAAGAGGAGATAAAGTTACCTATCTACAGGTGGTAATCACCCCTCCCCCCAAAAACTTAGATAGCTGGACTGAATTATATGGAAAACTAAAGTTCCATTAAAAAAAAACAGTAATTACTAAGTCTGATTTCTGTTATTCAAAAGAAATCAGAATTTTCAACTCCTAGCTTCCCCGTTTTAGGGTATTTCTCACAGCTCCTCTTAGAATCACTACTACCATGAATTGCAATTCAGCATGTTAAGGTACTGCCAAACAGAAAATACAAGTATAAAAAAGCTGAAGCTGTTATCTCTTTTAATGTATAGATTAATTCAGGTCTAACTCACTTGCTTATGTGTGACACATACACCTTCAACATTATCACAAGCAAAGTGCATTAAAATTTTCTGTGTAAAAGCTCAATCCTGTAGTGACAATATGCTAAGCGGTTTTCATTATATACTTAAGCCCAGGAATATGAGCTATATAGACAGAGAAAAGCTTACGTTGATATTTTCTAATTGCAGTAGATGTACTGTGTAATAGGATTTGACGTCTTCAGATACTAGCCTCACACGGAAACCTGTTTCACTGAATGTCATAACTTCCTCTTCTTTTGTTGGCCAGTATTGTGCACACTTCACCTAATATATTGTGTTTAAAACAGGAGAAAAAAAAGAAGGAAAAAAAGAAAAATCTGGTTAAGTATCCGAGGATCTTGGGCTTTGCATGAGCAGATTCTGAGACTCCCGTTATTCAATACAGTAGACTTAAGCACCTGCTCCCAGTTTGAGGAATTCTCAAACTCCGTTAATGTTTACAGCCAAGTTACTACAACTATTTCAATGGCTATTACACATTCCAGCTGTATCTGTTTATGCTTTCTTTCATCGCAGGGCTAGCGTGTTTTGAGATATACCTTAACCGTTCTCCCTGGCCCCCCTCTCTAGTTCTGTACAGTGAACATCTTTACTCAGCTATTCCACCAACATTTCTCCCCTCCATTTCTGAGGCCCACACTTGCACATTTACGTAACTGATGTAACACATCCAGTGTTCCCAGCTGAATACTGAAAGATTCTCGTGAAACAAAAGCATAAACGAACAAAGCAAGGCAAAACTGTTCCTCTTTTCCTACAGAAAGTTTGAGTGCAGGGCAATTTGTGCATAAGAAAATAAGTGACTTTTTAATGGACTAGTCAAATCTTTTTCACTAACAAATCTACTCCGAAGAAAACCCATAAACCTCAAATGACAAGCATTTATAACTAAAATCCACAGTGGTTTTAGGCACACGAGCAGCAAAACTACATCATAACAGAAGATTTGTGTATTCTGCACGTATACCACCAGCTGTAAAGAATCAAAAGTAACTAGATCAGTTTGACAGTTGCTGGCAGCAGCTTGTCTTCATTGTTACAAACAGTTAAGATCGCTATCTAACAAATACACTACTCCATTAAATTTAGAAGAAATAATCTAAAGATACTTTAATTCAAACTCCTTTTCTCACCTTCCATTTTGTTCTCGAGCATCTTACACTGCTTCTACTCCATCTTATTTCTATCTGTACATCCTCCTTTCTCAGGATGTTACTTTCACCTTTCTGGATGAATATTTATTAGATGCTGTTTTCACCAAAATGAATTTTGTGGCTTAGCTCCATCACTATAATGTTATATTAAATACATGTTATGCTGTACACCATGAGGAAGTCTGTTAGTTCTTTTAACATAGCAATCAAATGTTGTTCAACTATATTAAAATTATGTGGCTTACTTTACAACTTCAGGCCTAATACTACTTACCGATTCTTTTTCAACAATTCTGTTCAGCATCACAACTGCTTTGGTTTGTTGCTGCCATACCATTAGCCAAAAATGACAACATGTATTAGGTAGTGGACCCTGTGTAGTAAAGAAAAAAAAAAAACAGGGTGTGAGAATGCATAGGCAAAGCAGTGTTTGAACACAGTTAAAAGTTCACTGTGCAAAACAGGAAAAATTTTTCCTCTGAAAAGTAGAATGACAGAAATGACAAGCAAGAAAGTAATCACGTTGCACAGATCGTTCCAGTACTTAAGAGTTGTTTAAGAAAAAAAACAAACAACAAAACAGTAAGAACTCAGGGAAGGGATGTTTCAGTCTGGGCATCAATACCATTGTGCTGTTAGAAGAAAAGCTACTGCAGGCCTGCTCAGAGGGTACAAAATGAAATAAGGGGTGAAAGTATTGTTGCAACCTATATCCAAAAGGACCAAAGAAAAAAGCAAGAAATACTTGAAAAGCTTTATATGCAGTAAGTTATTCATACTTAAATATACCCATTAGCTTTTTCTTAAAATATAAAATAACGTGTTCACAACTAGATCAAACAAGCAGTTAGTACAAGACACATATAATTCACAGAGATAAGGAACCATCCAAATACAAATCACGACTGTACAAATCCCCCTCACCCAGATTCTCAATCCCTATAATAACCTCATAATTGGTACTACTTACCTGTGTTAAAATATAGTTTCTCTGGGCTTCTTCTATGACCACTTGGCTGGCATTGATATAGTCATTCTCGGTGTTCTGCAGTTTTACACGACTATGATCATCTAAAATTCAAAGAAAATTAAGAATTAATGATGCATCCATCTTGATGGATACTTTCTAACAGGTAAGTTGAGGTCTGACAAGCAACTAGAAATAAATTCTCCAGTACTAACCAAATGGCAAACTACAAATATATGTGAAACTAATTTCTCATGTAACTGACAACTGCCTGTCTCATTCTCCCCTCAGCATTCCATCATAGTAATTTCAGTCATCTATTAATAGAAACTTCTCAGAAAACTGGAATAGCCTGTTTTCTTTAAAAAAATACCAAACAAAACCACCCTCCCACACATGCCAAAAGATGCTCACAGCCATCCCTCAAAAGTTGCATTTCCTTAATGCAACAGCACCACAACCCACACCAGGCAGCACTCTGTCCTACCACACCAGATCACTCCGCTGCATGGTTTTCTCTAAGTTCAGAGTCCGAAGACATTTGGTGAACTAAAGTTTCATAGGTTGAGGTAGAATCATAAAGTTAAACTCACACAGCTAAAAAGAAAATCTACTTGCAATAATTCAAACCAAGCCTCGATCAATTTAATTTTCCCTGTAATTTATTGTTTAATACTACACAAATTAAAAATATCAAAGAAATGCCACATGCAAAAATGTACCTATTTAACAAATCTTCCAATTAAACGAAGCCTAATCTAATTACACAGCTTCAGTCTCTCACAATCGCACAGGCAAGACAGAAGATGCTCCTATTTATGGCAGAGGCAAGCAAAGGACTCCGTTTAAAATTCTAACATTAATATAAGAAAGATTATCAGACTGTCATACTAAAATACTGCATAATAAAAAGTCACTGTGGCTGTTACTAGAACCTTTTAGTACCTGATTTATCACCCTCTAGGAGACATTTAGGTAATGAGACTTGTTCACAGTACATAATCCGTCTGCCATTTATTAGAACTGTATTAAATAAACAGCATTTTTAGCTTAAAATTTGTACACAACTGCACGCCAGGAAATGAGACCCAAGTGACTGCAAGCCCCCTGAAGCTCAACTGCCTAGACAGACTGTTCATGAGAAGAGTAATTAAAAAATGTCAAACTAAATTGAGTTTAGGAGACTTCAACACATCTCAGAAAGAAAGTCCATGAAGACTCAACAGAGCTGAGTGTGAATAACAGTGCAATGCCAGTTTTTAACCAATGTTCACCTGGTCTAACCCACAAAACTCATTCAGGGTACAGACTGATGGCACAGCTGCTGTTAAGATGTCAGCTTACTTTTCCCTCTCCCATCCCTCCACCAAAAGCTAACTTCCTTTTGACAAACATCTTGAGAAATACACAAAATCCATGAGTTTTGACATGAGCAACTACCAAGTATCACATCCTGTGCAGCTATGATAGCTGAACTCAGATTAAGTCCCTGTATCCCAGCCAGTCTATACAGCACAAGGCTTATCTAAGAAATCCATAAATATGACCCCAGATAGGCAAAAAGCTGATGGACTCTTGTTCTACGGACTGCTCATATAAATACTTCCCATATGTCTGGAAACCTGGGAAAAGTACATTTACCAGGTCTTGATCTCCTTTTATGCTCTCCCTCATCTATCAACTCTCGAAGAGGATCTTGCTGGATTCAAGGAAAGAAGTCAACAGTAAATTACTACTTTTTTTTCCCTGAAGGACTGAGATTTAGGGTTGTTAGCTACCTCCTTTGACTGCTAGTTTTTATATGCAGTCACATACAAACGTGCAGAGAACAGAAATATGCTGGAAAACTATTTTTAATACAATAGTATGAGAAAGTTACTGGTTTAGTCTGTTTTCATTAGAATTCCAGCTGTAAGGCAACACCACCTTGACTTTCAGGAGTATTAAAACAATTTATGATACATCTGTATGAAGGAAGAAAATATTATCAAAGCTAAGAGACAGTAAAATTAAGACACGTGCATTTTAAAGTAAAATATATCTCCTTGTATTATTCTGCCTGGATAGGAAAGTGTTACTTTTTCCTTTCATGTATCGCTTTATCTGAAATGTTTCTACTGGAGAGAAACCAAGACCTTTGTAAATATTACATGTCATTTGCCAACAGGAAAAACTTAAGATCTTGTTATAGTAAATCACACATACCGGTACTAGTGTTCTCGGAAAGATGACGTAAGCAAGCACTGTTAACAGTTTAATCACCCAGCAGCAGCTGCTGCATTGCTGCCAGTAGGAGATAACTGCGGAGGCCCTAATGAGGTTTCCTAACATAATCATTACACACATTTTCAGGCTTATTTTACCCTTCTTATAAATTTCACTTTGTAAAAATGACAAATAGAAATCTGAACATTTTTCTAAAAGCCCCTTTTATAACTAATTCTATGAACGGACAGCCTCCCTCCTCCTCCCCAACTAAAACAGAGGCGATCCCACAAATACACTGGCAATACACTCCACAGGACAAAGAAAGCCACTAGAATATATTGATTTCCCTTCTTTCAAGGGAAAAGGTTCCTGAAGGACACAATGACCTAGAAACCTCATTCAGGCCCTGGCTTGCTCTTCTGAATTAAATGAAGCAAGCCAACTTTTGACAGCGAGTTAGCTGTAACATATTTCCCATATGTAAATCATTTCCAGTTACAAAATACTTTAGATTTATATGAATGATAAACCTATCTTAAATCTTATCTTAAAGATTTATCTTAAATATTTCCATGCCCACAACAGCTAAAATATAGTACTCATTTTCTGAAGTGCTAATTCCCCTATTTCAACAAACTATACAGCCTGAAAAGGAAGTGGAAACCTTAAAAATGCTTCTCATTCTGGCTCTTGCACTAAGAAAACTACTCCCAGAACAATCTTGTCTGAGATAAGCAAACTCTTATTACCCACTTCAAGTGAAACCCTGTCCCACTGATATCACTGACAACACTCCCCGTGTCTCAGATAAGGCCAAGACTTCACATTACACATCAATTTGCCCACTCCCTGCTAAAAATGAAAATGACATATCCAGTTAAAACCGAGATACGAAATGTTTGACATTTTACATCATAGATTTCTTGCTGTTGGTTAATGAAAGGTTTTTATTTGAAAACAACTGCTTCCAGAAGTGAAACCGCTGTATAACTTAAAAATTATCTTTTTTCCAAGAGATGCCTCTGGTTCTCCAAATATAGAGCTATTAACAACAAAGGAGGGTGAAATGCTACTTAGTGGATTAAAGAAAGTCATAAATAAAACATGTAGCCATAAGCCATCCTAATGACCCAGTCTGACCCTTTCCCGCCTACCAGCAAATCTCCTTCGTTTCACTAATCTAAATCTAGTCTATCTGAGCTGCTAAATTATTCAAATTACCATACTTTGTCACTAGACTTACAGTCTCAAGTTTCAGAGGTAGGCTAAGGCAAAGTGACTTTTCCCCACCCTGTCACTGGTTGTACGCAGTGAATGCCATGATATCAATCATGGCCTAGCTCATAACTGAAATGTATTCATACTGAAATATATGCGTAACTACTGCACAGGATCCTTACACTTTTAAGCAGGACTGTGAAAAAAACTTAAGATACAATAAAGTTTAGATCAGTATGTGCTATAAAGTTCTCTTCTTCCCCATCCCCAAAGAAAGAAGTATCTCCAAAAGCAGCATGTTGAGTTTATTTGTATCATGGTTTCTGGTAACAAGATGTTTTAGAGAATCATTAGATAACGTAATAAAAATCATCAATGTCAACTTCTAACACGGACAACAAGAAATGCAGTAGGCTTATTTTGGACAGAACATCTCCCTGTTCTCAGCACAGGCACTTGCATCACAGGACAGAAAGGGAACATTTTTGCAATGATAATTAATCAGCCCTACGTGCAAAACCATCCGCATGAGCTCCAACTCTGTTCCTTGTAAAGCACAATACTCCTCACGTTCCTCTCTCCCTGGTACATGCTCTATAAGAACTGTAAGCCAATGGTTGAAAGGTCCAACGCAAAGTCTACTAATGGCCACAGGAAGAAAACAATAGAAATCACTGCCTCTCAAGATCCTCCAACAGCAACATGATCTATCAAGCGAAAACGTTCAGATGACCTAAGATATTGGGCTACAGACCACATTACAAAGGAAAGGTAAAGATAAAACTGCGTAAACCCCCCATCTACCCTCCAAAAGCAAAAGCAAAAAAAAAAAAAAAAAATCCTGCCAATTTTGCCAAGGGGATTTCCTTCTTGACTCTAAATCTGGGAACACAGTAAGCAGATCTCTAAAGGTGTTTACAGTCAATCTGAGACACTAGACTCCTCTGATATCAACTAAGGATAAGATTTAGAAGGAAAGTAATAACAGAAATCTTAGAGTTTCATTAAAGTTATCAATAAAGCATAAAAAGCTCACAAGTTATTTTCCTCTTAACAATGTTTTCTGAGAAATGGTTTCATCTGTCAGGAAATGACTGGCTGTCAAACCAAACCTATTTCAGATTAACTTCCTGTTTCAATAGTACTACATAGCCAAAATATTCCTCTCCTTATTCTAGACTAATACCAAACTGCTAGACCGCTATTTTTTTTGGCTAGGCAGTAACTCCTGAGGGCTTTTACCCAACCAAACTTATACACACCATAGCTCTTTAGCCAACAAAACTGGACACTAACAAAAATATTTATGAAACTGGAGACAATGTGAAACTCAGCTGTAATGGGGAAAGACGATTAGCCCTTCCCAGCTAACAGAAATCAACTTTTACCTAGAAATGTATGTGACAGACACAAGTTGGTTTCAGTGTATGTGTCCTGTGTGTTATGGTTTAAATGGGGCAAATCAATCCAAAGCATTTTTTCCTGCACTTGTAATTGACATCCTTTCTGTAAAACAGAATAATCTTTGCATTTCCTCTTGCAGACGTACCACCTCAGATTTTATACTGGCTTGGCCGCTCTCTAGATTAACAAACCATTTTCTCACTGCTATGGAGAAATAAAACATTTTCATCAAATTAAGTCTTATGTTTTACAATATGTTTAAGTAGCTAGATCTTAAAAGTTTAACTGCTAGTTCTGAAAGCCTTTGACTATCAGAGAATATTAGTATTATCACGCATTTTTCATTTAAACACAGTTAAAAAGCAGCAAAATTTGAAAAGTGAAGAACTGAGATGTTAAGATTGTGTAAGTAGACTGAGTCGTCTTGCATTTCTGCAATACCAGTTCCTTGCATACATGCACCACAATTAGATGTATTCACCACAGTAACCAAACTGCACAGCTTTTACCACAGCTGCTTTGAAATTTAGGTACTGCTATCTTGGAATGCTATTTATCATATATTCCCTTCCAGGTCTTTTTCTCCTCCCAGCTCTCACCATTGTTACAGATATAATTATGAGTCATATTTGAAAATAGATAGACATAAAATTCAACAGTAACTAGTTCAAACAGTGTTTTCCGCCATTCTCCTCATACAGTGTTGCTCCTAGTGCCCAGTTCTGCAGGCTGTCTTGGTGGCCCAATTCAAACCTTCTTTCTTTCATAAATGCTAACAACTGAGACTTGCCTCAAAGTTCACCATCTTAGTTCAGTCATCATGTCATGCTTCATGTCAACTAGCATGTAATGACTCTAACCCTTTCCTGAGCCCAACTACTACTTTGAGACTACATTTTATCTAACTGTCTCTCTGCTTCCTGCACAGGGTCCAGGTATTAATATAACCACATAACTGATCTCCTCCTGGCTAAACGAGCATTACAGAAGCAGGCTTTGCCATGACCATGCAGAGGTGTTCGGTGCTCTTCACTATTGCAAAAGGCATGCCATGATTAAGGAAAATATTGAGCCTCAAAAAACTACAGGAGATGAATACAACTCACACCTCTAAGATATTATCACAGGCATTATTAGATGCTATTTAAATAAGTCAATGACTTTTTTATGTATTTATTGTGGAAACACTCTTTTTAAAAAGAAAGAAAAAACACAAATATGTTGACAGTAAGCTGCCATCCTACAGCTGCAGTAGCACCCAAGAAATGAAATCCATGGGTGGGAGAAATGGTAAATGCACGAACACAGCTTCTGCCATAGAAGTTGTATAGGACATTGGACCCAGGAATAGAACTTGGGTCTCGTGTTTTCAAATCCAATTTCCTGTCTTCTCTTCTTACAAACCCCATCCCAATTTAGGTGTAAACCAGAAATTGAGTAAAACATGATCTACTTTACCACCGGCAAGCTACTAATGCTGTGCTGTAACAGGACAGCAAAGCTGGGACACGTAAATACTTCTGCACAGACCAACAAAGGTCCAGCAGAGGCCTATCTCCCTTTGCTGAGCATACAGCGGAAGTTAGTAAGCCTTGGCTAACTTCAGGCATCTTCTTCAGAGCTGTACACTTCTCAAACAGACGATACTGGGGAATGCCATGCAGACACAGCAAAGAGGCTGTGCACTGAACTCTGAAGTTCATTTTCATCAGAGCGCAGTATTGAGATTCAGCATTAAGCCAGACTGGATCCATTTGGTGCAAATACACTGTGCAAGTTAGCAGTCTGGCAGCAGCCTGATGAGCAGCACGCAGTGCTGCATCTGACCAGCATGACTCAACCCGAGACCCTTTCCGTGTAATTTTGAGAAGTGCTGTTACCACAACTTTCAACTGGAAACAAGGAGTTCAGCACTTCTCCAAATCTTGCAATAGGTATTCAGATTAGGCTCTCAAACAAAAAGCCCCACTACACCAGCAACCCTTCAAAAATTCTTTATCCAGTAACAAGAAGGCTTTTCTGAGCCTTTGGTGCTCTGGGAAACTTCATACTAAAGAACACACAAGCATTTAACCTGTTCCGATTTCAATCTTTTGTAGAAAAATTAAGGCCGTACTGAATTTTTTTTTCCTAGTCCTTTTGAAAATGATTTATGATAGATTTCTCCAGCTATTGGTAATATTGCTAATGTTTTGCTCACATGTCTTTTTATAACAATTTTAGATTACGGTTTCTAAAATACATGGTGTTGAAAAAAGTCCACNTACATGCTGTTGAAAAAAGTCCACAAAACTTCAGTAGCAAAGAAGCTGGTAAAAAAAAAAAAAAGCTGTCTTCACCTGAGAGATAAAATCATTATGTCACAAAGACCACTTTATGGCAGTTAGCACTCCATACCGTATCTACTTGCATTGAGAAAATTAAAGAACAAGTCTATGCATACATTCTTCCGAACAGACAAAAATAACAAAACCTCAAGTATTTTTAAAGCAACAGTAGAAATTCAGTGGCCCTTATCCACACAATCTTGTAAATGTGCAGAACCACCTAGCCCAAAAGGAAACTGTGTTAGTCAAGGCTTATTAACTTAATTTCTGTGCTCAGCAGATGTTGATTTTTTTGACAGATAAAGCAATATTAAACAATTAATTTCCTTATGAGAAATAAATATCTTTAAAATAAGATATCTTTTTTTATATCTTTAAAAAGATATAAAAATATCTTTAAAGTGTTAATTTGCAACTCACAAACATTTACCTATATACTATGATTTGCAATCATTTCTCATTCATCATTCAGCACAATGAATTTAACTAGCAGACTTTTCTCCCTTCTGTTATACACATTTGAGTATGTGTTACGAAAAACACATTTCTCATGGGATACATGCCTGCAGAAATAAACAAAATACAAAAGCTACAGTGACTGTGATTTATTAGCTATGGTGTATAAAAGTAAACTGGGTAAGTAAAAAGTCTAGAAAGTTAACTGCAATATTTACAGAAAAGATACTTACACGGACTAACATCTCTGTATCTGTTTCGATTTCTGTTTTCTGGATATTTTGCAACTCTATGAGGGTAGTCACTGGACATATGTCGAATTTCCTTCAAAAGACAAAAAGTGTAATTTACTTATAGCCAGTAAGCTGATTATGGTTAGTGTTCTACACATGCTATTGTAAGACTTTCAAGCTTAAATAATTAACATTTGTAAACCACCCTTTACTACACCTAGTGTTATTTTCACTCAGAAAACATGTGCTTCATTCTTGGCCAAGCTCTTGCCATTTAGATCTTCCCACACTTGGCTAACTCCACCAAACTAACGTAAGCACAATTTGGTAAGCAACTGATGTAGCAGGAACAAAGGGAGAAAAAAACCCAGATATTTATTATGCTTACAGTTTACCTCAGAATTGCATGTTATCTCCCACATTAATAAGAGGCTCAGATAGACAGAACTAACAGCAGTATACTACTAGCTCCTTTACATCAACTGGCAGCATAAATCCCCACAAAGGTAACTGAACTAGTTAAGGATTTTATGGCTGTTGTTAACAGCCACAAGACTATTCTTGGTGGTTTGATGGTTCAACGCATATAGCTGTAGTTAAACATGGTTCAATATGAAGGAACAATTCTAGACCCCAAATACCAATATGAAATCACAGCCTGCTTCTCCCCAGGCATTAATACAAACCTTTCAATATTCTGCATTTGGAAGATAGTCAAACATACTCATTTACACACTACTTTAAGGAGCTTACTGTCCACATACCCTGAATGTCCAGTTTTATTATTTTTTTGCCTCTGACTGTATCTTTTCCACAATGTCACTAAGATAGACACATTTACCTTATTGTAGACAACTGAAAACACAGCTAAAGTGCTATTGATGAGCAGCCTCCAATGAACTGAACTATCCTTTTATATCTCTGTACTGATATCATCTCAGCAGACACATTGTGTGATAGAGAATTAACAATATTTTACTTCAAATACTCCTTTTGTTTCTACATTATGTTGCTACATGTGATCATTATGTCCCAAAGAGCATTTAAACTTCTCTTTACAACTAAGCATTCTTTGGTCTTCTCTATGTTTCCACTGCCTTCTATGTCTTCTCAAACTTTCCAAATAGTCTATATATTCCCAGACAATCAACACAGCCAAAAAAGACTTCAGTGGAAGTCTAACATACGTAAGGAAGCTCCAATTTTTAGCATCTGGTGTGTGACACTAAAGTGCAGTGCCAATGTGTAAATAACCTAAACCACAAAGCGGAGCAGCAACTGTCAAGCACCAATGCTTTACATATTTGTATAAAAATGTCTTGATCTATTAGACAATCAGTTTTTTTATTTTGATAAAGCATGCTGGAACTTGTCCTCTCCTCTAGCTTCTATGGCTTACAAGCTTTGGGAGCAACCACACGCATGTTGAATAAATGCATCTGGCAGGCACTGACAACCAAGTTCCCACAGAATGTAAATTTTGTATTACTCCACAACAGGATAGAACATATTTTGTTTTTAAAAGCACTGGCACCCTCTGTGCACAGAAACAGGCCTGTAATTTAGTCAAGAAACACTAAAACAGCTAGAAACACTACTACAGTGATGGGGCAGGGGGCTTACTGAAAAGAATGAAACCTAAGGAAGTTTAATGACTAGTTCTAAAATCGTGTTTTCCACATACGATCCAGCCATTGCAAACTAGAGAAACAAACCAGATGACAGATGTAACATTAAGGCATATCACACAAGAAAAACTTGCATAAAAAAAAAAGTGAACATAAGTATTCAGATTGGACAGGAGCTCCAGGAGTCAGCATAAATATTCCAAGCTTCATAGGATTTTACCACAAGCATTGGCAAATTCATGGAACTGAAGGGCAAATATACAAAACTGGTCTCAGCAAGAAGAATAAAAAACCCTAATACCCAACTTCTTTTTTTTTTTCCCCCAGAGAAACTTACACTACTCAGGGCAAATGTGTATGTTTCTTATACAACCCTATCATAGGAAAATACCTTCCTAAACAAAAACTTAGTGTAGAAACAAGCAGTCGACAATGAAATTATTTTCTACAAGTTTGTGCTATTTAAAAGCGTCACGTGATGTTTTCCCTTATTTTAAGCAGATCTGTATTTTCTGGTTTCAGTATAAAATAAATGTGTTAAGTACCCTAAGAAAATCCTGCATTTGCAAAATCTAAAAAATCGGGAAAACGTAAAATCCTCATACAAAAAACTTTATTTTACAATTATAAAAGCCATATACAAAGTTTAGGAGACAATTTTATCTTCAGTTTACTTCTCCAAGTATAATGACTTGCAAAAGCAAACTTACTTGTTCAGCCTGGATATACAAGATGTAATGGGGGGTGGGTGGGTGTACTTTTTTACCTCATGAAAAACACTAGCTGCAGAGTTCTTCCCATACACTTTTACCTCATTAATTTAGCACAGTTTATTTCTGCTAATTTGTTAAATTCAAACCACAGTTCAGTTCCATAATACATATCTAGAGAGCATGTATTTGAAATACACATATGCATATAGCACACACTGCTAATTTAACAGAGAAAAAGCACACCAAAGTTATTAAAAAGAACTTTTGTTTTGGGTTGGTTTTTCTCATTTGTGGAACAGCACTGAAAAATACACACTGGCTCAAACAACTGCTCTAGTATTATGACCTTATACATAAAGTGTATTTTACGGAACTGACCCAGACACTATTGCTTTAACAGGTAGTAATCAGCGTTGTTCCTAGAGAAAAAGGGCAAGAAGCGTGTTTTGTGAGCTGTTTTCCTGCCGACGCCAGGCAGGTGAAGGCAGCAGGTAACAGGAGGGCGAGCGGGCGCCTGAGGAACCGCTGCGTTCCAGCGGCGGAGCCGCAAACCCAGGGGCGACGGCAAGCCTTGGCCGGATCCACATTATCAGGTATAACTTTCCGCTCTGCCTGCAAACCGCGGGGAAAACACCCTCGCCCGGCTCAGACCAGCCCGCTCGCTTCAGCCCTCCGCGCCCCGCCGCCCGCACCCGGCTGCGCAAGGGAGGGGGGGGCAAGGCCGCCGCCAAGCGGGCGCATGCGCAGTCCGCCTCCAGCACCCCCGCCGACGGGCGTCGCGCAGGCGCAGTGCGGAGCGCCGTGCGGGGCGCCTGCGCACTACCCCGCTCCCGCCGCCTCCTCACGGGGAGACGCGGCGGCCGCCGGCCGGGAGCATGCGCGGCGCCCGCCCGCAGTTTCGCTGCCTGCACCTGAAAACGACTCGTGGCCCAGCGACTTCCGCTCCCCGCTGAGGCGGCGCGTACCGGCAACCGGGGGCTGCCGGTCGGCGTCCCTCTCCCGGCCCTCCCTCCCGCCTAGAGCCGGAGTGACCCCCTCCGCTCACCAGATAACGCGCCTGCCAGTCGTTAGTGGCATCGATCTCCTGGAACTCCTGCTCGATGATGGCGGACATGGCGGCGGCAGCCAGAGCGCGAGCCTGCCGGCAGGCCGACAAGCTGCCGGCCCCTCGCGCGCTGCCCACCACACGGGAGCGGCGAGCGCGCTCCGCCCCGCCGCCACCGCGCGCGCACATACGCTCGCAGCGGGTGCCGCTGCCGCCGGTGCCAGGCGCATGCGCGGCCCGCGGCTCCGCCCAGCTAAGGGCTACCGAGGCCACGCCCCCGGGGAGGAGGGAAGCACCTGGGGTGACGTCAGGGGGGCGGGGGGCTGCCCTCAGGTGGTTCGGCCGGGCCCCGCGGGGCCGAGCCGCGCTTCTCCGCGGCGCCTCAGCCGGCTGCAAGGGGACTTCGGGGGGGAAGCGGCTGTCGGCCGTGGGTTGTCTCAGTGCCACGGGCACGACAAAGCGCGGGCAGAGCTCAGGCAGCGCATGAGCGCTTCCAGCCAGCAGCGCGCCGGCGAGTGCCCGGCCCGGTTCGGCGCGGTGCCGGCCCGCCTGCCTGCGCCCCGCCTTGTTTAAAAGAAAAAAAAAAGAGGCAGAAGGGCGAATATACGAACGTGTCTGGGAAACAAATGGCGGCAAGGCTCGCCGCCTCAAAAGCAGAAACGCGGCGGGGCGGCACGCAAGCAGCAGCCAGGAGAAAGCCCCTGAGGAAACCGCTCCGCAAACGCTCAAGCAAAACTAAAGGACAGCGAGTGTTTTAGCGGGGGCCGCCTTGCTCTAAGCGGCAGGGAAACCTGCAGAAGCGCCCTGCAGCCAGGCGGGCTGCGCTTCACACCTCAGCACGGACTGCTGAGTGACGTACGGCCAATTTAAAAACGCGCGGTGGTAATTAGTAGCGCACAGGGGAAGAGGATTAAAGTGCCGGGCTCCCTCCTCGCAACCCCAGTGACAGCCCCGCCGCCGCCGCCGCCTCTTCCTCCTCTCCGCAGGGTGCCTATCCCGGACGTGACTCCGGGCCCGCCCCCTCACTAACCGGAGGGTTTCACGGGGAACATTTTTATCCGCCCGCTGCCGCCCCCGAGGGGCCTCCGCCCCCCGCCGTGCCCCAGCCGCTCCCCTCAGCTCCCCGGCTCGGCCGCCCCTGACGGTTAGCCCCGCCCCCTCTGCCGCCCCTGACGGTTAGCCCCGCCCCTTCTGCTGCCTGNCCCTTTCTCGTTAGCCCCGCCCCCTGGCGGTTAGCCCCGCCCCGCTCTGCCGCCTCTGGCAGAGGCCGTCGCCGCCCGTGGTGCGCTGGACGGGCCCTACCGGGCGCCCTCAGCCCCGGGGCCCCCTCAGAGTGCCCCGTCACCGGGCTTGTACAGGCGCGCAGGGGCTGTGGGTGGCACCCGCTGTCGGCGTGACAACCAGCTGCGCAGTCCTGCCTCTGGCCGCGCTGCCGCCTTGCCTCCCTGCACGCCACCCGTGCTGTGGCACCGGGCTGGGCCTCAGGTGACTGTGACTTCTAAGAACGACTTCAGATGCGTGTCGTGAGGAGGAAGGGTCGGCAGGGCGAGGCGCTCACACTGTTAGTGTGGCGATGCAATTAGGTCGGTAAGCTGCTGAGGAGGTGGCGTGCCAGCCGCCGTTACAGCAGCGCAGTGTGAGGGCCGCGGTAGCATGGCTAGCCAGGGGTGACGCCTGGCAGGAGCGTTGCCCTCGTCGCACTTCAAAGCTGAAAGTTGCGTGCTGGTGAGATGTGGCCTCAGCGCTGGGTAAGCTTGAGTTCACGCTGCCCTCCACTGAGGTGTTTTATAGCTAGAAAACACAGGGGTTAAGGGTCAGTCAGCATGATGTGAGAGATAAATGTGTGGTTACACAGGTAAGGCAAATATTTTTGGAACAGACTTCTGGTTTTGACCTCCAAATACCTGTCATCGGCTGTTGCATTTCTTTCCTGTCTGTGGGCCGCAGTGCAGTACAGTGCTCCAAATCCACCGGCTAATGTGGTCCCTCAAGTCCTATTATGAAAGCTGGTGTCTTGTACATCAGGCAACCGTGTGATGCACCTCTGAAGCACAGCGGATGGGACAGTATGCAGCAGTAAGTTCATAGCATGTTTTTCCAGGCAACCCAAGGAAACGTTGCGTAAGATTTTCTTGAACTGTGGGTTCAAACTTTGAAATTGACATAAGGAGTAGCTTTTCTGGACTTTCTCACCTGCAAGATGGAGGGACAAGCCAATGTCTGTAGTTCTGCAGGTGCTCTCTAGTCAATGTGCTACCTGTGATCCATTGTGCAATAAGTAAATTAAGACATCTGTGAATTATGATTCTGATTTAGGAGCACAGAGAAGAATCTAAGTGTCCATCCTCAAGGTAATGATTCTTTTTAGTTTAAAATACGTTTCTTTGAATTCATGTTTCAATAAACAAAAAGTGTTCTTAACCTCAGAAAACTGATCTTGCACAGGCTGGGTGTAAGAAAGTAAATAGATACACAGAAACTGCCAAATAACAAATTTTCATAAAGAAATTAAAATTTACAACTTCCTCACTGATTTTAGTCTACAGTAGAAATTTGTCTGGACGTGAAGTTGCTGGCTGATCTGTATTTGTAGCATATGTCATTACAGCCTTTTTTACCCCTCAGCGGAGTGACCTGTAGGTCACAGACATCATGATGTCTATGAAGCCATCTGACATGGATGGCAGGTAAAGGAGGTCCAGTCACTGTCCTGTCCCTCCAGAGAACAGAGAGTGATGCTGCCCAATGACATGTCATGCTAGGGCAAAGGCCAGGGAAGACTTGGAGGTCGCAGCCCATGGAGTATGAGAAGATGTCATGCTTGAGTTCAAGGACAGCTCTGTCACTGAAGAAGCACCCTGTGTGTATCAGCGAAGCGGGACATTGAGACACTGTTGTGTTTTGAGAAGGATGCAGGAGAAGTGGTAGTTTTGATATATAAACAGAGGAACATGTATTCCGCTCTTCTAATTAGCAGCTGTCACGCATATGAGAAGCTTGTGTTTGTCATTCTTTGTGATATTTGGGGATGTAGTTCATATTGGGAAAGCAATGTAATTGTCTTATTAGGAGAGGGAGTTTTATGGTAGCAGCTATGTTTAGGATCTGTAACGCAAACCGGTGCCTAGAGACAGCTCATGGAAAACTAAAAGAAGTGTTTATTAATTGTGATTTACAGCTAGCTTAGAAGAGCAATAACTGGTAAACCAGAGGTTTCTGGAGAAATTGCCATTGTTTGCTTTTTGGTCGTTATTTTTTACTGCAAATATGCTGAAAATGTACCAGTTCTCTGGTTTTTGGGAACTGAGCCCAGGATAGGCCCGGGACTACAGTTATAATGGTCCATGGAGGAGAACTGTGTACACAGCATAAACCAAGTACACTCATTAGAAAACTTTATTTATTCTATTGCCAGTAGTATATTCCAGTTCTATATTAGCTGTGCAGCCAAACCCAGATGAACTACTACAAATGCTCTTAAACCCTTGGAGATAGCGTGAGACATATGCAAAGCAGGAAAATGGAGTTGCTGGAATGTGTGGTATATTGTCAGCGTTTTCTGTCTTAGTAAAAACACAAACAAGTAGTTATCGCAACGTTTTCTTATTAAAATATCTGATAATTTGAGAAGCCCCTTGCTATGCTGACAAAACAGTCACCCAAGGGGAGCTGGTATCCACAGCAGTTCTGATCTCAAAATTGGTTTTGGTGCCCTTGCTCATCTGCATGAAAAAGACCAATCAAGTTAACTTTAAATGGTGTTTGTCCAGTGACCTTGGCTGAACAATTAACTTTAGTATCAGTCTGGAATGGACTAAGTGCTTGTTCCTCCATGTGTATGTTTTTTTTGGGTCATTCACTGGAATTACTTAAGCATCATTTATTGGAAATGATCTGGTTTGTGCTGCTTTTCTGAGAACCATTTTGGATAACGGTAGATGAAGAACAAATTCTTCCCTGAGGTGGTTCTATTCACAAATACATTCCATATCAATCTTAGCTGTTAAGGAGGAAAGCTGTAATGTGCTTAAGCTTGCCATGGTGTGAGAGGATGAGAACATATAATTCCTGATTTAAGTCGTATAGCCCAAGGCCTAAAGAAGAAGTGGATCCTTCCTTCCCCCACAAACTGGATAGGACAGGAAACCCAGAAGGGCCAACCACTCTTCTGGCATCTGTTAGGGAGCAGGAGAAGCTGACTGAAAAGGCCCAACGGTCAGGCTGAAACAGGTTTCATTTATTCTGTGCATTTACAGTGGAGTCTTCTTATTTCAGACTTTTGGGGACTGTATTCCTTGTTCAAGTGAGCATTAAAACTCCTATTACTGTAAGTGGGCACCAGTGCCCACTGTACCTGTCCTCAGCTATATTACTGGTTTCCTTCCCCTGCCCAAAACTGTATTTTGGCATACAACAAAAGAAGAAAAAAAAACCCAAAACCCCAAAGCCTTCAAAATGTATGTAGCAAAACCCAAATCCTTGTGGAAGCAACAGTAGCAGAAGCACAAGGGGCCCTAACAGGTTTGCATTCAGCTAAGGAAGTCTGTCACATCAGTCATAGGTCCACAACAGTGGGATTCTAGTGTCCGATGTCTGACAAAAAATGGCTGTGCAGTAAAAGTGATGGAGTTATGGAAGTTGTAATTATGCTTTGAAGAGAAGGACAACACAGCTGTGCCCAATCTAAATGATTGCCCTGACACTGTAGTTAGGAGTTCTGGGTAGAAGAAATTCATGGCCAAGGAAGAAAGGAAAAATTAAGGTCTCTTTAGGAAGTCTGTTTTATAGTCCAGAGATCTGTGCCAGTCTGTATGGCACTGGACTCCGACGGTGAAGCTGAAATAATTGTGGAGCGTGAAAAGCAAATGACAACTGGCAGAAGCGCTGTCACGAGTGGATGGACACTAGCTAGCTGAAAAGGCAGCCAGCCAGGATGTCTGATGAGTAGAACAACTTTAGGCTCTGCTGTGGCTTTGTGAAGCAGCCCCTTCCAGCAACCTAAGCTGGGGTGTGCAGTCAGCCGCAAAACCTAATGCCTGTGAGTCAATGCAGGGGGTGTGGGGTACGGCTACAGGAAGAGGCGAAGAGCCAGCTGCCAAGAGAAAGATGACTCCAAGTTATTATTTTTATTGCTTGTGGAGAGGATCTTGCTTGCAGGGGATGGTTTACGTATGTTACTTGATTTTCCTTTCCCCTTTCTTTTTCACCCCTAGCTACAGTGACATTTCTTAAAATCATAGTTTGCAAGTGAGAAAGTCTAATTAGTGGCTTGATGGCATTCCACATTCCTGGTTAGGAGGTAATTTTTTACTAGAAACTGCATCAGTAGAAAGTGCCTATAGCTAACATAAAGTTTTCACGTTGAAAGTTTACTGAGACTTGCATTTGTTTGAAGATCACTGGTTTATTAGACTTCAAAATTGTTTTCCTCACAGACTGAATAGAGCTGTTCCGTGCTTAGACCATTTCTAATCTCACAGTTATTATTTCAAAGCACCACTTTACGTTACCGTATAATGGTGTCTAAACTGCAGTTCTGGAAACAGCTTTATGTTGCCCGGTGAGTCTTTAATTCACATTCTTTCATAATTTTGAAATCCTGTTATCGTGATCTTGTAACTTTACTATAGCACAGATTCTGTATTTTAGTGGCTTCCATGCTTGACTATACGTATTTTCATCTACATTCAAGCTTATCTTCCAAATTACAAAATTAAGGGCATTCTGTGAATTACAGCTGAAAACGTGTTAATGCACGACTCATACCACTGTTACTTGCTAGGAGAAGTTCTTGTAAGAAAATACTGTTTTGGCAGAAGAAGACTTTGTACTGAGGAGTATCAGTAAATGTTTCTGTTATAAATTTGTGGTCTCAATTTTATGTCCTAGTTTTTCTTTGGGTTTCCCAGCATGTGAACAAAACAATTATGCCTATTTTCATGGGTGTAAAAGTCTCCAAACTGTGTTTGCCTTTTTTTTTCCCCCAATATTTCGAAATAAGGTAATAAAAGTATTTTTGGCAATGTGATTTAGGATTGTAATCCATTTTGTAATTTATGTTTCTGCATTAGACAACCTGAAGTGCCAATAACAGGAAAGGCTTTTCTTTTGCTACTATCTGTAATAATTATTTAAAAAATATTATTGTTACCAACTTCATAGAAAATTAAATCTACCATGTGGTAGTGAGCCTTCAACATACGTTACAACAATTCCTTCTGTCTTTCCTGTGCTAGCAGAGGTAGATCTGTGCAAGATTTGTGGTATCTTTGTCTGGTTTTAAGTCGACATTAATATATCTGATTTCATAGAATTTCCCGTATAAGCTCAGTCCTACTGAGATAATCAGCAGCCCTGTAGGAGCCACATTCTCTGAGTCACTGTTTGGATGGCAGGGTTCCATGAATGTGTGGCTAGTTTTGTCTGCCGAGATGTCCTTTGGTATGTTATGTAAAGCAAGGTGTTCATGCTTGTGTCAGTGTGTAAAGGCACTGAATCTTGTAAGGAGCGTGGAATACTAGATAAGAATTCGCATAGCTACATTTACTTGGCAAGGCAGGATTGCAATAATTGATGCATCTCTCTTTTTACCCTCAAAATAAATCAGAAAGCAAGGAGGAAAATAGATTTTGCCTGTAGGTGGCAAAGAGCCATGAAGAAATTGTTATTTTTTCAGGCAGTATGATTTCCTAACAAAAACAAATTAGTAGTGCATGTCAAATTTGTCTTTCCTTTTTTTCTTTGACAATGCCTCTTATAAAATGTCTTTGAAACTAATCTCCCAAAGTAAGGAGTCTTAAAAAAATCTGGTTTGCATAACAAATATATTACAGTTTCTGAATGTATGCTATGTTTTCTTTCGTCCAGACATTTAAAACCTCTAATTCATACCCTTATGGCATATGAATTGCTGTAACTGCTAAACCAATTTGTTTGTTTTCTCAAAGAAAAGAAAAACTGAGTATAATGTACTGAAAGAAGGATCCATAACACAAGTTTTCCAATTGGAATGTTGTCAAGGTCTTTAACATCTTATTTTAGCCAGTGGAACAGTTCCAGCAGCTCAAGTCATGACACTGCCGCTTACTGGAATTAACAACCTGGGGACAAAAGTGCCCTTGTACAGAACGTGTCCAGTATCAAAATGGGTGTATGAAATTCTCCAGATCTCTTGCATTTTAGATCTTTTTTCCTACTCTCTCACTGCTTGCAAAGAGGTATCACTAGTCACCAAAAGATATTCTTTGCTTTTTACAAACCTTGTGCTACCACTTCTCAATCAGACCCCTGCAGCTTCTTCAGTGGCAGACAGTAGTACCCTCTAAATGTACTGGAAGTAATTTGTCACAAAGAAAACACTTAAGGCATCCTAGTACACCATTTTTCTTTACTTTGCCACCCTTTTATATCAGAAATGTTTCAGTTGTGTATTAGATCACTCAGAGTCAGATTCTCCTCAAGATTCAAGTATAAAATAATGTATTTACTAATAGAGATTTGCAGTAATAGAACAATGCTACAAAGACATAAAGAAACAAAGTAAGTTATTAAGATTATATTTGTCAAGAAACATCCTCCAGGGTCACTTTAGCATCTCAGCTAGCTTCTAGCTCCCATTCTCTTACACTAATTTGGAAGCTCTATTCACCCAAAATTGATTTTCTTTGTCCAAGATGTATGTTTTCTTCTTACCAGCCCCTTCTTAAGCACTGAGCAGGAAAGGTAGGACACAGAGAAAAAGTAAAGGGTTTTTTTTCTGTGTCCAAGCAAGACCACCTTAGTTTTGCCCTTTGTTTTTCTCGATTAAGAAAGAGTATTTCGTTGAGTCTGGTGATTAGGTTCTTGAAAGCAATTCTGTGAGGAGGGGATTAGGACATATGTCTGCCATAGGGCCATATCTGCATACCCCAACGAGTTGTTAATGTTAACATTTCTATCATAGTCAGTATGCTCCTGATTTCCCATTGCTTCTCAATACATTGGTAATACCTTATACATAATGTGATCAGAAGTTATAAATGCACAATCTAATTTCTAGATTCAGAATATATTTTGGCTGGTGAGTACTATATAAGGAATGAATATGACATCAGCCAAGGTGAAACAAGAAGTCGAATGCATTATTTGCGAAACTCTGCTACACATACACTCTTGGTTCTAGGGGTTTTTGTCTGGAGAACGTCACAAATCCCATGATGCCAGTATTTCTCTGTCCCATAAAAGGTGGTAAGGATAATTCTCACTTAATTTCCAGGGTTTCAGCAACCTTGGAAAGTAGGATAAGGCAGGTAGCTGAAGGAGGTAACCGCATTAGCCATTACAGCTGAATGTGCTGTCAAATATGCATCAGCAGTGTGCAATATCCATATAGAATTTACACAATTCTGTCACAGCGAGTGGAATAAATCCTGAATTCCTGAATGAATCCTTTGGAAAGGAGATTCCAATGAAGTAATGCAATGATTATGTTTTTAAAACATAAATATATATGCCTTTCAGGGTGACATGAAAACTGTCCCTTCTCTTTCTTTTACCTCTCACTTTCCCGAGAGAGAAGTAGTTGAGAGTGCTTTGTTCACACAGAGGAGTGATTCATTAATAAGTTCAATAATGAATTAGATGAATGAAATCTATTCTGCAAGTTATACCCTCCAGTTACTCTAACTGGAAACTTAATGCACAGCATTTTATGAAATTGTTTTATAATACAAGTTGGTTATATGTATACATTTAAATCTACCAAGTGTTACCAGGTGTGATGGAAATTAAATTAGCTAGAATTATCAAGTGCTGAATGATATTTTTCTCAATAATTTAAAAATATTTATATAAAAAGTAGGGCAGATACTTTTAATAATCATGCACATAACTTCATGATTAACTCTTTGAAGTTTACCTCTTTCGACATCAGAATATAGCATTATTGGGGGAAAATGGAAATAATAATTTCATTTGACTGATCTGTGCAATTGAAGAGACAGTAGATAAGTAAACTCCATGCACAGAATGTTTCTGTTCAGCATTTCACGGGCATGTTTATGCACAACAGTTGTGTGTATAAATATCATCTCTTCCTGCTGTCCTCCCACAATCACTGCAATGTGCTGTGTATTGTCTTTGTATTTCAGATGTCTCAAGGACATTCATTAGGCTCAAAAGTTATGCTCAGTACGTGGGGACAGTACATCAGCCACTCACCAAAGATGCACAAATCTGAAATAATTGTATTATTTCAGCTTGTTCAAAAGCAGCTAATTTTTGTGAAACGTTGAATAAGTTGTGTCAGTAGAAATGATGTCTGTTAGGCATACATTGTTTTCTCCACAATATGGCATGTGAGTTACCTTGGGCAGGAAGCAATTGCTGGTAATTAGTGTCACTTATCTGACCTTTGCTGAAAAGAGTATTCACTGTTCAGCAGTTGCTAATGAGCCTCCACAATAGAGCTATGTGGCAATGTTCAAAGTGCCATTAATCCTAAGGCACGAGGTGAACGTGCCTTAAAATACTCGAGTGCTCTTTTCAGTGCGTTCATATGGTGGATGCTCTCTGAGCTTTGGACTGTGTTTGTTTTGACATGTGTCTAGTGTTTTCAGTTTAAATATCTGCCACAGCACAAACAGCCCTTATTCCTGTAAGGCCAACTAATCGTGCTAATTAGTACAAGCCTGTAGAAAAGAGACTTAACAACATGCAGACCTGATTCTTGTCTTGCAACAGTGAAGTTTAGAAATAATTTAATTGAAAATATGTTAATATAAACTACGACCATACAGTTTACGCAACAACAATTTAAAATTATGTACTTTTTTTTCTGCATCTAATGATTGGCCCCTTGCGTAATCTGCACTCATAGCAATTCCTGTTGGAAATTTCTCCTTGTTTCTGATGTTTCAGAAATTTCTCCTTGTTTCTCCTATGATTCTGATCTAACAGTAACTCTGTGTTGAGACATGTGATGAATAAAGTGGTCAGTGATGAGTATAAAATCACCGTCCGGTTTCTCTTTGAAGGGAGCGCATCCTTATAGCTGACTGTAAGGCAGCATTTTTGTTAGTGAGAATTTCACTGGAGGGGAAGAAGCCTTAAGTGAGCACAACAAAACATTTTCAAAATTTCCAGTGAATGGGAAATTAGCTTTTGTAGTCATGTGTCTTCTAGAAATGCAAGTATGCTTCCCCTGGAATCTTGTCTGGGATTTCATTACATGTTCTTAATCCAGATGTTTCAAATGCTTTGGAAACAATGAACTATAATTATTGTCAGAATAAATTAATCATCTTTGCTTTCAGAAATGTCAGAGGGAGGAGGAACGTTTAGCAGACCTCTAGGGAGCCTTTCAGTGTTTTCTCTACTGGAGTCTGAAACCTTCCTAGACAGGTATGTTTAGCTTCTCCAAATGGTGGTCAAACTAGAAGATTACTCCACCATTGTCCATTCAACATTTGCACATATATATTATCCAGATTATGTCCCCAAACTGTTCTTTAGTTAAATTAATTCCATTTTGTTCTGTCTCACAATGATCTAAAAGCTATATATAACACATGGCATTCATAAATAGGTGATTCCAAATCTATTACATAGTCTACCCATACACCATATGGAATTTTGAAATCTGAGAGACAAGGTCTATTCTACATAAGAAGAGATTAAAGTGTCTTCTAACAGTTTGAAAACCTCGGCTGTGCCCTTTCACATTGCTCTTTCAACAATATTGCTTGAAGTCTAAAGTTGTCTGTAATTACAGGCACTTGCCCTAGCTGGGATTTGTTAGCCCAAGGACACGTAAAATACCGCCATTTCTTAAGCACTTACTTTTAGCCTCATGAAAATGGCCCCAAGGATTATTCTTTTGCTAGAAGTCAGAAGTATAAGGCTGCTTTCAGGATGGGCCCTGTGTTTGTTAAACTGCTGCCCTTGTAGATGCAGAAATATATTCATGTCCTTGTATAGCTGCTTAAGTATTTTTTTTTTTAAAAAGGGTAATCCTGTTTGGGTTTGGGGAATATGTGGTTTTCCTAAAACATCAATTTTGAAAGCCCTTTAGCCTATTATGGCTCAATAGCATTTTAATGAAGCATGCTTGTTATACTTACCAACAACAAAAGTACTTGATCATGTAACAAGAGTAACGAGCAAGTTACTTCCATAGCTAATACTGCAATGATAACATTGTGGTGTTACCATCTTTCAAACTGCGTTGTACCACCTCTGCTGCACTAGAAGTTCAGATTTTTACTAGACAGATGTTCAGATGTTATGCCTTAATATAAGCATTTATTCTTCTTTTTCCAAATTAAAAAAAAATTAAAATTCTTAAAGACATTTATTTCTACTGATAGGCAATGCTAAGTTTCCATTTTAACTGTAGAGTCTTTCTTTTATTTGAACAGCAGGGCCAGCTGCAGTTATTGGCAATGTAGGCAGGTTGCCTTTGGATGCAGATGTTCAGGGTGGCAAAATGGTCCCAATAAAGAGCAGCGACGCTCAGGCCTTTCCTCTGCCAGGGCCTTTTCTCCTGTGAGAGGAAGATCCCAAGTTTGAGCTGTTCATGGTGTGTGAACTGCTGATTTCTACCTCTTGCCGCAAACTCTCTCAGCCTGAGTAATTAATACTTTTGTAGTGTATACATATGTTATCCCACATTTATATGTGTTTTATACTCACTGTCAGTGTGAGTATGCACCAGCAGCAGTAGCAAACCTGACCCTTCTGACTCAGTCCTATCTCTGCCCCTTCCCTTTATGGGAGCAGCTGAGCCCTGGCAGCAGTGGAGGAGATGTAAATGATGACTTGTTTGCTGCTTGAGTGATAAGGAGCATGGGAAAGGAGAGGCACAACCTCCTGAATCTAGAGACTGGAGGGCTGGGATCCAGTGACAGATGAAGAGGGCCTCTTAATTCTACTCTTCGTCGGCCAAAACCCCACTGAGCCTTCTCAGCCTGTCTCCCTGCACCTCCCTCTTCTCTTTCCTCCATGCTTTTCTTCATGCACCTCCACCTTCCACAAACCCCATGTTCTTTTTTATACTAACTCTGACTTCAGCTGCTGCAAAATTCAAATTTTCCTGTACGTGGAGAAGCCTTGCGTCAGCTCCAGTAACTAACCACTTAAAATTTTCCAATTTAATAAGCAGATCACATCAAGTTGAATACTCACTTCTAAAATGTGAGAAAGGAAAACTCCAAATAAAGGAAAAAATAATCTAAAGAAGATACCTACGGTAAATGAAATGAAGCCGCATTCAGGATGGGTGGCATCACGATGTGTATGTGGCGTCAACCAGTACCCTGTGAGAAACCACCCTGTGTAACATGGCCCAGCCCTGCTTTGTGTGGCCCGCTGCAGCTGTGCCTCTGCCTCCTCTGAGCAGGAGGATTGCCATCTGCAGAGTGTCTCCATCCCATGGGCGAGGAGCCGAAGAGGAAAGGCTGTAAGATTTGCTCCTTCCCTCAGAGGCATGGCTCTTCCCTCTCACGAGCAGGCTGCTGAAGGAAATGAGAGTTGGCTCAGGTGGGAGGTCACTGAGAGAGACACTATGGACTCTAGAAGGCAGAAGGGTATTCACTGAGGAAGACGTACATGCCAGAGGGGGACAGGTGGGATAGTTCAATGCTATGCTGCAGCTTTTGGCATGCGTAAGGGCAGGCTCCGGGCCTTAGGATAGGCAGGTCGTCTGGGGAGAAGAAGAATTAGTGGGGTAAAGCCCTTCTTTAAACACAGTTCACCAAACCCTGTCTGACTGACCCCGCTGTCCAAATGACTAAATATTACTACGGTATCTGGTGGTGCTGTGAAATCTTTTTTTAAGGTAGTGAAAGATTCATGTTACCACCCACCAGTAAAGGCATTAAAGCCTTCTTTAGCTTATAAGCAAGCATAAATACCCATTCTGTAAGCAACAGCTTTAATATTGCATTAGATACTCAATCATAATTGTAGTCTGCAAAAATGGTTTAGCTTTCAATTTTGTCAGCAATTTGTCAGTGTCTTTTTCTACTTGTGCTGTTTCCTTCCATACACACCAAAACAGACGGAGGAAAGCCACCGCTGCTAAGTTTAGACTTTTCTGTCTGTTTTTACTGTGAAAACACTCAGGGACAGCTATTTTCCATTTTTACTCCTACAAGCTCTGTTTCTCTTTCCCAACCTGAGATCACTAGTTTAAAGATAGCTCCGACGTAGTTACACGATCTGAGATCAACCTTCACATTCATCTGTTACGAAGCCATCAGTATCCCCTGCCTAGCTGCCAGTTATGTTGCTTGTCAGTCTGTCATTCCAATTTTCCTTTATATTTCTTTGCACATTTGTATGACTGAGAATAGTTTTCCATCCATAAGCCACTCACTTAATATAACATCACGTCTGTTTCCCCTTAACTTGTCTTTTATGGGCTGCCAAAGCTATACTTGATCATGACCGGGTAACTGTTTTGCTCGAATTATTTTGCTTACTTTGTCTTCCTGTACTCTTTTTTACATTATGTGGTAAAATGTAATTTTACGGAGTTGGAGCTTGTCTTTTTCTTGCATCTTTCTAATAGTGCTTTTTTAGGTAAACAGTAAGTTTTAATTACAATTTGAGACATGCTGTTGATTTCCTAGCAATACAAATAATAACAGGTTGTAATGGAACTCTGATTGCAGCAGTAACAAAGCAGGGTGACGTATAAAGAAAGGTTCCCCCCTCCCTCCTGTCTGTAGGAGTTTTACTCTCAGTTTACCCACGTAAAGACTTGGGCACTTTATTTACCCTCCTTTTTGCCCATGAAATCTAATTTTGCTACTAATTTCTTTCCATGATCTGTCAGTCATGCCTGGTAAGTGATTCTCTTTATTTGACTTACCCGTCATAGCAATAATTGCTGGTATTCTTCTTCCTGGCAGACTGCTGTGATTATCAGTGCTTTCCTCTGAAACATCCACCTTTAGATTTCTAGTGTGTATGACACAGTATGTTACACACACAAGACCACTTCCTGGCAGCACGCCTAACATTTTCATACTCTTTCTAAAAGTTAAGTTTCAGATTCTCAAAGCTAAGCAACCTACTTAATGACTGGGTTTACCAGATTTTTTTTCCTGAATCTAATTGCTCGATAATACCACTTTGTATTTTTACATCGCCTTAATCCAGGAATCTCAAAATAATAGATATTATTTTACTCCCTATGGAATATTATGAATTGTTGGGAATCCAGTTTTTAAGTTAAGGGAGACATGGTACAGAAAAGTGTATGAATTTCACAGGGTCAGGCAGGTCTTCCCTATCAGTGACAATATTTTTAAATGGTTATCAGGAATGGAACCTTTAACTATGCTGTAAGCTGTTCATCGTTAGCATGATAATCCATGATTGTCCGTAACAGATCAGCTTCTAGTGCAGACAGGACCGAAGCATATGGCAGAGGTAGCCATATAAGACAGGCTTCCTCACCCTCTATCCTTCGCGGATATAAACATCTTTAATGCATACAGCTCATGATTTACTTTCTTTTGAGCAGGCCTTTGTACCTTTTAAAATCTCCCTCTACAGGCAAGAGCATCTTTTACTTGAAGAAGGTAGTCAAAAGGGAAAAAAGGAAAGTACTAACCATATTTTCTTTAAATCCAAGGCAGCGTCAGTTATAGTCATTCTGAATGAGAATGTCTCTACCAATGCTAATACAGTTACACTGAACTTCCAGCAGGAGTAAATTAAGTTATGCAGGTTTATACAGTCAATTTGAGAACAAAATTGGCCTACTGTGTCAAAAGTGAAAACCTAACCTTATTATAGATACTTTTCCTTCTTCTTCTATGCTGTGATTCAATTTAATTTAATCTAGAGATAATACTGAACCCAAATGTTCAAAAATATGTATTGTCATAATTCAATATGGTCGTCTTCTGCAAGTGATCAACAAATAGTAAGGTTAAAATACAACGTCTTTTCCACCTCATGCACACCATCACCGTGAACTGAATGTTTTTCTTTACTGTTCAGCTCTAGCCACAAGAGGAAGTCACTGAGGTTAGCTAACAGTTGAATCCTAATTCATGGCTTAATAACTGGAAGCTACAAATTTCCTGGGGTTTCCATGAGTTCAAGCACGCTTCCCGTTACCTTGCTACGCGGCACACAGTGTTCTGGTTACCATCAGTGGTGAAGGATGCTTATGCCCTCCTGCCTGCGGCCATGCTGGCTGCCCGCCGTCACTGCGCAGATTGGCTCATCCTACAGGGCACCAACTTTCCTACCCTCTGGATACTCTAGAAACGAACGCAGCAGGGAGCTACAGCACTTTTCAGTGCTCAGTGCCTTGCTTCCTAGATTTGTTACACCATTCCAAGGGGAATGTCTTGCTAGGCAGTAATCTTGGATTAATTCTTAATTTCATCTAGATTAAGATAAAACAAAATTTTATTTCTTTAGTACTTGAAGTATTTTTTCACAAGGTTAAAAATAAGCAACAGAATAACAAAGGTTTATATTAGACCTAAGTGAGGAAGTAAAAGAAAAACATTTAAACTACACATACTATTCACATTATTTCCATCTGATTTACCATACTACACTAGACGTCAAGGCTTCTGTGGTCCTAGATATCTCACGCTCGTGTTACATCATTGGAAAATCCCTCTTTTGATGTAGCATGTTAGCTTTTACAGCTAATTTCTTTCACAGCATTTGAAGTCTTCCTGAAGAGGCCCAGAGGGATTTGATCTTATTCAACAAATTTTATTTTACTTTTAATCCAGGAGATCATCTGGCCATTTACAAGAATTTAAATAAGCATTGTTTCATTTCCCAGAATGTTGTCCCAAATCTGGGTTCTTTACCCAGTGTGCAAGCCATTAACACACACAGCAGAGGTATTTCCAAGTTTATTCAATTAGTGCATAGAAATGGGGTGCTCTTGCCAAAATGGGAGCACACCTTAGTTAGCACAGGAGCTCCAAAAATCTCCACTTTTATACATCGATTATTACATACTTAAACCATTAATACATATTCATTGTTATTCACTTTAATGATTGGTCAAGATTTCTTTGCTTCCCATGTAATTTAGTGCGCAGACTCTGTC
>RSEF01000002.1:53364949-53386096 GCA_003993805.1 Himantopus leucocephalus
TTTTTGTCCTTGATTGCGGTGGGAGGAGGGAAGTGACCATTAAAATAATTTTCATTGAAACTGTTTTGATAACTAATTTGTTTTGCATTTCATAGCATTCAGCATTTGATTAAGATTCCTAAACATCACAAGTTTGTAACTGCTTTGTAATATATGGAACTGTTAGTTTTAAAGGAATAAGAAAACTGTGTTTTGACAATTGTACAGATGATAGCTTTTAATAGTTTGGTATTGCTTCACTTATACCTTAGTATGACTTCAAATCGATGTTTTGTAAGTACTGTCATACTTTCATCATCCTAAGAGAAGTACTTTTTGTGGTATGTACTTGTACATTCCCATAGTAATAATTCCATGGAGTAATTAAAACTCTCTAAGCATAGTAATCTAAAAAACGCAAACGCTTGAGCCATACAAAGATTGAAACCAAAATGCAACTTGTTGTGAATTGCCCCATAATTTCATTAGTTGTATAGCTGTTCCTTTATGTAAGTCCACAGAACTGTAAACAAGACAGAAAACTTCTGTAGGTATCTGATATAGTTAAACTAAAATGCACAAGTATTACGGGTAAGTTCTAATAAAAACAGCAGAAAAATGACATATGGCATTATGACAAAATGGCATAATTCTGAGTCTTGCATTCACCAGGAATCTTAAGTTTACTCTGAGGATTTTGCAGAAAGATGTAAATACATACAAAGACTGTATTTCACTGAAAGTAGTTATTCTCTGTAAATGTATAATATTAAAGTATTGTAAAAACAATGATGTTTTTACGTCTATTCTAGAAGTGCTGTGAAGTTAATCTGAATTGGATGCATATGCAGAAAATGTACTTTGATAATATTTAATGTATATTTTGTGTCACAAGTGAAGCGTTACTAAAAGCTCTGTTAACAAATGGCAGGAATTCTGGGAGAACGACAGCCTGTTAATATCTGTGCTACAAGATCCTTTTGATTTCCAAAGCAATCTGTTCTTTTGTAAAAATGTGTACTAGGATTATTATTACGGTGTTCTTTTCTATGAATCTCAGTGGAAAAGACTGTATTATTTTCCTTTAAAGAGCAGTTTCCAGATTTGTCTTGTTTTGAATTACAAGCCTTGATTTCTGCTATTATGTTCTATTGGTTTTGGCATGGATATACTAAAGCCTTTTTTTTTTCCAGCATGTCTTTTCTCCCCTTTGGTTCTCCTTGTATTTACTACCTTTCTCTTTTTCTTTTTTTTTTGTTTTGTGTTTTTTGTTTTGTTTTGATTTGTTTTTTTTGTTTTGGTGTTTTGTTCCTTTCTTAATTGTTTCAGGTATTTCTTTCCCCCTCTGGATTCCCCACGGGCTGGATCGAGATGGTCCAGTCATGCCCAGCTCCTTCCTCCTCCTCCTCTGATAGAGCACTCTTGTGATGCTGACACTGCCAACCTCCAGTATCCTCACCCTCGCAGACGATGTGTATCTCGGCCTCTTAATCTATTACCTGAGAATGAAGGGGTTTAACACGTTACTTTAAATAAACTCTGAAGGGCCTTATTCTGGTGTTTGTGAATGCTTCCATTTCTGGCTGCCTTTGTATTTCTTCTCTTGTACAGAAGACTTCAAAAAAATTTGGGAACTTCATGCATGTTTTGCAAAACAAACCACAGCATTTGGAACATGTTTTTTTATGTTTGTGTATCAAAGGAACATTTTATTCTGTACCCTTTGCACTATGGCAACATATACAAACAGTATCAACCATTTTTGAGCTATTTATGGAGTAGCTGACTTCAATGTGCCTTTTTTTTTTTTTGTGGAATCAGTTTAGTATGGTCTTCAATTTTTTTTCTTTTTGTATATTGCACTGACAAATGTGAAATATATTCTCAATCATGCCTTCAAGAAGTTGTCGAGTAACTAGAGAATGATATTGGATCCACTCGTAAAAGAAAGAAAAAACCATTCCTGTGTATACTGCAGCAAAATAGTTTGGAGTGTTTGGTTACTTAAAAATTTTCCATCTTGCTGTACAAATATTTAAATTTTATAATTGTGGTTGACTAATAAACTTATTGTAAAATGTTTTTCTTGTAATAGGCTTTTTTTTTTAACCAGGCTGCTGATCAAGGAGCTTATTTGGTTCTCATAGCTTTGCTTCTGTGAAGTCATGTGCCATTCTGGATGCGCAGTTGCATATTACATTTTTCTGCCACAGGGTGTGCTCTGACTTTTCTCAAGGGTGTGTTGAAAGCCTGCAGAGACTACTAGAGTTGTTAGATTTCAAATTATCTCATAATTCTTTTCCAGTGATTGAATAATTAATTTAAAACATTTTTGAAGTAATAGTATTTCTTAACAGCCTCCTTTGTTGGTGTGTCAGCACAGGAGCATCTTTGCTGTGGCTCAGCGTGCCGGCATTGCCGCGAGCTCGGGCTGCTGTGAGACGGGTGGGAGGATAAAACTGGCCAATGACTCCGTGCTACTGGTAGGGAGTAGCGTTGCTGCGCAGGACGTAATTGCTGAGCTTGTTCAGCAGATCTTAGGGTGAGGAAGGATAAAGGTGGGCTCCGTGCAGCAGAAACCCAAAGCGCGGTAGTGCGTTGCGGTAGTGCGTTTCGGTGTGCTTCAAGGTGGTCCCACGCTGTTTCCTGGAGCAGAGCATTGGTATAAGGAGATGGAGAGGGCAACCTGCATCCTTCCAAGAGGGTAGCAAGTTCCTTTGAGTTTTACTTCTGTTCTCAAAACTATTTGCGCAGATGCTGTATTTTTGCTCGGATACACCACGTTTGTTTCTTAATTTATCTCTGAGGAATCTAGTCTTAATTAAGTAAAAAAAAAAAATGTGAGCGGTAACAACGGTGTCCGGGAGTGCTCCACCGTGCGTGGAGGGAAGATGCTGATCTGGGGGGCGGGGGGGTTTAGTAAAAGCAGGTACGTGAGCCTTTTCACCAAAAAGGTAACTTTTATAAAACCATGCCATATTTTGTACGGTAAACAACAGAAATGTTACACGATTAAAAAAATAAGGCTTAAACGGGGGTAGGAAGTAACAATACTCCTCTGTGGGAAAATGAGTTATTTAAAAAAAGAAACAACAACAAAAAAAAAAGAGATCAGAGCTATTATGCTGGGATTCGCTACGAAAACACAACAAACCGTCTCTGGGTACGCAAGCAGCAGAACATACTGCTCCTAGCGCTCCTTCCCAAGTAGCCGTCGTCCCCTTCCCAAAACCTCCCCGCTCACCGCCGCCTCACTGCCTAACGGACGCCGGGCCACGCCCCAGGGGGCGGGGCCGGGCGGACTCGCGCGCCCCTCGTCCAATCGGCGTCCCCCTTTCTCGCCTCTCCCCCCGCCGCCCCCAAACTTTTTCCTCTTTGCCGTGCCCCGGCCGGCCAATCGCCGGCTCCGGATGGGGCTCGCCCATTGGCTGGCGGCGGGGCGGGGCGGGGCGCGGCGCGGCGCGGGCGGCCGGGCGGGCGGCCGGGCGACGCGCGGAGCGCGCGGGCGGGCTCGGTGAAACTTTGGGAGGGTGCGCGGCGGTGCTGCGCACGCGCGGCCTCGCCCGCCCTCTGGGGGGCGCTGCGCGGCGGGGCGGGGCCAGGTTGGCCCGCGTAGAGCAACGCAACGCAACGGGCGCGGGAGGGCGCGTGCGGCGGGAGCGGCGGTTTGAAGTTGTGGCGGTTGGGCCGCGGTTCCTCCCTCTCCTCTCAGGCGAGTGGCGGAGGAAGGGGGGACGGGGACTGGGCCGCTCGGTCTTGGCCGTGGCAGCTGCGGGCAGGGCAGGGCTGATCTGCGCCCGTTCGGGTAAAAGGGGTCGTTGGCTTCGAGCCGCTCCCCGGGCCGGCCGCCCCCGGCGGGGCCGTCGTGCCGCCCCCGGGCCGCGACGGGGGGTGGTGGTGGTGGTGGTGGTGGTGGTGGTGGTGGTGGTGTTGTTGGTGGAGCCGCCTGCACGGAGTGCTGAGGTGGGGGTAGGGCCCGGGCCTTCCCCGCTGAGGTGGGTAGCGCTGGGCTGTCGCCTGTCGAGCGGCGGCGGGGGACGATCGCGTCACGGCGTTCGCAGCTCCCCAGGTGCTCGCTGCTGTGGGAAGGGAGGAAGGCCGGCTGGGTCCAGGCGGCTTTACAGGCTAAATATAGGTTGGCACGTCTTGCGGCGCCGGTGCTCTTAACTTGCAGGAGTGTTGCTCTTTTTAGAAAGTCCAGGAAGGCTATAAAACTCTGTGCCCCCCCCCCCGCCCCAAAAGGCTTGGGGGGAGAGGACTGGAAATCACTTTTATGCATATTTTGTGGATAAAGCGCTGTGATTGCCAAAGAGTATTGGCTGTGATGTATAAATAACGTATTTTTGACGGCATTACTGTGACTTGTGTAACTGTATAGTTGTTTTGTTCCTGTTTTCAGATGCTGCTGGACCAGGGCTGATCGTGTTGCCAAGCAGAGTGCTATTTTAAGCAACTTGTGCAGGGTGATGGAAGACTTCAGAAATATTGCCGATGAGACATTTCCAAGCTTCTTGGGTCATTCATTGAATAGCAGTGCAAGTGTCGTTTTAGAAAATGTTACTCTTTTCTCAAACCCTGGCTTACCTGTTGCAGCTTCAACTGTTGCCAGAAGTAAAATGGGCTGTGCCAACAGGTGAGACTAGCAGCTAATACCACTTAGTAATATGAAAAACAGTTGACTGGTTTGAAACATTTAACTTTGGAGAAGAAAAATTCTTTTGACAGACTATTTGGTTGATGATAAAGCTATTTACTAACCAGTAGCATACTAATCAGCAAACACAGGACTGATTGTATTAGCAGTAAAAAAATCTGCATTCAATTAATAACTCATAAAATACTTAACTTTTATTAAAATTACCCTTTAAAAAGTAGTCTTGTTTTTAGACTGATAACAATCAAGTTTCTTTTAACTCAGCTCTTCGGCTTAGTATACTGAAGTTTGAAGTCATATAAGGAATAATACACTTTTTACATGTTTATTCTCTTAACTCAATAGAGTTAACTGTCCATTTAACTTAACTGAATCAGGCTCATTTTAGAAAGGGTAGCATGAGAACTAGTGTTGTGGACATGAATTAAAACTTAACACAGCTTATAATGATTTGTTCAGCAAGGGCTAGAGCAAAGAGTAACAATTAGAAACCTTTGCTTACTTAACTGCTGTCCTGTGACTTATATACCTTGTCTTTCCACAAGTGTGCATTCCAAATGGGACAACACTAGCCACTAAAAATGATAATGTGATATTTCCCTAAAGAGCTACCGAAGAGCAGAGAGGATCATTCAGGGTACATATGTGTAGCTGTAAATACAGATTGGCTAGAAATTGCTAAGATATTCAAATAATTGAACTTATAGGAGATGAGTGGTTGTCAATATGATTCTTTTTTCCAATTATTTGGAAAACAGGAGAGGTGCATATTAAAATGATTCTGTTGTGTGGTTTTCCTCCCCACCTTTACAGGCTTTCTGATACCTGTGCATCCTATTTAGAAGGGAAATATTCACCTCCATCAGGATCTTCTCACAGTAGTCAGTTGGATCCTGAGCCAATGGGGAGATTTGCCCTCAGCTTTCATGATGACATGTAAGTGAGATAGTTAAAATCTAATGCTGTTCTAAAATGCACATACCAGTATGTAGTATGTAGATTTATATGTACTATAAGCTAATTATGGGATTCTTCAGAATTGGATTGCTCAGCATCAGCATCTACTACTGGCCTTTTGATGGAAGTAACTGCAGAGCTCAGCTGCGGATTAGCCTGTTGGCTTATGGTGTCTGGCAGCCTGGGCAGCTTGTCCTACTAGAACAGCTCCTCCGTGTTTTCTGAAGGGGGATAGTGGCAGGCTATGTGGAACCGTCCCGTGCAATGGTACCACTTAGCCTGTACAGCCCTACATGAACAGCGTTTTGCTGTTTAATTGACTAATTTGGCTTCATGTTTGTGACGGGAATGAATCTTTAGAAGTGATTCTTTTTCTTTTAAACTGTGATGCTTTGTTTTGTCGTCACACTAATCAAAAATTCCCTAAGTGTGATTAATTAATTAACTTATTTGAATCTGGCTTGTATTTACCTAGTTTACATTCCATAATTAAGCTGATGTTTCTGGGTTCATGTGTGTGAATAATAGTTTGCACTGATTTAAATCTGTTCCAATTACATATCATGCAGTTTGCATACAGAAAGGAAGATCAATTTCTATTAAATTTAGCTTCCTTGTAGCCTCAGTGATTGCTACTTAAGAAGTAACTAGTGTCAGTGAAATAATTTGGAGAGTGTTACTAAGTGGTGGAAGTGTTGGAAGCTGTTGCATAGGTTATTCTAACCAAGATCAAATTTGTTCCTACTGTTGCGATAGAGACTGCAATGTGCATCTTTCTCACTGATAAATTGCACTATAGGCAGTATGTCCGTATAAAAACAAAGAATATAAGATTTAAGAGAGGGAGTCTACTTCTTGATTGTATTCAAATAAAAAAAATACAAAACATGGAATAATTGCATTTCAGACTTTTAGAAATATAAATAAAACTGACATTTGAAATATTAAAGCAAAAGTATGGTTCAGTTCACTCAGTGTGGAAATTTTAACATATGATTAGCTTATCTGCCTATGTTGAAGTCGTGTGAAACCAGAAGTGAAAAATAACTTTCCTGCAGAATTATAAAAGCTGTTATGTAACAGAACTATAATCAAATTTCAGTAAGCCATGTTTCTTACGATGTAGTCCCTAGTTTAACGTTAGAAGAGGCACGCTGATATTGCAGACTTAGGAAAACCTTGTCAAGGGCTTAACTGGCTCTCAAATGGATCATGGAACTCGTCTGGAATAAACCCTTTTCCCCTTATACTCGTCCCTCTTTTTGCAGAAACAAGAGAGAAAGGAACACAGAAAAGTAGAGAGGCATATGTTACATTAAATTTCATTATTTGTTTCACACTTTAGTTTGTGAAACTGAAGCCCTAGTAATTTTGGTATTTATTGCTTTACAAGTAATAGGTCTGTAGAGTCTATGTTAATGGGAACAGCCAACTTTCTAGAGATCAAGGGATTAAAATCGGAGAATTTATCGGATTTTTATATATAGAGATGTCATATACTGATGTTGATCTATATATCTCACCGAGTGATTTTCTTATTGAAATAATTCTCTTTCTAGGGAAGTTGCTACACAAGTTAAAGAACCTCAGCCAGCTTCTGTTAGTTTGAAAGAATCCCACTCAGTACACAGAGAGCAAGATCAGAGTGTCATTGAGCATTCAAAATATGGTCAAGATACGTTACTTGGCGTATTGCCACTTGAACGAATGGAAGGTATTAAAATTTGAGAAAAAATTGTATACTTATTCTTAGTGTAATTAGCTTTTTATGCTATAGTTGTCTTCTCTTGACTGTTTCTCTGTTTTATGGCATAGTGTAAATGGGTTTTGAAAAAGAATCTCTTTGATTTGAACAAACTGAAAACTGAGAAAGCTGGTTGACATCATGTTGTTAATTTGTCCCTAAAGTACAAAGTTAGACACGAAGCTGATGAAAGAATATTTGCTATAAAATACCATAATCAGAATGCTAGTAGGAATCTGAATTAATTTCAGAAACTTTACTTGTGGAAAAAGTGTATGTAAGTTGTTTTCTACCCCTTCTCTTTCAATAGGTGTAAGCCTATGAGATTATATTTTAACTGAAGTCTTTTTTCTGGCCCTATGCCAACTTGTAATAAGTGATCTCTAACTGCAGTTATAAAAGCTGGAAACCTACTTTTCTATTGAGATGATGCATGAAAAAGTAGTTTGGAATACTTGCTGTGAGAACTGTGCTTTTTTGAAGTATGAATAGAGTAGTGGAAGCAAAGTAATATTCTGTATCTTATTTTAAAAGCATGGCTATTGATATTAAATTTGTTTGGGTTTTTTGTTAATGCCAGTCCTGTGATTAAATTATGCTCATTCCTTAAAATACAGTAAATGTACTTAGTAAATATATACTTCTAGTCATTACCCTTTTCTAAGCTTGATCTGAATATTTGCATAGGTTTTCATGATGAAAGTATTAATAATTTCATAGACAACATGTTCAATTAGAAAGTACTGTGGTTTGTAATATAAATAGGCCTTTATAAAACACACTTCTAACAGTGAAGTTTTGACTTTGGTCACTTACTATTGTAGTCTTGAGGAAGAGGCAGTAACTATGGCTACAAAAATCATGATGCTTTGGAAACACAGGGACTGCCCAGTGTTTGGACTTGATAGTGCCTGACCATTTTTAGTTAATTGGTTTAAACTTGTTTATTCAAGGTTTAGGATTCTAGTCTGGAAACTGCCTTTTATTCCCGTCTATTATTTAAGAATTAGGAGCCTTTTTTGCTAAAATATGTATGCGGATGTCTAAAATGTTCTCTGTCTTGTGGGACTTGCAGTTGGATATAACGCAAAGACAAGCTGCTTACAAGTGATCCAAAAAAAGAATTGGCCCAATAGGTGAAATGCAACAGTGGAACAGAACATTTGTTCCTACTTCTGCTAGTGCAACCTGGGACTCCTTAGTTTTTTGCACTGCCTTACAGAAATCCTTAAGGCAGTAATTGTCTTTCATAATGTTTACAGTTTTAGCCCTGATGAAGCCCTGCCTTTTTAATTACTCCCACATACTTTTGATCATTATTATGAGAACATGTAAACTTTGATATTGTGATAACATATATGTTTCAGGGTTATTTTTATGGTGTATGCCAAGACCTTCAAGAGGCTTGGTCTGCTATCCTATAGAATAGTTAGCACTTAGTAGTATAATATAAGAGCGTAATAAAATACTGATTACACTACATTCTTTTGTTCCAGATTTGCCAACTGGAATGTGTTTTCTTCCAGACAGTAAGAATAATAAGGTGAAACCTGTTCTAAATACAGTGAAATTAATTTTTTTTAATATTAATCTTGTACGAGACTTAATTCTGTGAGCGGAGGAGGGAAAGAATTGAACTGTATTTATTGTTTTATGTCCTGTATCCCTTAAGTTTGTAACGGTGCTAGCATGCTGAATGTGTCATGCCTCACTTTGCCTCCTTTTTGCAGTTCACTTAACATAATGAGTACCATGGGAGCATGACTCCACTTAATCTTTCTAAATTGTTGTTCGCTCCTAGCCTCTGCTGTCTTATTGTTCTTTATCCATTTAAGGACCTTACATTTTATCCCAATTGTAGTTTAGCTTAGTGAAAAGCCTTTTGAGGAATTTTTTGGAATGCTTTTGGAGTAGACATTATCAACCTGATTTGACTTGCCCCTGTACTTGTTAATTACTTTGAGGAATGTTAGTGCAAATGACTTCAGTGTCCTCAACATTAAAAACTGCACCATTTGCAAGAACACAATCTTCCTGCTGGCTCTGGGTGGTTGGTTTTTGTTTTTTTTGTTTTCTTTTTGTGTGTGTCTCTATCCCAGAGCTAGCAAATATCTGCAAGTATTGACAGGTAGGGCTATGCTTCAGATGTTTTTGTCTACTGTGTTAGAGAAGCTGACAGTTACGGGCACAGAGATACAAGGCAGACAGGAATGGAAGATCTCATGGTCTTTATAGAAAATATGCCTCAAGCTGAAGCCAGATGCTGTTCAGTATGTGCTCCTTAACGTGTCAGCTGGTATTCACTAAATTGATTTAGCTTTCTATCATTTGATTTTTCTAGGGGCCACAGTGGTCAGTGAGTTGCAGTTGAATGCTCACAGTCTGTCATCTGAAAACCATAATTCAAGTCCCTTTCAAATTTTTTACTTTCTGAACTTAGACTTTTTTTCTGTCAAAGATGATATGTTTATCACAAAGAATGTGAGACTAAAGCCAAAACAGACGTTACAGCGTGCTGTTTTTAAAAATCATTCAGGTATATAAAAGATACAATATTTACAGTTAGCTAGATTGAGCTGAAATACTACTTTATGAGTAATTGAGTATGCTCATTTGAAGAAATTATCAACGAAGGGTTGATCTGGGTGTACAATTTCTGAAGAAGCAGTTTTAGCAGCATAGGAAACTATTAAGAGTTGTATTTGTACTTTTAAGTTGGAATTGCAGCTTAATGAATGGGGGGGCAATGTTTTTTCAAGTGTGAACTCTTTAGTGCAATGGCTTAGTATTTTATTTTTGAGGTTTTTTAAATTTGGTGTCATTCAAATGCTCTTTCTCTCTTTCTGCTTTATGATCCCTGTGTTTCCTGCATGTATCCATTCTGGAAACTAGCAGGCAAAGTCCATTGGAGCTAGAACGTTTGCTGGGAAGAGTAGGAAAAAAGGGGGTGGGGGGACAGTTTTGGAATATTGTTAACCTCATTAATTGTTTGTTATTAACTGAATTTGTACAATAGCTAGTAACTCTAGAAATGTTTCTGTATGGATGCTTTTCACAGGTTGGTCCATCTGAACCTACTGAAAAGCTGATAGAAGGTGAAATCTCAAGTGATCATCTTAGCAATAGCCTTTCAAGTTTTTTGGAAAATGAGAAACTCTCATCTCTTGCAAGCTCAGAAGAAGATTTAACTGGTAAGTGTGTTTATAACTCTGGGTAGCTGAGTCTAGAATTCTGACGCAATGTTATTGCATACTTGAAAGAAAGGTATTGTTTTACTGAAGTATTTAATATAGGATTACACTTGATCAAAAACTAGTATTAGGAATATTAAAACTGTGTTCATTGGGAAACTGACCATTTTAAAATTGTAATAGGAGTAGGTGGCTATGGAATTCGTCAGAGAAAATCACGGTTGGAAGTTTAATCTAAAAAATGAAACAACAGTCCTCAGTCACTGTGAATCAAAAATACAGGTAGAAATATGGGCATTCATTTAATAAAGTAGTAACCCTAGCTACAGTTTCAGTTTAGGTTAATAGAGATAAACTTTTATGATGAATGTGTACGTGCAGTTAGAATTAACTTTTACTTGAGTTTCAGGTCTCTTTAGATGTCACACATGCACAGTGACACCCAAGTTGGAAGTGTAGTTTACGTGCAGGGATAAAAGTGAGAGCTTGAGTTCTGTGTAAGTACATGAGAGTTTTGAAATTTCTGTGCCCTTCCAGTGGCTGCTGCTGAAGGACAAACGTGCTCTTCTTTATTAATGCAGTTGACTTTGCACATAACATGAAGGATGACAGGGTATGTCCTCAGATGCACCAAGAATGAGGAAGGCAGAGTGATAAATAGGTTTACTGCTGTCTTGAGATCAAGCAGCCCTGCATTCAAGTAGGGTTACTGGATTTCTCCCTATTATATTTACAGATGTCATGACTGTTTTTTGAAGTCTTTCTTGTTGCATAACTTCACTTGTGTGTTAAGCATGTAAAAATGAAGTTAATAGAAAAATTGTGTCTTGGAAAACTTCTCCCTTGGCAAATAGGAATAGTACTGTTCTTAGTAATAGCACTTAACATTTTTTGCCATTGAAGTATAGAACTATGCTTCAGTCACTTTCTGTGAAGTTTGAAAAATGTTACGTGTATTTTACTTTTAACTTATGAGTATGTATATGTTTTGCTAGTTGGAATGTGGTTGTGTGTAGATCATGTGAAGGAAGACGGGTCACTTGATAGTCTGAGAGTTAATATGCTAGCTTATAGTCATCCTGTCTTAGTCCATGACTAATGATACACAGCAAAACGATTACATGTTTTTGTGACACAGTGATTTTAAGGGAAAAACGAGACAATTCTGCTCTGACTGTGTGAGTGTATTGTGAAACTCAATGTATGAAAAATTATGGAGTTGCTTTGATAGTGTGTCAGGTGATATAAAATGTCCTTAAAAGATGAATAGGATATTTTCTTCTGTTTCAATAGATGATGATATTGATGATGAAGAGTTCTTTGATAACCAACTAGAAGCCTATTTTGAGCAGCTGATACAACCAGAAATGGCAAGAGGAGACACCGACATACAGAAACTCTCAGAATGCTGTACAGCGCTGAAGCTTTCTGAAAATGGCTTATTTCAAGTAGGTTTAAAGTTCAAAGCTCAGCACCCCAGTGGCCTTTAAACATGGTAGCATTGTTGAGGGTTGTCAGCCAGGGTGAACTAGGTTTTACTTCTTTCCTGACTAACCAAAATACTGCCCAACAGGTAGACTGTACAGAAAAGGATTATTTTTAAATTTAAAGGTAGCAAATACATCTCTAAACTAGAAACAAAGCCATTTGACTGAGCTTCTGACTTTCTCTATTCCCTCTGCAAGGTTTTCATTGGGGAAAAAAAAAAAGGAAGGGAGCTGGGTAGCTATTCTTGTATTTATTTTCCTCATCCTTGTAGTGCAGAGCTAGCAGCTGATTCATATGCTTGTTACAGAAGGTCTTGCTTTTTATGAGATAAGGTGGAATTAGGTAAGTAGCTGGCCGTCCCAAGAGGCGTTAGTCAGGAAGGCTTGCAGCAAAGCTGAAGAGTTTCCTATTATGGTGTTTCCTTTTATTCAAGTCTCCATTCAGGTTTCCCACCCCTCTCTAACCCTGCTTCTCACACTCCTTTTTGTCCTGTGCATAGCATTCTCCTTTATCCTGATAAGCAGCTCTGGTAGGGAACCTCATACAGTCAATTCTGTTACTCAATCTTGCAAAGGGAACACCCTCCACCCCCACCCCCCCGCCCCAAACTCCTAAGACTGGATTTCTGTCCCTTCTCTGGGATGATGGAGGCTTGTCCTCAGAGAAATCCTGCAATAACTAATGCAGCATTAGTAGTATTTCCTGATGATGGAGTTTTTCTGCTGGACTACTAAATACTGCATTTCTTAATCCTTACGACAAAAGTAAAAATTGCTTTCGGAGTTTTGGATTGTTTAAGCTGGTCCGAACTTACTGTACCTCTGAGGCAGTCTCTTGAATGCTTTAAGGTATGAATGTGTCTTATACACCTTGCTTCCCCTCTAGCTTCCTAGTTGTGGCTTTTAGTGTCAGAGATGGCACGATGTTTGCTGATAAGCGTTTGGGATCCTCTCAAGTCCACTAAGGGAAACTATATCATTGGTAACTAAGCTGAAGCCTCTACTGATACCATTGTCTTGTGATGGCATGATTTTAGTTTTGATTACCAGCGTCTGAATGCAAAGAATTTTTGATGAAAGATAAATCTCCATAAGAAAGCTAATATCCATAAAGTGCTTGCTTTAGCCTGTCCCCTCCAGCCCCAGCGAGCTGGTCAGCTAAACTCAAACTAAGGCCATCTTTTGATCTCACTTCTAACTTGCTTGTAATATCCAGGAGATGGGCCTATCGTCTGTGTAGGAATTGCTTAATTTTAATCTGATGGTTCTGTGACAAAACTACTTTTACTAGTTTAACTTGTTGCTATTCTTAATGAGAGTTACAGTTTTAACTGCAACAAAATTCAAAGAACAGAATGGATTTTTCTTTTAAGACTGATTAAACTTGTTGAAAAGACATTTAATTCACCACTGACAAAAGATTCTGTTTTATTTTTTGTTTCTGTAAACTGTTGGCACATATTTTCTATCATACAACTAGTTTGTAAAATCTTTTTTATCACTGCTTTGTTATCTTGGATAGAAATCTCCAAAGTTTTATTAAGTGTATAGTATCACAGAGACTCATTTTTCCAGGAGAGTAAATAAGTCTCTTAAATAAGTGGTCAGTGTGTGAAAGGTAGGTGTAGAGCAGTAACTGCCTGGCTTGTGGTTTATCTTTGAGCAGCAGTTAGCTCCATTACAAACAGTATTGTTTGTACCTTTCCATTTTCTTGGCTTTGCAACGATGGATGTGATCCTGGCAGTTGCATGCTTGACCAGAATGGGAAGGTGTGCTTGATTTAAACAGTTAAATGAACTGTAGCTTCTGAAATGTCAGAGATTTCCCAACTGACATCAGAGTTTCCAAGCAGTGGAAAGTGATGTTAACCCTGTAAATGCAGTCTCCATAGGCTGCCAGTTGTTGATCTGTGGCTGTACGTGAAGAAAGGAATAGGTGGTGCTTTGAAGAGTGAGAATAACACAGTTCTGCTCTCTGACCTTAGGTCTTTACTTGTGTAAGATGTTCCTGCTTCACTGCCATTGTAGATAGGGAGTGGGGTAGGTACAACAGATTCTGAGTTGGATTTGGAGTCTTATCTGGCTGTGGGTCAACCAGAAGGGGAAGGGGGTAGCATGGTGCCCTTGTTAAAGGGAATGAAAGGGTGTAGTAGGAATAAGAAGAGGTCCTCCATCTTCTTGCTGTGTGCGCCCTTGGAGGCGGATGCATGGATTGGCATAGCCAGGAACGATTGACCTTGGTGATGGTGCTAGCAGCTAGAGGTGCCTCTGGCAATGGCACGTGAGCGAACAATGTATCGTAATCTTTTTATTAGAGAATTTTTTAACATTGTAAAAACAACTGTAGTGTTATTTTTTTTTTCTTTGGTATATCTGTTCTAGTGTAACTTAAATCTTAATTCTTTTTAAAAGGAAAACGTTCAGGTTCCTGACACTTACCAGGCTGTGACAGTAGATTCTGGAAATGCTAGTGATGAAGATTCACAAAATCAAGGGATAACTGGATGTCCTGTGCAAAAAGAAATGCTGCCGAGAGCAGTACGACAACTGGTATGAAATTGTCATTTAAATTTCCGTTTATTGTGTAGAGTAAGACTGTAGCAGAAGATGGCAGTGTGTTTAAAAACTTGTTCGAGGTTGAACTAGCAACCCAAACTTTCTTTACAAAAAATTAATAACCACTTCATTTTTAGATATATTTTTCGAACACACTTAACTTGGACTGTTTTGTACCTAGAACTGTTAGCACAAACAGTTAACAACTACGCTTCTGACACTTCTCAAATTTTTATTATTTTTGAAGAATTCCATGACTACTGGAGATGTGCTAGATTCCTGCACTGCTGCTGAGTTGCAGTTAGATTCAGTGTATCTTCAGTGCATGGACGGTCATAAAGCTGATGTCTCGGATGTCCTTCCAAAGCAAGAAATACAGTCCTCTGAGTGTCAGGCTGCTGCTTCTGATGCAGAAGTACTACACACAGCAAGAGGATCGTTGGGGCACTACACCACGCCTAAAGTTCTTCTTAGCGCAAATGCACCTCAGACAGATGCAACTGAATGTGAAGTCTGTCTTGCTGATACTTACCTGTCTCCAACTGTAGACAGCTGTGAGAACATAAGTTTAGCTACAACAGACAAAGGTAGGTTGCCTTAGATATAACACATCTATGCAATTGTGACCAGACTCCATTGTATGGAAAAAGAAACAAAATTGTAAGCTATGCATTTTTCTTTAGTCGTGCAAGTTGGTAATAAAAACCAATGTAGTATGAATAAATTTGGACTTGTTTTTGTTTTAAAAAAATACTGACTGTTGTATATTGCACTTAACTGATGATGAAACTAGTTTAAGCTTGCAGTTGCAGCACCTTGAGCTATGTTGTTTTTGAACTCCTTAATCTAAACTTAAGCGACTTTGCCATATTCCTTTTAATTTTAATCAACAGTGTAGCATTTGATATATCTTTCAGGTGATTTACCACACAGCGTTGTCTATCAAAATGAAGAGGGCAAATGGGTGACTGATCTTGCGTATTATACTTCGTTTGATGAAGAACAAGATTTAAATCTGTCTGAAGATGATAAAATAAATGAGGAGTTTGTTACTGGATGTATGTAATCTTTTTCCTTTTTAGTTAGCTTTTGTTACCTGTAATAGTGTTAAGTAAACTTTCTTCTTTTTTTTTTTTTTTTTTTTCAACAAATCAGTATTTNGTATTTGGTGTTGCAAAACCTCCAGGCTTTGGATACTACAAATAATTTGGAAGGTGATGTTGATAGTAGCTTACAGCGATATTATCATTAGTTGATAACTTCTTTCCATGTTTCCTACTCTTCCCATGAAGAGTCTTCTGTTTCAAAAAGCATTCTAATGTGTGTCGCTGATACCTATGAGCAAAAGTAACTCCTGTAGCTGTCATTTCCTTTGGACTTTAATTATTGTTATCCTTTCTTTCAAGAAGAGGGAACAGTAGTCATTCTGTATTGCCTGATGGTTCTAAGACAGTAAATAATTGTAAACAAGAAACTACTACAAAATCAACTAGAATTGGAGAGAGCTGCTGAATTCACTAGCTGGTGTTTTTTTGTGAATCCCTTGGGAATGTCTTGATGCTGAAAAATGGTACTACTACTGAAAAATGTTGGAGCTTGTTGAGGAGCCTTATTGGACTCTCATCTTCTAACAAATTCTAGGCTTTTTGAACCTCTGTTTATACTTAAAGTTGTGTATTTTCCTTAAGCTATCTCTGATTGATCTTCGTGTTTGTCATACAGGCTTAGATAATATGCATGTAGTACTATAGACAAATCAATTCCTTAGCACCAAAATTGTCATCTGATCATCTGTTTTACTAGACAGATTCAAGCAATGTGTGCAACAGTATTTCTCTCAGTCTCTTCTAGTTTCTAAAGTTGACATCTGGATGGACTAATGTATTCTAAAGATGTCTATGGTCCACTCGAGGCTCTTTCAAAGAGAATGCTGTATATGTTGCTGTCGAGAATTGTTTATTTTGAATGAGTGATCAAACAGGACTGATTGGTTGAAATAATGTTTTTCACCACTGTAATGGTTCTCTGCTGGAGCAAGCAAATATGATCCAATTTGGTAGAAACTTCCTTATCTACTATGTCAGTAAAGCAGAGCTCCTCCATTATTTGTCAAATGCCAGTTTATTTCTGACACTGTTTATTTCCTGCATCTCAGACTCAGGCTGTCAAGTGATTAGAATATTTGACTGTTGTAAATTTTTCCAAGGCTATTTAGCTTTTTCCCACCTGATGGGTTTTCAAAGCAATCCTGCTTTTGAGCTGATTCGCTTACCTGTTTGCATGGTAGAAGACATGTGCTTACAAATGCAGTGCGGTTAGCATTTTTCTGGCTGTTAGTTTGCCTGTCTGTCTGCAGTGCTCGTGTGATGCTTGACAGCTGAGAGATTTTATTGGTAGGGACAGAAAGGAGATGTTACACATGATGCTTCTGTCTCATTTATGATATGTCTGTGTCTGTCAGCAAACTGCGCACATGGTGTATTCTTGTATAGAATGGTGCAGGATTGCTCACTTGACAGAGTTTGGTGCGTCAGGAAGTCTTCAGAGAGCTGTATGGCTTATGCAGAGGATTAAGGAAGAACTGATGCTGACTTAGAGTTCAACTGGATATAACAAAGTGTTATTGATAGTGCTAGGTTGCCTTTAGGAAATGCAGTTGGATTGCTCAATAAACATGTATTCCAACTTTGTTTCTGTCCTCAGAGTATGTATAGCAACTTCCCATAAGTAATTTTATGGACAACAGCTGTAGTCACTTTACAAGTTTGCGGCCATTCTTGACTTGATTCCTCTACTTGCCCTGTGTCCTCTATGACTAGGGATGCTGTATATACGAGGCCACATATTTTATAAGTTTGGATGGACTTAATGGTACACTAACATTGAAATAAGGTGGTAGAGCAATCTCTCTTGATCAACAGTTGTTCATGTCATTGTGGTGAAGAGACTTTAAGTGTTCATTGTTCTGTAAATGGTAACTGGAAACAATACAAACATTTGAATTTAGAAGTGTTGGTTTATTTAGCCTGTTAATTTGCAGAGGTATTTCATGAACTGGTACAAACCAGTCTCATTCTTTTGCTCTAAATCACAACTACCACATTGATGAAATTTTCAAAAAAATGTAGTAAAAATTTGTTCAGAAGTAGCCATATGATGGTCAACTCTAGCTAGTATGTTTATCATATCCTATGAAAAGTTATAGTTTGGTTTGTGGTTAAGGCTGTAAGAGACTTTCTTTATTAACCACTGTTTGTTAACTGAATGCTGCTTTTACTTTGGCTCTTAAAGATCCAGGGAGTACTCTTTTAAAACAAATTTCATGTGAACTGTTCTCACCATAACTGGATGGAGTAGCTCCTTGTGTGTCCCAGACAGTCTCAGATGTAGAATTAAATATTGCAATATCTGTCCCTCAAAATTTAGTGTAATGATGCAAAATAGTAATTGCAGCGCTTAATAACTTATGCCTTATTTTAATGAACATTCTCTTTGGATTTAAGCTGAAGCAGCAGCTATGATTGCACAAGACCAGGAAGAATTTGAAAAAGCACGCAAACTTGTGCAGGTAAGTAATTATCTCAATGTAAATAGAATAGTTGTTGAATTTATTTCCCAGTTACAACTTCTGAATGTCTTTGTCTGCAGGTGGAAAAAGTAGACATTCTAAATGCATCTGAATTAGCAGATACTTCATGGAAATCTGCCAATAGCTGCCTTCTGCCAAGAACATCTGATCTTGATAAAGATGCCAGTTATTTACGTTTGTCTTTGGGGGAGTTCTTTGGTCAGAGATCTGAAGCTCTTGGTTGTCTCGGTGGAGGCAGTGATGTGAAACGGGTATGTATCTTAATGTTAATATTAAGACACAAGGAAAGGACAAGAACAACAACAGCTAGCATTACGTTTTTTTTATATTGTAACTTAATTATTTCTGAGAACTACTTTTCTAAGTTCACTTGTGCAGGAAATTCTTTGTGTCACAGGTCTGGATTGGCTTTTGTTTCCTACTTGGAACTTCTGGTGTGAAGGGCTGGCTGGTGTTATCAATGAATCTTGATCTTCACCTTTTAGTCAGGAACTAATTATGTATAGGATTAGAGAGAGAAAAGTACACCATACCAGGTGCATGTTGGAGGTCCAAGCAAAAGATCCACATAGCAGTTGAACGAAATGCTGCTCAGACAGGGGTATTTGAACAGTGAGGGTCTTTGAACGGCTATTGAGAGTTGATGTGCTATCTAGGCGAATGTCCAACTTCAGTAAAAATGTAGTCACCTAGACCCTAACTTATCAACATGCTTCTGTATACTTCTTGCATCTATCTGATGCCTGTCTCTTCTCTTATCTGCTCTTGGTAGACAGTATCTCATCTGTGTAGCAGACAAAAAAAAGTGGGGTAGTGTGTGAAATGGGAGGAAGAAGTCAAATATGCTTGTGTAATTCAGTTGTGTCCTGATGAATTGGTAGAGTTGGCATGTTCTGTCCTGGTGCATTCAGAAGCGGAGCGACAGAGCATGCCTCCAGGCAGAGATGATGAGAGCATATGTACTTTCTTTTGTCTAACTGGTATAAGTAAGTTGTTAGTTTATTTTATGTATATATTGGAAGGGTATGTATTTGCATTAGGCATTTGCAATGCTAGGAGGCATATGTTATTTCTCAGTGGTATGAGAGCCAAACATCAGCTGGGGAGCCACTGTGGCTGAAAGTGCTTTGCAAGCCCACTGAATCTATTTATTAATGATTAAATTTACTCATGTTGTGTTCCAGGGTAATTTATTTTTTTTTTATTATTTATAGCCATCTTTTGGTTACTATATTACATCTCCGAAGAAAAGGCAACCTGTTGCTTTGCTAAGGCAGTCTGATTCACCTGGAGGTCACACCGGCCAAGAGATTTCACAGTTGTCTGAGGTGTTTACAGGTAATTATAGAATGGAAGGGTCAGCCCTAGACAGTGGTTATAAGAGTAGTTAAGAACTACTTGTATATAGCTATTAAAGACTATTAACAGTAATCCATGACAGAAAGACTCTAGTTTTCATTCACCAAATATCTTTGCTGTGAGCACCTTCCCCACCCCTCCTTCCCCCAGAAAAACACGGAACCTAAACACTTACAAGAGAGAACATTCTAATACCAAGTACTGCCCCACATTGTCCTGGATATTTCAGCATTTCCAGATGCTGGATAACTACCAGAATGTCTTGTAATAATTAACATCTGTTCAGAGTTTTCCTGTTGAAAAAGCTGTATAAATGTGTTGCCAAAAAACAAGCAAGCAAAACCCCCAGAAAACTGGTCTGTTTTTTCATGTAGGTATAGAAGATATAGGGAAAGGAGGAAAACAATTTGGGTTATAACTGAGCTGACAGTGTGTGCGTAAAACATAGTCTACATTTTTTCCTGCCATCTTTAAAAAAAAAAAATAATAAAATTACACTCCCGTGATATCTGCTTAACTTAAAGTAATAATTTAGGAAGTTCCTCCAAAATTTTGTATGTAAAGATCACAACACGCATTTTGCTGCATATATATGTTTATCAACTTAAGGTATGTTTAGGAAAGGACGAGTGCATTTTAAAGTGTCTTTACTGCTCTTGATAGAACTGTGGACACATCAGACTTTGTGAACCTGCTTGTACAGCATGGATCCTGCTTCCTTGAAACAGCTTTACAGCTGTAATTTTCCTCACGCTGGGACCTTGCAAATATTTTTAAAGGGTCTCTAATGATTTTTTTTTCAATCTAGTGTTAGTGTGCTTAAATTCAATATACAGTAGTCTGCTTTTTTTGTCAAAAAATGCCAGGAGTTCATTGAGTTAATGACCTCTGTTCAATTAAATTATAGTTATAATTGTTAACTTTGAATAATAGAAAAATACCTTAATGTGCTCTACAGTTCTTTTGATATGAATGTTGCTATAAATGCTAGAGGAAGTAGGTATTTGGGTCACTTTGTGGCCAAGATATTAATAGTTACTGCCATCTGATTTTTCTGGCAATACTGTACTGGCAATAATAATCTTTATCAGCAATACCAGTATGCAATTCCTGCTTAAGAAGCAGCAGGTGGAGAGGAAGCTGAGAGGTCAGCAACCTAAGGAAGGTGTTACTTGAAATACGAAGTATATCCAAATCCCAAGTATCTACTATAAGAACAGAAGTAAAGGGGAAAAAAAAAGAAACAAATAATAAAACAAACCAAAGAAAAAAAAAACCCTACCCTCTCACCCCCCCCCAAAAACCCCAATCCAAACCAAAAATTATTGTTGCTTCATTACCTCTTTTTATCACCATTTGAGTACCTTTAAAAGTTAGTTTTAGTGTTCTAGGGAGTCCAGATGTTTTCTTTCAGGCAGGAGCTCATTTGTTGAAACAGTAGCCTCTAGATCTCATAGGAACAATACCTCCTGGTTTGGGTTTGATCCCCTAATCAAGATGATTATTCATGGTTTTTAGTTTCAGAAACATATCTCTTCCTCCTAAACATGATCCTTCAAAATTGCCAGTTCACTGCTATCTACCTTAAATCCTGTCTCCAGCATAAGAAAACTGGCTTTACTCATATTTAA
>RSEF01000002.1:53386196-53410495 GCA_003993805.1 Himantopus leucocephalus
AGGTTAATGGTTGGACTAGATGATCTTAAAGGCCCCTTCCAACTTAGACGATTCTATGATTCTATGACATGCCATGATTAGAGGGGTGAGGTGCTAGCGAGGGCCCTCAGCCTGTTGCTCTGAGAAGTGCTGGCTACGCTGCAGCACACTTGAGGTCTTATAGAGATAACCATAGGCGCCAACAGGGAAACACCAGTGAAATACCTCAAAGGAATTAAGGGGTGTTCCTCTAAGGTGACATGGCCAACAGTCCAGCTGAAGTGCCTTTACAGCAATACATCCAGCATGGCCAACGAACAGGAGGAGTTGGAAACCACCATGCTGCTAGAAAGTGACGACCTAGTTGCCATTACTGAAACCTGGTGGGACGAATCCCATGACTGGAGTGCGGCTGTCAATGGCTGTAGGCTGTTCAGAAGGGACAGGTGAGGAAGGAGGGGCAGAGGCGTTGCCCTCTGCATCAATAAATCAATCGAGTGTGAAGAGCTGTCTCTGAAGAATAGCGACAAGCATATTGAAAGCTTCTGAGTAAGAATTAGGGACTGAGGCAACAAAGGGAACCTTGTAGTTGGTGTCTGCTACAGGCTGCCAGATCAAGGGGAGGCGTATTGATGAAGCCTTTCTACTGTAGCTAGAGGAGGCGTTGCGCTCGCAGGCTCTCATCCTGCTGGGGGACTTCAACCACCTTGACATCTGCTGGAAAAGTAGCACAGTGAGGTGCAGGCAATCCAGGAGACTCCTAGAGTGCATTGAGGATAACTTCTTAAGCCATGTAATAGACAGCCCCACCAGAGGAGATGCGATACTGGACCTGATGGTTGCAGGCAGTGGAAGCAGGGACAGATATCCTGGGAAGAGTATAGGGATGCTGCCTGGTTGTGTAGGGATGGGGTCAGGAACTTGGCAGGAGATGCAAAGAATAATAAGGGCTTCTACAGGTATGTCAGCCAGAAAAGGAACGTCAAAGGAAGCGTACCTGCCTGATGAGCAAGACTGGCAAACTGATAACGGACGAGGAGAAGGCTGAGGTACTCAACAACATTTTTTGCCTCAGTCTTCACTGGTAACCTTTCATCCTACACCTCTCGAATGGATGGACTGAGGGAGAAAAGTACCTCCCACTGTAAGAGAAGATCAGGTTTGTGACCACCTGAGGAACCTGAATGTGCAGAAGTCTATGGGACCTGACAGGATGCATCCCAGAGTCCTGATGGAATTGGCTCAGGCAGTTGCTAAGCCACTGTTCGTAGTATTTGAAAAGTCATGGCAGTCAGTTAAGTCCCCAGTGATTAGAAAAAGTAAAATATTGCACCCATATTTAGAAAGGAGGACCCTGGGAACTACTGACGTGTTAGCCTCATCTCTGTGCCTGGGAAGATCATGGAACAGATATTCCTAGAAGCTATGCTGAGGCACATGGAGGACAGGAACGTGATTTGAGACAGCCAGCATGACTTCACCGAGGGCAAGTCCTGCCTGACCAACCTATGGGCCTTCTATGATGGAATGACTACATCACTGGACAAGGGAAGAGCTACCCATGTCATCTGTCTAGGTTTCTGTAAGGCCTGTAACATGGTCCCCCACAACATCCTTCTCTCTAAATTGGAGTGATATGGATCTGATGGGTGGACTGTTTGGTGGATGAGGAATTGATTGAATGGTTGCATCCAGAAGGTACTGGTCACAGGCTCAATGTCCAGATGGAGATTGGTGACGAGTGCTGTCCCTCAGGGGTCCATACTGGGACCAGTACTGTTCAATATCATCATCAATGACATAGTGGGATAGAGTGCACCCTTAGCAAGTTTGCAGACAACACCAAGCTGGGTGGTGCGGTTGACACATCTGAGGGACAGGATGGCATCCAGAGGGACCTGGACAAGCTCAAGAAGTGGGCCCATGTGAACCTCATGAGGTTGAACAAGGCCAAATGCAAGGTCTTACACGGGGGTCAAGGCAACCCCTGGTAACAATACAGGCTGGGGGATGAAGGGATTGAGAGCAGCCCTGCCAAGAAGGACTTGGGGGTGTTGGTGGATGAAAAGCTGGACACAAGCTGACAGTGTGCACTCAGAGCCCAGAAGGCCAACTGTATCCTTGAAAGGAAGCGTGGCCAGCAGATTGAGGGAGGTGATTCTGTCCCTCTACTCTGCCCTGGTGAGACCCCACCTGGAGTACTGCATCCAGTTTTGGAGCCCTCAGCACAGGGACAGCATGGACCTGTTGGAGTGGGTCCAGAGGAGGGCCACAAAAAGGATCTGAAGGCTGGAGCACCTCTCCTATGAAGACAGGCTGGGAGAGTTGGGGTTGTTCAGCCTGGAGAAGGCTCCAGGGAGACCTTTTGCAGCCTTTAAGTACTTAAAAGGAGCTTATAAGAAAGATGGGGACAAATGTTTTAGCAGAGCCTGGTTTTTAACTAAAAGAGGGCAGATTTAGACTAGATATAAGGAAGAAGTTTTTTCCACGAGGGTGGTGAGACAGTGGCACAGGTTGCCCAGAGAGGTGGTAGGTGCCCCATCCCTGGAACCATTCAAGGTTGGATTGGATGGGGCTCTGAGCAACCTGACCTAGCTGAAGATGTCCCTGCTCATTGCAGGGGAGGTTGGACTAGATGACCTTTAAAGACAACAAAGCATTAGCTCGCATTATTGGAAAAAGCATATGGGAGCTTTGTTGCTCAGCTTCGGTTATATTTGTTTTAACAAACTTACTTATATGGCTTTTAACAAATAGATTTTAACAAGTGTATAACAAATATATAAAAGTAGTGAATCCTGTGCTGCACAGCAGATGTTAATTAGCTAGTGGAGTAAAGCCCATTTAGAGCACTGAGGAATATTTGTATTGGGAAACATTTTTATTTTCTAACAAAGCTGCATTAGTTTTCGGTGGACATCTTGCCAGTTTAAGTATGAAGAGAGTTCTTTTCAGATAAGTGATCTCTTTACTTGACTTTAATTTTCTTGAGAATCTATGGAAAGTATGTTCCCAGACTGAAAGGTAACTAGACACATATGAAACTAGCTTTTCAAAATCAACAGAAGGAGCAGTTGATCCCCTTTTACATTTAAAAAAAAATAAAAATAGAGGGTTGTGAGCCCATAATTTTTTGGAGCACAGGCCATGGAAATAGGATGCATGACTAGTATCACAAATGCTGCATTAACGTGATGATACTAGATTCTAATTGATACCAGGAATGCTTGGTAGCACCGTTGAGACTGGTGATGTTACTTTACTAGTGGTGTACCATTCCCATGTTGTACTTAGTGTTAAATTCTTTAAATCTCTTTGTGGGCCCTTCAGTGTTGTATACACAGTTAATGTCTTAAGATGCCTCTTTTATAGGTATTTGTGCTAGAGTGTCCAACATTTTAGTAGAGTTTAACTTGTGCAGGGTTATGGGAAAGTTCTGAATGTGCCAGGTGCATTTGAGTTGTCTGAACTGTACGTACAACAGATGCGCAACCAAATGGTGTTCTATGTTGTAGAAATGTTTACTCCCTTAAAATAAGTAACCAACCCTCCCTTTTCCCCTTGCCCACCTTCAGACATCAAATCAGAACAGCTGCTTTGCCGTTGAACCTGAGGATCTTTTCCTTCTTCCTGGTGAAGAACGAGAAGTGACTGTCCTGTTTTTTCCAAAAAACAGAACGACTAGAGAAAGGTAACATAACTGATTTTATGCTGCCTGTTTTAAACAGAGCTACTTTTAACCTTAAGATCATGAACAAATTAAAAGTATTACCCACAAGGGAGACTTTGACTTCAGTTTTTGTGAGAGTCCTCGTTCATTACAAAGTAGTTTTTTGCTGAGGTTCACCTGTTCCATAGATTTCCTGCCTCTTTTGCTGTATATAGCTTAATGAGTAGCTAGTATTTCCCACCACAGATCAACAGATGTTCTGAGACTTGTTTAATGTAAATAAATGGAGTAAGTCTCTGAAGCCCTTTGTGTGGTACTTGTTTCTAAAGTACAGCAAAGCTTTAAAATGCTTATCTACAGCAGCCCCTTCTGTTGCTTCCCACTGAGACAAAGGAGATGTTTTTTCTATTTTACATGCAAAAAAACTGAAACACAGATCAGAATCAAAAGTATTTATTAATTTCTCCATCTAGCTTAACTGGGCCTACCCAGTGCATTAAATTAAACAATGAGAAGTTCTGTGCTAATGACAGTATGATCCTAATAGATAGGCATGCAAAGTGATTAATCTTTGCTTTCCTGTGGTTTTATGCATAACTGCTTTGCTTTACAGGCTCAAGATACTCAGCAGGGTTTGAAACTTTACAGTCCACTTGCAAATGCTGCCAAAAGACTAATAAACTGACTACAGCAGTAACAAGAGTTCCCTACTGATGGGATGCTGGGCTCCGTCAGTAGGCATCACAGGAATTCAGTGGCAGCTAGAGTGGAGATTCTTGAGTTTCATTTCTGGCTCTAAGTGGGTCTGTGCTACAGCAAATGCTTCAGCCTGTTTTTAAAAGCTTGATTTCCTTCCTGCCCTATGCCTTTTTTTCTAGGTTTTTTTTTTCTGATGTTTTTTTCTCTTGTTCCCTGTATTGTTGGTTAGATACTTCCAATCTCCACTTCCTTCCTTTAGCCTTTTGTTTTATTTCTCTGTTGGCTTATCCCCTGTAATTGGGCAGGACTTTCTTTTTCCGGATTCCTCTTCTGTTGTGTTTGGTTTTGGTTTTTTTGTGTGTGTGTGTCTAGTTTGTTCTCTGTTTTCTTTGCGAGTTAGGTCCAGCTTTCCTATTCAGTATTAGCCCATTTCTTTCTACTTCATTATTTGAATCTGTACTCCCGATGCTCTCAATTCATCTATTTCTCTGCTCTGCCTGAAGAAGGCGGTAGTCATCTGCAGTGTGCTTGTGTCCCATAGGGTACAGACCATATCATGAAAAGCCAGCTGTAGGTGGCCTGGTTCCCTGTCTGTGGGCTAAGTGTTCTTGCTCACAGCAATCCGAGGAAACAAAGAGAGGAAAAAATCTTGGGTTTGTAGCTTAGAAGGCTACCATTATTAACAGAGTTTAGTTTTGACGCTCCTGGGTATCTCACACTTGTAAAACTTCATTGATGTTTCACAGGTATTTCAAAAGGCATCTATTTAATCTACATAGAGACAGCCAGACTTTGTTTCTGTCCAAAATTAGTCTGTCAAAATAATGAGAAGTTAGCGTGGGCAAAAAATAATTTGCCTAGCTGTAGTCTCTGAAATACTTATCTGAACAGTTTCCAGATGAAATACTTTAGAAGATTGCTTGAGGTACATGTAGCATGCATATTTACAAACCAAAGGATTTAACTTTCGCTATGCCTAAAGCTGGCCTTTGTCATAATTTAAAGAGAAGTATTTGTATTTTCCCCTTAAGAAGGTAGTTTAAAAAGGCCTATTTATAATTTTTTTTTCAGTTATGTCTTGTTTTCATCAGCTAATCTTTTTCTGTGTTGGGATTTAAATTTATTTATTTATTTTTAAAGTACTTTGAAAATCCTTGTGCTGCCATCTGGGCCTCAGTATGAAGTGGTGGTAAAAGGTGAGGTGGAGTCTGAGGAAAACAGACTGGTGTCTACAGCTGCTGGCTGCTCAGACATCCCACCCATTCTCTCCAACAAGCAGTTCATTGCCTGGGGAGGAGTAACACTTGGATCATCAGTGTAAGTACAAGCTGGGCAGCTGTTCATATAGAATATCATGTTAAGTATTTTATATTGCACTTATTTGAAATAAAATTTCCTTACTGTCCCTATTCAGGTTAATAATCCACAGGTGATAAACTAAGCTGTTCTGTGACTCAAGGGAGAGAAGCAGTATATTACAATTATATTTTTGTGCAAGAAATTTTTTGGAAACGAACTGTGATCTTGTTTGAGCTTTTTGTATTCTTCAGGACTCTTTAGTTATCGTTAGAATAATATCTGATTCTGTAAGGTTGTTGTGTTATGTAAATAGAAATGTAATGGAAAATATTTTCCAAGCAAGCTGATGAAAAAAAACCTATTGGTTCTTTTGATACCTAACTCTTGCTGGAATTAAATCTCTATGCTTGTTTTTCTTCAATTCAGACTAGAAGAATCCAGTCTGGTAATGTAATTTGACAATCTGAATAGCACAGGCTGTTGAACTTCCCTGAATTAATTTATTTGAATTTGAATGTGTTGCAATGCGAAAACTTTCAGTGGTGGAGTATCCGTTGCATCCCTAAGTATGATTACTTTATCCTTCAGACTAGTTCTTTCTTGTCTGAACTTTTTTAGTTTCAAGTTTACAGCTTCGGTATTCCATGATTTAGTGAAACTGTTCATAATTGCCTAAATATACTTTGCGGCTTTTGTATGCGAAGGCCGCAAGTTTTGCAGCTCTCTGGACTTCTAGTGAAAATTACTTTAGGGACTAATCCACTGTTGTTTTGATACAGAAACTTTTAAGCAATCTAATAATGTTCACAGTTGTTTAAAAGTGATCCGTGTTTGTAGCCAAGAACCATTTTTGATAGCTGTATTCCTACTTTTCTGTTTTGTTGAGATAGTGTATTTCTAACATAGTGGTTTTGGCTATTTGGTGTTTGAGAATAACTTTCTCTTCCCTGTGTGCTGCTACCTTTTTATTTTCTGTTTCTCCTGAAAAAGTTTTGGTTTGCTGTTGGTTTTAGGAAGCTGTCATGGTTTAATCCCAGCCAGCAACTAGGACCATGCAGCCGCTTGCTCAATTCTCTCCTCCCTCCTCAGTGGGATGGTGAGAAAAATTGGAAAAATTAAGGAAAACTCATGGGTTGAGATAAAGACAGTTTAATAAATAAAGCAAAAGCTGTGCATGTAAGCAAAGCAAAACAAGGAATTCATTCACCACTTCCCATCAGCAGGCAGGTGTTCAGCCATCTCCGGAAAGCAGGGCTCCATCACGCCTAATGGTTACTTGGGAAGGCAAACGCCTTAACTCTGAATGTCCCCTCTTCCTCCTTCTTTCCTCAGCTTCATATGCTGAGTGTGATGTCATATGGTATGGAATATCCCTTTGGTCATTTGGGGTCAGCTGTCCCAGCTGTGTCCCCTCCCAGTTTCTTGTGCGTTCCCAGCCTGCTCGCTGGTGGGGTGGTATAAGGAGCAGAAAAGGCCTTGACTGCTTAGCAACAACCAAAAAGTATCAGTGTGCCATCAACACCACTCCCATCCCAAATCCAAAACACAGCACCACACCAGGTGCCAGCAAGAAAGTCAGCTCTCTCCTAGCCAAAACCATGACAGAAGCTGAAATTATTTTTAAAATTTTTGTTCCAACCAAGTACAAAACAGTGTCTGCCACTAAAAATTGTGGAGAAGCTTTGCTCTCTCTCCCTCCTCCTTTGATTCTAACTGCATGATCCTTCCTCTTCCTTTATGTTTTTACCAGTTTTAGGGCTTATCACATCCTTCTGTGATGGTTTTTGACTTGTTAAAATGACAAAGACACTCACTTCTTTTGCTGGAGAGATTTCCCTCCCCTGTTGAGGAAGGATCTGAGTGCCAGAAGCCTGGTCAATGCCAGGATATATCAGAGAAAAAAAATTTACTTTTTGGTCAACCTGGTGCTGCCAAGTGGCCATAACTTTCTGTGGTACTATCACGTTGAAAAGTACAAGAAAAGGAAAAGTTATCCTTAATTTAGTTCTTTACAACTGTTCCAGTGAATCTGGGCCAGACTGCTCACAAGGGTCCTTCTGCATAACTTAGGGGCTCTGGATAATCTAATTGTAACTGTGTCTTAAAGTGTTTTTTTTTTTTTAAAGAATTTTTGTATTGTCAAAACTGCTGCTTGCTTTTAAAGTTTATGCTGTGAAGCACAATACCTGCACTTCAGAAAAGCTGTATTTGTATATATTTTGAGGTTGTTTTCCTGTATGAGGATTGATGTGTAATGGTGTATAATGCTGTAAAGTCTGTAAGTTTAAGGATACAGAAGTAACTTGCCTAGCTAACGTATTCTGTTGTACCAAGAGGTGATTTTATTTTTCGTGAAATGACTTTAGAATTGACTATCCCATTTTCATTGTTTCCATAAGTACACGTATGCAGTTAATTTACATGCGCTGTAAAATATAACTAAACTTAATATTTTTCAGCCAGAAGAAGTTAACTCTTAGAAATGACTCTCCATCTGTGACCCAGCATTTAAGACTGTTGATACGAGGCCAGGATCAAGAATGCTTTCAGGTAACTGTCATGAAAATTTCTCTTGGGTGTTTATGACGACTATCAGGATCCATTTGTAATGAAAATATCTTTGCCTTGAAGTGTTGTTCCTTTGTAAATGCCAGTGACTAGTAGGCTGTGTAAGTTTGCTCTGAGACTGCCAAGATGGACATGGTAGCAGAGCTTAAGCTACACTGGCAACCTTAGGAAGAGCTGAAACCATAACAGTGCTGCAGCAAACTGAAGCTCAGTTTACAGCTCTTTAAGCTGCTGTAGCACAACAGAGTCAATACCTGGTGGAGTAAATGGTCATTGGCCCTTCTTGCAGAAGGAATTCCAGACCTCGCTCCAAGGGACTAAGTGTACATGAGGGAGGGTGGAAAGAAGAACTGGAATTAGCTTTTGGGAATTACCGTAATTAGGGTTTTTTTGTTATGTAGTCCTCATACATTTATATCCCCTTTTTGCCCTCAGACATTCAGATCTGGTATCTACAATTTTCAGCTGAGAGGAAATTAATGTATTGCTGTTGAAGTTCAGCCTTACTGCATCGTGGATTGAAAGCAAAAACTGTGGTCTAAACTGAGAGGCATCGCTATGCCCATTGTGGGAATATAAAGTGTCTTGAACTTGGTCTTTTCTGTTGCATATTAAGCATTGCAACATTAAATATGTGCCATTGTCAACTAAGTTAATCCAGGTTTTGAAGAAGTCAATTTTGGCCTACTAGCGAAGTAAGTCTTACTACTGTGTCACTACTGTTGTAGTCGCTCACTTCTGTTGTCTTTGTTTTTATAGCTGCAAAGTATATTTGGATCAGAAGAACGCTTAACTAGTAATTGGGAACTCAAAATCCGTCCCAAAGAAGATACTAACATATACTTGATATTTGCACCTACTCGAATAACTTGCTGCTTTGCAAAGCTGGAAATCAAACAGCTGGGAATTCGATCACAGCCAGGAATTAAGTTTACTGTAAGAGTCTAACCTTACTTCTAATAATTTTAAACATAGAAACATCTATTCAGTGCTAGATTTAAAATAATTATGAAAAATCTATCAAAGTTGAAACTTGTTAAGATACATGCTGTGCATGTCTGTGTACTTGTTAAAAATTGTGTAAGCACTAAATTTTACAGTTTGAACAGCAGCCTCAATTTTGCGTGCACTTTTCCTGTTGTGAAGGAAGAAGAAAGATTTTTGTCTATTATATTAAAAGTAGCCCAAGAGTTTGACTCTAGAACTGTCAAAAAATCTGAATGTCTCTTGATTTATAGGTAGGCCTTAAATTAATTTTCAGTAAAGCTTGAAACAGGTTGAATAAACTTAGGCTTTTTTTTATTTCTTGCAAAGTCTTTTCAGTTCATGTTTTAAGCGTTTTCACTTGTCTTTCTGTAACTCTTTATATTTTACCATAGTTGTACAGGAGTTTTAGTAAGAAGCTTTCTTTCATTTGAAGTACTCTTTTTTTTTTTTTTTTGTGATTTNTTTTTTTTTTTTTTGTGATTTCCTCCCCGCCCCTCCCCTTCCCACCAGATACCATTGTCTGGATATGGAGGAACAAGCAATATAACTTTAGAAAATGTTAAAAAACTGTCAGAAAGTTACATGGTAACACTGGATGGATTATTGCCTGCAAGATTAAGGAAAGCTTCATTCTGCGTAAGAAACATAGGTTCTCGGGCTGCCTATGTTAAAGCACTGTGCTTTGCAAACCTACAGACAAAAACAGTTATGGATCCTCAGGTAATGACGGTATCTCCAGAGAAGTTTGTACTAAGAGAAGGAACACATGAAGTAAGTATAATACTTGATTCTGAGCAAGTTTTATTAATTTAAATTAAAATAAACACGATCAATGAGAATGAGATTTTAATAAAGAACTAGTCAGACACACTTGTGTTAAATCCTGTTTTACTTGTGTTACAGTAATTTGTTGACTCATATTCTAAATGTTAGTACTAACAGTAAGATTTTTTTTTTCTGAGTATGTTGTCTATTTTATCAGGTGATTACTATAACATGGAATCCAATGGAAAAGAACTTCCATAAAACAAACACATTGGTATCAACAGTATGTTTTTTTTGTGGAGATGAAGTTTCTAGGCAGCAGTATCGTAGGTAAGATGTACTTTGCTATTGTAAGAGAGACAGATGTTTAATAATAAGTTAAAACTAGAGGTGTATGCTACATGAGTATGGTTTTAACATGCTTCCAAAACCAGCAAGAACAAACTGAAAGACATTGATGATATGGAGAGATCTGGTAGGTTGTTTGGTGGGAGTTTGGTTTGTTTATTTGTGGTTTTGTTTACATACTGTAGCTACAATCCTAGTTAAGGGTTTTATTGTCTTTTTACATTCTTGAATTTGAGCGTGTTGGGTTTTGGAGAAAATGTTTGGTTTTTTTGTATTGGAAGAGAGTTGTGTTCTATCTTGGTATCTCTCTTCCCAATATGTATGTAGCTTTAATTTTTAAAGAAAAGGCTCATGAAAGTAGTAGTACTGAAAATCGGTAGTATTAAGTTTTCAACAAGATTCGCATTTTGGTTTTTTGAATTCTGTTGATGAAGACAGTGAGTAGTTGTGTATGTGAGAGAAATAACATCCACATATGCTCATTACACGCTGGTGAAATTTGTGGGATATATCTTTGTGAGCTTAAACAGAGGCTATGTTATTCTGCATTTCAGTTTGCATAACAAATGCACAAAAATGGCATACTCTGTTTTTAGTGACATAAGTGGCACTTTTGACTTGTGCTGTGTGTGGTGTATAGTGATAATCCAAAATGTTAAGAATAGGCAGAGCACTAAGGTGCTGATGATTATCATTCAGTGCAAAATTTCAGAATGGCATTATTTCACTAGTGCTTTTAAATGTGATTGCCTGAAATTTTATGAAGGGCATTGTATTAATTGTTATCCAAATAAAGTATTAAACATAGCTGAATTTAACTGTATGACTCTGAGTAAAAAGCTAATGGAATAGCTGCATTTGTGACCTTGATAGAAAATAGGCATATCTTGGGTATCTCAGATGCTTGTTACTGATTTTTGTATGAATTCTTGTCTGAGGCAATGCTTACTGTCATTGAATCCTTCTCAAAGGGCAAAAATACTTAGGGAAAAGCTTAGATCTACTGGTGAACAGAAAACTTTGAGAAGAAAACAATTGAGAAGCTTGTTGCACCTATATAGGTAGTGTTGGAAACTTTTTTTTTCTCCAGACTCTAAACATTGCTACGTGAGTGAAATTATTTGCTGCTGATTTTTTTAGTCAGCGGGCATGGCATTTGGTTCTTGAACATGGTGATCTAGTTGGTTGATTCTTGGTGGGAGCTTCTCTGAAGTCTCCCATGATAGTTTGAAAGAGATGCTTATGCCTTGAAATGATTGAGTACTGTAATCTGGTCAAACCCCATTCTGAAATTGTGTGCTAGAACGAGAATGTGATTTGGGACTTAGGGGCAGGACTGTGAAAAGAATAATCTGCCTGGTCTGCCAACTTGTAGCTCCAGTTCTTTACTTCAAAAATATACATTGTCAACAGCCTGGTAAGTAGCTTAGATCTGAGAGTTAGTAGTGCTGAGGTATTCTTTCCACCTCCACGGCTCTCACCTTGAGTGCCAGGTTTTCCCTTACTGACCTGTAGCTTCCCATTTTTCCCAGGACTATTTATATCCCTATGGCTCCCAGTCTTTTCTGTCCTGTTGGCAGTCATGCTTCTTGGCTCCATGTTCCTGCTGTTGGCTGGCACCTGCTGCCATTCTGCAATTGACTAGTCAATTTTGCCCCTCCTGCTGCCTGTGGTGATTGAAAAATCACTCAGATGCCTGATGTACTTATCAGAAATCTAGGTAGGTGTGACTGACAGTGGAGAACAAGTATATTGGAAAGACGAGTGTATGGTAGTGATTATTTCAGTGGTTCCTTTTAGTGTGCAGCAATAGAGCAGGTACTTCTCTAACCATTTTAAGGTTATGAAAAGATTTCAGTTTTAAACGAGCGCTCACAGATTTGAGCTTGGTGTATTTGAGAAATGATAACGTTAAAATTATGCTGGATTCCTACCAATCTTATCAATCTTTTCAAACTGTTGTTTCCAATACTTTGTGTAATTTAATGACTCTTGTTTCTTTATCTCTTTAACAGAGCTATGATGTATAAACCTGAGGTAGAAAAACACATAATCCCAGAAAGCAGCTTATTGAAAAACATTGTATTTGATGAAGAATTTCAAGGGGAGCAGGTTGTGACAGAAGGTAAGCCTATGACTTGTTAAAAGGAAAATGTAATACTTGTTTTTGGGTGAAAAAATGTGCTTTTAGGCTTGACTCTTAGTTATTTTTCCACTGTTTCTTTTTTTATAAATGTAGAAGAAAAATTCTCAATTTGGATGGAACTTGCTTTCTTTCATTCAATACCCATCTATTTAAACAATTTACTTTACTTTTCTCCTAGAAAAATGAAACTCTAGTCTATGAATGTTGTAGCATTAAAAATGCTCAGTTTATTTGGAGAGTATTTGCCTTACTGTTAATAATTGAGAAAGATTCAGTTTTTCATACACAGATACAGCTTATATTTGAAAACTGAGGCAGACAACTTCGCTGATATTAAAAAAAATATATTTCCCTTCCCAAATTAAATAACTTTTTTTGTCTTCTGCTTGTGTTAGCAAGGAATATTTTAAAAAAGCATGCAGTATATTGTAAAGGTGTCCTTAACTCTCGCCCTCCACCCCCCCACAAACCACCAAAAAATCAAACCAGCGAACCCACCCCCCAAAAAAACCTGTTCAGTCCCATAAGTATCATGAACAAGTTTACTGTCAGATGCTATTTCTTGAACTAGTTCTGTTCACATAATGGAAAGACTTTACTGTTCTAAGGCTGCTACGCCTGAATAAATGTTGTAGTCCAGTTCTTTCGCTATAGATAGTATGTTGTCTTTGCTTGGAAAAGTGAAGATTGTTGTTTGTTCGTCTTGGTTGAGGTGAAATCCTAGTGAAGATAAGATACTTGGGTTTTGGAGTATGCTCTGAAATTGTTAAGCCAGTGTTAGAGCCTAGATGTTCTTGATTATCTCTTACTGTCTTTTTGCTAGAGTTTTGGTAATGTTAGCGGGTTTTTTTCTTTCTGTAGAAAACAAGGTCTACCTCGTGCATCTTAATGTTTTTCTGTCTCTTTTTGAGAGTGTACTTTCCTGAATTTGTGAAATATAGCTTATTGTTCCCTATTTGGTCACAGTTGTTTTATTTACCCAAACTTATTTATCTTGGACATAAAAGATCCTCGCCCTCTTATGTACTGCTTTCTGTACTCAATACTTTTGAGGTGAATACCATTGTTACAAAAAAATCTAGGAGACAGACTTGGATAACACTGCAAATATGCCTTCAAGGAGGGGTGCTGGAAGGGTAGCTCTTAAAAAAAGTAAACCAGGTTATTCTTATTCATTTTAACAATGATACAAACTTCAAGCCCTTCCTTACCTTCTTGTCACCCAGTGATGTCCAGTGTGAATAGTGCAATGTTATTTTACACAGATTAGTGTTCTCTGACTTTTCAGTGGGAATATCCACAGGCTGCTTTTGTTACGTGTTCTCCTAAGTCCAATACTATGCAGGAATTAATAGTAGTAGCTAGAGTTAAGAAACCTGATTTTCTTTTTCTTTTCTGTGAGATGCTATCTTTTAGGTGAAAAGTAAGTTATTTTTTCAACACGTAAATGCTTTTCTTACTTTTTTGCCTTTTAAATGAAAGACTGTTAAAGAGATGATGCTGAAAAAGCACTCAAAGAATAGAATGTCTTGGCTATAAGGGTTGCTTTTAATGTAAAGTTGGATCCCTAGACTGTTTTGGTCTCCATTCCTCATTGCCTGAATCCACAGAAGTATTTGACAAACCTATTAAGAAATTACATACAAATGTTAGTGTTTGAAATAGTATGGTGCCAGTTTTTCACCAATCTGCTCACCTCATACATCAGTGTGGTATGGTCCAGGGTCAGCAGCTGGAGGGATCCACGTTGTAGTGTGTGTACATGATTGCTGGGAACACATGCTCAGCTTTACTACTGGTTGGACTGGTGGCAGCATCACTATCAGGCTACCAGATTCAAGTACTGTCTAACACTAATGTGGTTTACTGCACTAATCAAAAATCTTTTACGTACTGATCTAATATAGTTCTAGTTGCTAAAGCATGCTTCAATTACGAGTTGAACAGAGACAGTGGTTGTTGATATTTAACATCTAGCAACTTTTTATTCTAAAGCCGTTGGAAGCATTTTGTGAATTCTGTACTTGGGTCATCCAAATGAATTTAGTTTGCAGTACATATTAGCATCTTGTCCCCATATAGATGTAGTGTTAAAGAGGAGGGAAGGAATTCTTTGCAAGATTCTCTGGTGCATTTCTAGGTATCTAGACACTTTTGGGTCTGGAGTTGTGTGCACTGTGGCCTTGGCATTCGAAGTTAACTTAATATATCATGAACTAGCCATTTTGATATTTTAAGATGGTGAAAATGAGATAGGATGTAAGAGTTAAATATTTTAATGGGATATTTGAAAATTGTGATTTCCTGAACTGAATGGAGTTCAGTTGGTGGGGGAATAAAAGAAACTAAAGGAAGAAATAATGGTCATCCTAAAGGAAAAACATATTTCCATACTGAATTTTGTTATATATATGACAGAATAAATAATATATATATGACAGAATAAATAAATTCCTTCCAAAAACCACATTCTGCTAGACATCCTTTTGCAAGACTTAGCTTTGTTAATAAGTTTCCGGATGTATGTAAATTCTAACTAAAAATGTTTCTACACCTGTTGTAGAAGCTACATGCAAATATTAATAATGTAATATTAAAAATTAATATTATTTATTGAATACATTTAATATTTAAATTATTATATAGTATCTACTACGCAGCAAAGGAAATATGGTTGGATCAATGTATCCCGTGTGAGAAGTGTTTGCTTCATTCTGCCTGTTCAACGTGAAATGGGTCAAAGCAAGGCAGAAAACTTTGACTTGATTATTAAAAATTTTGATGAAACATTTTATTTTTAAATCATACTGACATTCCTGGCCTTTTGGATATCAACAGGTATAACTAATTAAATAATGAAGTGTTAGATTGAATAGACTGAGTAATTGAAAAATAACTTATCTCATGACTTCTCTCTGTGAAGCCTTACGAATGCGTTAGTCGTCTTTGTCAGGATAAAAACCCTAAAACTTAACTTTAATTTGGCATAGAATCAGATTAGTATATACCAGTTGTATAAAGGTGAAAAATATCCATCTGATAATTAAAAAGTTAAAATTGGTGTGTATTTTAGGTGGTGTATATGTTACATCTCATGTTAATGTTGATTTATGCCTGATAACTGAACTTGTAGTAAGTAATTTTTTTGAATTATCTAGGATATCCTAGCCAACAGATTATTAAGTAGGCCTATATCCCAAATCTCTGTTGTGTAATTTCTGACAATTATAGATTTGTTCTTATTAGAATTGCTCTGTTACTCTCATTTTTTAGTATGTGATATCCCACGGGGGACAAATGGTATCCATCTCTTCTATGCAAATATGCGAAAGATTATCCTTTCTGTGGTTGGATATCCCACTTTGGATCCGGATGAATTTCAGCAGTCTCCTGGACATCATTTGGAACCGGACAGGTAATGTAACGATAAGGATAACTGTCAAATAATGCCTAACTGAAGTGCATCTCCTTGCCTTTAAAACTGTGAAGATTTTAATGCCAGTGATGAACACTAATTTGCTTTACAAGTGAAACTGCTCGCTCTATAATGAGTGGCTCCAGTGAATATCTAGGTGGCTCTTCTCACTGATTTGCTCTATATAGTCTGTTTAAACAATTGTGATAATAGCTTCCTAGCATTCATATATGAGCTTATCTGCCATGTATTTTGCAAGTAAAGATGTGAAATTCTAGGCCATGAAGGTGATGAAGGGATTGGAGTATCTGTTTTGCAAGGAGAGACTGAGAACTAGGTTTGTTTAGTCTCAAGCAGAGAAGGCTTCAGCCGGGTGAGGGCAGAGAGGGAATCTTATCAATGTGTATAAATACCTGATAGGGGAGTAAGGAAGAGGAAGCCAGAGTCTTCCAAGTGGTGTCCATTTGACAGGACAAGAGGCAATGGACACGAACTGAAATGCAAGAAACTCAATTTAAATGTGAGGGGAAAAAAAGATAATTTTTCTGGTGAGGGTGGTCAGACAGTGGAACAGGTTGCCCAGAGAAGCTGTAAAGTCTCCATCTGTGGAGAAATTCAAAACCCAACTGGACAATGCCCTGAGCAACCTGCTGTAGCTGACCCTGCTTTGAGATGGCGTGTTGGACTAGGTGATATGGAGAGGTCCCTCCTGACCTCCAGCATTCTGTGATTATGTGAAGCAGAGTTTGCATAGGCTTATTTTTCTCTTTCATACCTTCTTAATCTGAATAAAATATGTATATAGAAAGAATTTTACTTTATTATCACTGGAAGATAATTGTTTACTTTAGTACCTTCCATTCTAAATGGTACCTTCCACTTCCAACCATTGTATAAAAAAGTTGTGTCATGATATAGCTACTTAATTCATTTTTTCTTAATAATGGAGAATTGAATTAAATTGAAGGTGCATCTAAAGAACTGTATTTCAGTAATAAATTTTGAGGAATACCAAGGGCAGGCTGCTATAATTATTCATAAGTGATTTTTATGACTACTTTTGCTTAATGCAATCTTATTTTCAGATTTGAGAATTCTGTCAGACATATCAATGCAACTTTGGATGTTCTTCCTGTTAAAGGACCTCAGGGTCCTCCGTTACCTGTAAAAACTGATGATCTGGTTCAGAGTAAATCAGAGGCTCAAGAGACTTGGGCTGTTGAACCTCAGTACTTGACTTTGACATCTCCTTCCATTAGTAAGTAGTCTTTGAAGTGAATATAATAACCGTTCTAGTATTAAAATAACTGTACTGCATACTATATGTTTGTAATTATTTTGTGTTTGTAAATGTGGCTTGTCCAATAGTCTTGCTGCAGTAGCATTACATCTAAACAATAAACTTGGTTTGAACACAGATTTGGTTAAATTGTCAAGGGTAGTGTGCTCTGTATGTATGTATATATGTAATATGCACTGCATACCATAAGTATTTTAAAGCATTGTGAAGGTAAAAATAGGGCAGAAAATGCTTAATCATAATTGGTGCATCTCTGAATCTTGGATACTTCTGTGAATTTTTGTACGTGTTAGCTTTTTATAGCTTTTTTTTATATTACAGGTGGAACAGCGGATACTGAACATGTACAAATTGTCAACAATTCTAATAGGGCGTTGACATTTGAGCTTTCATGGCCAGCTCACTGCCTTACTATAACCCCACAACATGGAATTATTGAACCAGAGTAAGTTTCTTTTCATAGGTTTCCTTTATGTGTGAAAGTGTGGGGAGGCTTTGGAGGAATTTATATTTAGTTAGTTTAGGAATTTAGTTAATCTACGAATTGTAGTTTTAGTTAGCTTTTAGGAATTTATTTTAGTTTGTTTAGATGACATCCTGGAACTGACTGTTTTACTTGGTTCCAGGGTATAGTCTTTTTGTTGGCTAACATACAAATTTAGCTTTTGTATTTTAGGACCATAACCTTTTTAAGTTCTGTATAGGGTGAATGTTCTTCTGCCATGTACAAATTTACCTGGAGGCCAGGTGTTTTCTGTGCCTGGAAATACTATTATTCTTGCATAATTTTCTAGGAGTTGGATAGTCAACAAAGCTGAAGTTTTAAAAATATCTTTTCACAATGTTTTTTTTGTCTAAAAATGATCTGTATGTTTAAAAGGAAAAAGGACTTCCCCCCACCCCCAAACAAACAAACCCCAAAATAACAGCTCTTATAGAATGCCTCTCTTCTGGGGACTTAGCATCTTCTTTTGCAATTGTGCTGATATTCATCAGAACTTGATTGTGAGGGGTTGTTTTGTATTCTGACAAAACTGAATTTTGCTACTCAAATCTGGCTTCCCAATACCTGTAGGTATGAAAAGAATGGCAAACCAGTGTCAGGTCATCTGTGTCCTTAACTAGCAGTATTTTGGAACAGTAGTCAGAACATTGTTACATGTGTGTATGAGACTTCTTATGGGTGTCAGCAAAGTCTTACAATAAAATACTTGAAAGATCTGACTACTTTTTGCTTCTGAACTTATGGGGTTTTTTAAGGTCAGTTCAGAAAGCCCTTTAGGACCCTGTTATTAAATTATTCTCATTTTTTTAAAAAAAAAAGTCTCATGTCCCACAAAAAATAGGTTTTGCTTTCTGAGTTTTATTTAAGTAGGTGCTTTAACTTTGTAGATGTTTGCCCAAAGCAGGTACTTTCTTTTCAGTCCTGCATCACTATGCAAGATGCGATACGTTCAAACACTTAATTCCATATTCATGTAGATGTAAATGCTTGGATGTATTGCTGGGGAACTTTCAACACTAGCGAGAACAAAATAAAGAGGATTCTGTGGAAGGGCCAGGATATCTGCCACTCCTTGCAGATTCAGTCAGTGCTGAGAAAAACAGTTTCAAAAAGAGATAATGATGAAGAGCTTTCCAATAGCTGTGAAAGTAAGGACATCTTGAATGTCTCGTGCCCTTGACTCAGGGCTGTCTGTGGAATGATTTCTTAAAAAGGCCTCCGGCAAGCAATTTTCCTGCGTGCATAATTTTAAAATGTGTTCCCTTCACTGGAAGAGAATGAGCTGAAACCTCACATGTTGGGTCTACATTAGTAGTCTGGATCAAGAACAGAGGCCTGTAAGTAGGAAACAGAGCTGTGATAACAGCTGACTGTAGCACAGCAAGCTGCACTTTGCCTGGTTTTCTACTCTTTGTGACCATCTCCCTGCAGTGTGAAGGCCAGTCATCCTGTCAGGACAGGAGCCATCTAGAATCTTTTATACTATGAATTGCGATGGCTGGAGTCGATGAAATTCTTGAGCTGATTTAGGCTAGGAAAGAAGAAGGTCTGATTTCTCAGTGACGGTGAGAGGAGGTCCTATGATCAAGGACTGACTCTGCCTCTCAGTGATGGTGAGAGAACGTCCTAAGATTGACTCTGCCATGCTAAAGCAAGCAGACCCACCCTCTGTTTCACCTTGACTAAACACCTTAAGTTCCATGGAAAGAGCTAAAGGCAACCTCTAACCTGCCTGAATGTGGAATAATAAAGTCCTGAGTCTCTACTGAATTTGATAGCATTCCGAGGGATTTTCTTGTGGAGGCAAACTGAAACTAGCTTCTGGCACGTTGCTGTGCCTCAGTGTTGGGAGTATTGGTAAGTGCTGTGAAAGGAATTGCACTTTTGGAGCAGGGATTGTTGGAATCTCCAAAGGCTGGTAGAGCTGCCTGTGGAAAGTGTTTCTTTCCAAGGCTCTGCTCCCTTTCCATGGCAATGAAAGTACTGAGAGTTAGTGTCTTTAGGTTGAATATGACTTTTCTGAGAGACGTGGTTTGTGACCCCATGCAAGTTGGATTTTTGTGAGAAGTTTGCAGTAAATGGCAAAGACAAGCTGGTAGGAGCAAAGACAGTGGAATGGTTTGTGTAACAGATAGTGTGTGTACTTAGTGAATCATATTCTCACATATGCAGCTTGTACATGAGAGAGAGAACAATGAGTGAAAAGATTCTGAAAACTGCTGAGATTAAAAAAAAAATAATCCCACAATTCTTTAAGGAAATACCGGTATTCCATTTAGTATTTTAAGGCCATTAGCATCTGTTTGTTGAAGTTTGTAGAGATGGTCATATTGTGGCAATGATTATGGAACTGATTTTCCCATGGTGACTGATTTTGTTCCTAATCTAAACTTTACAAATGCAAAGTGTTGTGCTAATGACATATTAAGCTAATTCTTCAGGTGTAGCTTGAGTGATTTTGCTAACATACAACCAACAACCTTTATTTCAGTGATTTTTGTACTCATTTTTTAAATACTTCAGTGCTGACTTTCTCCCCTCCATTATTGAAATGTGCCTAGTATAGGGTATGGAACATTGTAAATTGGAATTTATGTTCTCACGGGTGAAATTACTTTATGATGCCATAACTGCTTCAAGTCAGTTTAGACTCTACAGTGTCATCTATTCTAAATAACTATAGAAAACATTGATGCCATTGAAAGGCTTTTCTTTTTTCCAAGATCAGTTCTGCATGGGAGGAAGAAAAGCAAGCTGCTTCTCTAAAACAAGAATTGGTTTAAAAGGTTCTTGAAAGGCAATTTGTTTGAACAATCCAATTCCCTTGTTGACTAGTATTGAAGCTTCAATTTTTCTGAAACATGTAGTTACATGTCTGCTTTACATGGCCTGACTGGCTGTGTATGTTAACAATAGATAAGATTTACTCTTTCCCTGTGACCCCTTATACAGCAACCAACGACAAGTTTATAAAGTGTGTTAGTGCTAGGTTTCTGGCTACCAAAGCTTGACAATATATTGGATATCCAAATACCTTAAATTTCACTATCTCTAGATCATCTTCACTTACCTGCTATCTTAAAAGCGCATCCTTTTTTGGGGGGTACAAGTGAGATCCGTTGGAGATGCTCTTTCTAATATGAGTATCATGCTAATATTTTTTCTTTTATTAGGAGCAGTATGCTAATTCTGGTGAGTCCAAATCCATCACTTGCCACAAAGCCTTCATTAATTCCTTGGAGTGGGCTAATCTATATCCTTTGTGATAATGGACAAAAGGTACGTGGCTTATTTGAGAGCTGACATTGCAACTGTTTATTTTACTTTGCTGGATAAGGTCTAGTAATGTTGCTGAAACCTTTTAGGTATGAGACAGCAGATCCATTATTCTAATTTGTAAAGGTGTCTTAAAAAAATAATAAATAAATGTAGTTAAGATGCTGTTTTGCAAACTGAGATTCTTAGTTCATTCATCTGTGAAGAAATACTGTGATGTGAACGCTTAGACTAAATTGCCAACAAAATTGCATCTGTACACCCACCACTGCCTTATGCATCATTTTCTAAAATCTAAATATATATATGTGCACATGCATATATAAAAGTAGTCCATGTAATATTTTAAAATAAAAGAAGTTAAAGGTTATTGGACAAGTCACCATAGCTCCTTTTGAACTCCCTTAAGGTAAACTTAACCTTTTGGACGACAAGTCTGTCATAATGCTCTTCATGCATTTTAATCCAAGACTTTTTCCTGATTAAATTAAGGCATATAAATAAAATTTATGAAGCCAACAATTTCTTTTTTCATCAGTGTTAAAAGCAGAAAGACTCCTTGGTAATCTCCCCCAAAGAAATAGACACCTGTTTTTTTTATTTTTACAGCCAGTATGTATTTTGGGTTAATTGTAACAATGCATGGAGAGAGAAATAAAAGGTACTGAAAGGATAAAACAGCATGTCTACTTTCCTTCTTGATGGAGGAAGGTTAAGTTTGATACAGAATTGGAAACTGCCTTAAAAAACCCCCAGACAAACAGGGAAGATATTGAGAAGAGTGAATTGAGAAGGAAATGGAGACTGTGCACATATTTAACTATGTTACGTTCTACAATATGAGAAAAGGATTTAAAAGAAGAAACCTAATAGGACAAAAGTAGAGAATGTAGCAAAACCAATCAAATTGAGAGATCTAGTAGTTGATAATGCTTTTGCCATTTCTTTGCTACCTATCCAATTGAGCAAAAAGTGTGCTAAGATTTTACTAGCATTAATTGAAGCTTAGAAGTGCTAATTACGTAGCAGAAGTGAACACAAAGCTCGTTCTGTGTGAGGCAGTCCCATTCTCTGTGAGCATTATTATTCCTATTGAATTAAAATGTCTAGATAGCAAATTTTCAGTAAATTTTCCTGTTCTCCTAAATTAAACTTGTTCTAAAAATCTTTAAACTTAGTGAACTGAAGTAAAAGACCTGGTGATTGAACATATGAGACTTTCTCTGTTGGAATGTAAAACTGAACATGAGCTCTTACAGCTCAAGGAAATAAAGCTAAATAGTTTGACTTGTTAATATATCAATGTTCACTATTTAAATCTTTCTTTTTCTCCAAACTTTGCAAAAGTTTATTAAAGTGCAAATTCGAGAGGCAGTCTCACAGAGTGTGCCTGGAGTGGACTTTCCATCCAGAAGACGTGATATGTTTACTCCACAGTCTGAAAGTCCTACTGTTCATGTAGCAAAACCTCTCTCAGTGCTCCCTCTAACAAAAATGGAAATAAAGAACAGAACCATTGTTTTTCCTAAAACAAGACCTGGCCACAGCTCAGGTAATATTGCATACTTTGTAAATGCAACATCTGTAGTATCTTGTGTTCCGAGTTTGGTTACGTATTGCATGTTTGGGAACTTGAATGCCTTGACTTTGTTTTTGTTCTTTTAGTATGATAAGTGTGATTAAGCAGTTCCCCTCTTCTGTTTTTAGTTTGAAATGTTACTCCTTATGATGGAACTCTTTTCAGAAGTCCTTTTTTTCTACACACCCCCACCCCACCCCCACCCCCCCCCACCCCCAGCTATGCCATACAGCCACACTTTTTCCCGCAGATATGTTTGCATACAGACAGGTAAGTTGACGATTTTTAAAGCAACAATGATGAATGAAACCTTACTGTGCCTGAGCAAAGAGGGCACTACGAGGTTACTGTGTTTTGTTGAAGCTGGTTTGGGTCAATGTACTTCTGCAGTAGACGCATTCTCCTCATCTGTATATGTGTCCCTAAGATGTGAGAAAGTCTATCTGGATGTAGCAGAAAAATCAATGTTCTTCCTTAAGATGATAGGAATGTCAGCTATGAGTCTGGCTATCCTTGTCTTGTACTTAATAATTGAGAACACTGTTGATAGTGGAGTCTCAAATCCTTAGTCTGTAGTTTTAATTCCAGTAATGATTAAAATTTTCCAAATTACTATATGAAACTGTTGTTCTGTTATCTAGATCGGGGATGTTTGGGTAGTGCTTAGTTTTCTATGTAATGAACATGGGGTTTTTTTTTTGTAATGATTCACTGACATTTTTATTTAACAGACTTTAGAACTTTCAAGGCTTAATTTATCAATTATATCTGGGTTTTTTTGCTACACTTAAGAAAAAGAAGTATAATATAATACTCCTTTCCTTTCCTATTTTATAAATGTCCCATATAATATATATGTATCAAAAATTCCTGAAGTGCTACTCTAGACTGAATTGATACTACAAATGTCCTGTTGATTCTTGGCAAGAGGCACCTTTCAAGGTGTGAAATGCTTATTGATACTGTCAAAGTTGGGATTTTCTGATAATATCAGTAGTTATTATCCTTCCTGCAAGTCAAGCGTAAGCTTTTTATTGAGGTTTCATATATATACACACACACACACACATTTATCTCATAGAATCATAGAATGGTTTGGGTTGGAAGAGACCTTAAAGATCATCTGTTTCCAACCCCCCTGCCATGGGCAGGGACACCTCCCACCAGACCAGGTAGCTCAAAGCCCCATCCAGCCTGGCCTTGAACACTTCCAGGGATGGGGCACCTACAGCTTCTCTGGGCAACCTGTTCCAGTGCCTCACCACCCTCAGAGTGAAAAATGTCTTCCTGATACCTATTCTAAATCTCCCCTCTTCCAGTTTGAAGCCATTACGCTTTGTCCTGTCACTACATGCTCTAGTTAAAAGTACCTCTCCAGCTTTCTTGGTAGGCGCCCTCCAGATACTGGAAGGCTGCAGTAAGGTCTCCCTGGAGCCTTCTCTTCTCCAGGATGAACAGCCCCAACTCTCTCAGCCTGTCCTCACAGGAGAGGTGCTCCAGCCCTCTGATCATCTTCGTGGCCCTCCTCTGGACCCGCTCATGTATATGTACATATATATACGTGTGCTGAATAACAAATCCATACTAGGATGAGAACAGATTTTATTTGATACAACTTTGATTGGTCCCAAACTAAAATAGCATCAGTGTTTTTTCCCTGAAGAGTCAAATAATATCTTGGGAGACAGTTGGGTATCTTGTGAGGGTTTTTTTGGTATTTTTTTTTTGTACACTGGTATATGAAGGTATCTGCCAAAAATCTG
>RSEF01000002.1:53410595-53427867 GCA_003993805.1 Himantopus leucocephalus
TCTGCTCTTGGAGAGAACTCCATGAGAACTGTTTCCATTAAACTTCTGCGTGTCTTCAAACATAGTTTCTATTTAAACGCTTTCCACTAAAGATACTTCAACAAAGACATTTAATATATTAATCTGATATTTCTTTTCTAGAGAGTTACCTGGAAATGGAGAATAAAGGAGATGAAAGTGTGAAGTGGCATTTGTCATCTTTTGCACCACCCTATGTTAAAGTGAGTGAATGCTTTCATTGGTAGTTCTATGCAAATCTCTTGGTTTTTTTTTTCTTCTGTCTTCCAGCTGCTCTGTCTTTCTTCTTCCATCCTCTCAAGAAAGAATATGTATTTGAGCATGAACTCAATTGAAAAGTTTCTTTTTGCCTTGGTCCATATTAGTGAAATGTTTTACTCCTTTTTTTTTTTTTCTCTCTCATGTGCTCCCTGACTGTGAATCAGTGCTCTGTGGGATGACTTCTGGTTCACTTACTGGCTTACAGAGTTTGCTTGTGCTTATCCAGTATCATCATCCAGATTACATTAAGTAATCAAGCATATATGAAAGATGTGGGTCCCGTTCAGCTCCAGAATGCTAGATTTGCCTTGTTTTGAGACTTGTGCTTCTGGAATTATGCTGTATATGGTATCTCTGTAGGTAATTTAAGTTAGGTCAAGGGTATTTGAATTATGCTGCTGTTGCCTGTGCAACTACTGTAGCTGTACCATTGATATTTGTAAATGCTTCCCTGTTTTTTTGATAGTCTGAAACGATGTCATGGTCACTTCAATTTTATGCTAGAATTATTATGATCTGTCTTGAAATGATGAAAAATGGGTATGTAGCACTCTTAGCTGTATCCCAGAAGACTGAGTATGTCATGTTCCAGCCAGTGCACCACCTCTAAACTGGAAGTCAGTAGTCATGGTGACTGCGTAAATGTTGTAGTAATTTTAGTCTTCATTCGTTTGCTTTTAGGGTGTCAATATTATTTGTTCACTTGAAAGCAGCTTCATTAGATGTATTTTCTTCAGTCCTTTGCAAGGGTGGTGTGTGGGTGTATTGTGGTTTGTTTGGTTGGGGTTTTTTTGTTTCATTTTTTTTTNTTTTTTTGTTTCTTTTTTTTTTTTTTTTAACTTTCCCTTCTGAGTCTGCCTTGTAACTTTATTTGCAGGATGTGGATGGAACTGGTTGCGTTTATAGGGTTACTTACTCCGCTTTCAGATGTTCCCGTGTTTCTGGTACTCTTGAAGGTCACGGAGAAGAGAAGGTAAACTGACATTTATAAATCTTTCAAGCATATTAGTGTATCTCAATTGTAAAATAGGATCTTATATGAGAAATTCTCTGAAATGATAGTTGAGTTTTTGAAGCTGGTGATAACTTTATCCGATAATGATAAAAAGTCAGCCTTCCAAAATTGGGTTCTGGGGTGTATCGGCTATTCAGTATCTGCTTACCATGGCTGTTATAATGTCAGCTGAGTTGAATCTAAGAATTCATGCAATCTGTAGTTTTACTTTGACATGTTGGTGGTTTTGGTTTGTGGGTTTTGGTTTTTTAGAGAGAAATTATTCTAGAACAGAAAATTGTTTTAAAATGTTTCGTAAAAATTCTCAAGAAAATTGCAAATAATACTGGGTTCTTAAGAAACTGGTGTGAGAACCGGTTTCCCTTCCTTAGAAGCAGTCTTGTCATATTCGTTCCAGCACAGTTTTCTGTTCCTAAAGTTAATTTTGAGTTACAATTTTATCTCCTGGCCAGCAGAGGGTTTCATAACCACAATTATAAAGCACATTCAAGGACATACTGAATGGGTTTATATGGGGCTTTTGTGTCTCACCTTCGCCCTCAGTGCCACTTCAATTCTATCTGTTCATCGTCATGAATATCTATCTTTTAATCATTATGGATTATTATGACATTCCTTAGCTACATTATTTCTATGATAATGCGATTTGTAATCTATTTACAAGACATAAAAAACTCCTGTCCAGTTTCATAGTTATTTCGTGTTATTGAAAACCATTATTTGAATTTAAACAATTGTCTTTGCATTAGCAATTCTAGTTCAGGCCTATTTGAATAATGCTTACATTATTGGCATGTCAGGCTGTTGGCTGGAGCTGATAAGGTACAGTGCTATCATGATTTGCTGTTTTTTGCAGTGGGTATGATAATATTTGGCTAATGAGATAGAGTTGTAGTGATCTATTCTAATCTGCTGCTCCCCTTCTCTTTCTTCCCCCAACCTCAAATCAGAAAACAATGCAAGTTTACTCTTGAATTCAGCACTATACAGAGACAAGCCTTGGTTACATAGGTGACCTTTAAGTATGATGAAACGCATAGCCTGCAAGTTGGTTTAAAGTTCAGGCCTTCTAGTAATTGTAGCACAGTGTGCTTACAGACTTGGAGCTGGAGGAGTACAGTTGTTCACAGCTTAGCTGACAGATGAAGGAAGGTATTGCTGTCTTTCAGCTGTGTGTATTTCCCCTCCTGGTCCCATTCTCCTCCATTTTCCTAATAGAAATAACCGTGCAAGCACTTGCTTACTTTGCTTAAAGCAGATTAGCCGAACTCAAATTTTGTTTGAGATCGCTTGCACAACCTATTTCCTCAGAACTTTCTCTCCTGTTGGCAAAGGAGGCTGAGCTGTGTTGTTTTCTGCAGGATGACCTGTGTGTGGAATGTATGTTCTGTAGTGTGTAAATTTTGTGCTGTCTTAACTGTAACTTTGTGTAGGTAAAATTGTGAAGACTAGATTATTCTAAGAAGCTTCTGCAAAATTTTTCTCTTCTTTTGGTAGGTTGCTGTAATCTTTTTACCTAGAGATAAAGGGGATTACTCCCAGTTCTGGGACCTTGAGTGTCACCCAGTTGAAAAACCTAGTTGGAAACATAAATTAAGATTTCAGCTTTCCGGAGCGGTGAGTATATAAATGCGATAAACACTGTCCTGAGTACAAATTTTTTTATAGCATCCTAATTTTACTATACAGTACTCTTTCTCATATCTGCTGGCATATTCTGAAAAAAAAAAATCCTGCTGATATTTTTGTTGGACTATACTGTTTTCCTTATGTTACAAAAATACCTTTTTCATGTTGCTTATGTGATAATGCATTCTCTTTTGCCATTTAAGATGTAAAATTTTATTTTGCTCAGAGAAAGTGGAGACAAACTTGCCTTCTGTGGGAATTGTTTCTGTAGATGCAGATTTACTTGTATCAGACACTAAGTGGATTGGTTTTGTTTTTGTAAATAAATAGCAAAGTAACTGACCTTTGTTATAATATGTAACTCAATGCAATACTGAAATTTTCAAATATCCATGTTGGAGATATGGATGTGTCTCTGATAGAAGCTGTTTGAGTATTTTATCAGAGTAACAACATAGGTGGGGGTGATTTTTGAGACTTGTACATCGGTACGATTGGATTTGAGCTCTCCTTTGCTCTGCTCTTGTTTCTCAGCTTGAACTTTATGGTGAGGCTTGGAAGGGAGGGGTTTAGGAGTTAGAACTGATTTTCTGTGCTCTCTCTCCTTACCTTGCTTTTAATTCCTACCTCACCATCCATACAAAAGGAGTCTACATAGGACAGAGAATCTATGACTATTAGGAAGAATTAATTCTAATGATTACTTACCTGATCTGAATGTGAAGAGCTTTGTATGTTCAGCACTGTATGATTGCTATATATGCTTTGCTGTCCTCTCCAGAAAGTTTGAGTTGATTTTTCTAAGAAGCCCAGATAAAGATTTGGGATGTTTCTTTGGGGTAGCAAGCCTGTTTTGGTAGTAGGAACCTTACCCTTCTTGTGGGGGAACCTTACCTTTTATTTTGTAGGGTCCTTGTTCTTCCCAGTAGTTACTTGTGTTGAAAAGGGGACTTGTTAAAAAAGTATATGTTAAATGACTTCTAATTTTGGCAGGAAGAACGAGACCTGTATAATGTTTGATTCGGGAGGGGTTTTTATTCAGCTTTCATCTAATTCTTTGAACATAATTCCTTAAAATGAGGAAAAAGTCTCTGTCTATTTAAAGCTAGATTAAATTGAGAGAAGATTAATTCTTTATCGGAAATCTGGAGTTTTGAAGAATTCTCTTCTTAAAACGTCAGTAGTTGTCAGAGTTGTGTAAATCTTTGAGTTATACCGCTTGATACTAATGTTTTTGAACTACCGTGTCAGATTTGTTCCTCTTGATTCTTTTCAAAGCTGTTAACAATTAGATCTTTCCAGCATCTCTTTGTGCATAAGGGAAAAAATTTGTAGAAAATACTTGAAATATGTCACGATCATTTTCAAAGAGTTGAAATGGAAATACTGTTTATCAACGAGGTAAGGAACCATACATCTGTTTGGAAGAAGGGTCAACACAGAACCTTTACTTAGATTGTTGCAGCTTTTTAATCAGATCCACTTTTAGTTGAGAAGACAAATCGATTTTGATCCCTAGGACATAATCTATTATGAGTCTAGACTGTGTTACTACAACTTTGGAAAGGACTTTGATCCTGCTGGGTTTGCCCAGGCAGAGGGCTACAGCTCTGGTTAATGTGACTTTTGATAGAATGAAGTGGGAAGATTGACTGACTGTCATTCAGAATGACTGAGTGGTATTTATTTATAGCACCACTTCAGAAGAAATGAAAAATTTGGAAGAGCTCAGAAAAGAAATAAAATAACAAGGTGAAGTTAGGAAAACCAGTAGCACTTACCACTTTCATCTTTTCCTGAAAAACCAATTAACTGTGACTTTGATTATGCTCTGCATGCGGTTGCAGTCCCCACCACTGGAAACCTTAGTCAGGAGGTCAGAAGATCATGTCTCCAAAACTGATTCCAGGGACAAAGAAAGGAGGGATTCTACATGTGCTTTGCAGCCCCAACCTCTCAGCGCTGGCCATTCAAACGTAGTTTTTTCTTTTCCCGAGAAACATTTTTAGGCTGCTATCAGGTATTGTTCCAAGATCATTGAACTAAGAATGAGTATCATCATTGTACACAAAAGTCTTGGAGCGGTATTTCTATCTAATTATTGGTCCCTTCTGGGTGAAACGGGGAACTAGCAAGAACCTGCCAGAAGACTGAGGCAGCACCTAAGTTCTGATTGTTCCTTTAGCGCGTAGAAAGTTGAGGACTGCATAAAGAATCCCTGCTGTCGTTTGAAGATACTACAAATGTTAAGTGCATACCATTTTTTAATTTACATGGTTTATGTACTGTAGCTGTGTAATGATGTAACTTTTCAATGTATCATTTTGCAGCAAACTGAGCTGAATTTCTTCATACAAAATATAGTGCTAACTAAGAAATCTAATTTAATTATTATTATCAGCAGTACAAAGCTTCATCTTCTTTGGGTATCCTGGAAGTAAGAGGAGGAAAAATCTTTTTAAACTCTGTGAGCAAAATAATTCCAGTTTTAAAGCTAAGCAAATTTCTGTGTTCCTGTGGTTACTTTGGAAGAACAGCATTCAGTTGTAACTATTTGGGCAGTGTTAACATACTGCTTTCATTTAAAACAGGAAAAGTCAGTACAGGCTATGGCAAAGCGTGCAGTACTTCAAGATGCCCTTATAAAGACCAGGGGAACTTCTGATTGTTTTCCATAATGTGCCTTATTCTCATGCAGTAAACTTGCCTTATTGATAAATTAGAATTTGAATGATAACACTGAGGCATGACACCCATCATTTTTCACTACATGGAAAATTAAAAACTCTTGAAACAAGACACATGTACCAATCCTTTCTTGTCTTTATCTCTTGGGTTCTACTGTGGTTCATGGGTTATTTGCAACTGAAAAATATTCTTTAAAATTAAGTGGGTTTTTTTGGCTGCTGCTATTTCTGACAGACTGATTAGCAGCTCTTTCAATAGAAGAAATGAATGTCTAAAAGACAAGTTTGTCATAGCAGCTCTATTGAAAATGAATCTATTTTTTTAATCTTCCCTGCGTAAGGGAATCAACTGCTTGTCTAAAACATCAGCACCACTTCAAAAATTTGAGATAATGTTGTACAACCGTAGGTGTAGGAGGTTCTTTTGGTTCTTTAACTTTGTTCAAGATGTTGTGACCTAAGGGGCTTCAAACAGTAACAAAATAGATTTGTTAAACAACGCAGAATTTTAATTTGGCTATTTGGTGAAATATTCTGTTAGGGTGATCTGGTCCCCTTGTGTTAGAGTACACTGAATGGCGGTCCTGATGATAGTAAATATTTTGGCCTAATTTCTGAACATAACAATTACCATATATTGCATTATCAGATTCTGTTTCTCTGGAGAGATCTTTGAGAAGGATGTGTTGTTCGTAATACAAAATTATTACAAAGCTTGTTGCTGTTGTACGAATTGAAACTATAATGATGACTTAGGCCTTCCTTCCTTCTGAGCAGTTGTTTAGCTGACTGCTGTTCATGAAGCATATGGGCAGAATATCTGCAGAAGAATTGGTTTTTGTTTTGGCTTTTAGTAAAATCGTCATTGCTAACAGCCTTCTTGAGATTATCAAACATTAGAATAGGCTGCCCAGGGAGGTGGTGGATTCGCCATCCCTGGAGGTGTTTAAAAAAGGGTAGACGTGGTACTTGGGGATATGGTTTAGAAATGGTTTTTGTCAGGTTAGGTTAATGGTTGGACTAGATGATCTTAAAGGTCCCTTCCAACCTCAACAATTCTATGATTCTATGATTCCACCTGCACTGCTGGTTTGTTGTGAACTGGCTTCTAACAAATAAAGTATTCGTAAGACATAGAAGCCTGTTAAAGTATTCCTCCTAAATCATTGCTTCTGTCTCAATGATCCAGACTCTGCTGTTCCTGAAAGATTATACTTTAAATAGAATGTCTTGGATTGGGTAAGGGAAATGACTTATATACTTGAACGCTTAAATACTTTTGAATGCAAAGTTCAAAGACTTCTTTATTTTTGCCAATAGGGTACCAAAACAGAAAATGAAACTTCAGTTGTGAAAGCTTCTGCAAGTGCCCTCACAAAAGCTGAGCTTCCAGAAATGAAGGTTTACTCTGAAGCACGTACAATTAAAGCAGGGTATGTATGGACAAAACTTGAAACGAGAGAATCTGCAGCTGGGTGAAAGGGGGGAAAAACCCAACAAACACAACCCCACAACGAAAACCTTTTTTACCATAAGGACAGCTATGTGGTGGTACAGGCTGTGCAGTCTGTGTCCTTGAGGGTTTTTTGGGATCTGACAGGACAAAACACTGAGCAGCCTGGTCTGACCTCACAGCTGACCCTGATTGGAGCAAGAGATTGAACTAGAGACCTCCTGAGTCTCTACTGACCTGAATTATCCTATGATTCTATGTTAAAAGAGTAAATAGCTGCAAAAACCAGACTTGCCAAACCTCTTAACGGCTTTGTATTGTTCAGTCTTGCATGTTTTTTCTATTCAGTTGGGTTTCGAAGTTGCCTAACCGTGATTTGCTGTTGTAAATGAACTGGTATCAGCAGTAGAATCTTGTGTGTACTTTCTGTATACTCCCCTTTTGGAGACTCCATAGAACTGTAAAGTTACTTCTGAGAAGACCACTGTACTGAATGTCTTAACCTTGCTGTTCTTCAGTCTTAAGTTGATTTCCAGTCTTTTTACTGGGACATGATGTGAATATGGCAGGGGAGTAAAAGGTTTTGGTTATACATGGCATCTCTGAGAAGAGTCTAGTTCTCTAGTAAGGTGTATGGGGGGAAAATTCAGATTGTGGAAGTGTGTGTATAAGTAAAAGTACATATATTTAATGAAAGCATCACTGTGGCATATTCTTTCTGGCTAGAATGCGTTGCCCATAAAATTTAAGGTGAGGGAGTTGGTGCCTTCAGGATCTTCCAATTTTTTTCTTGATGTAGTCTCAGAAAATACACATGCTATCTTGAAGTATGCAATCAATATATCCAGACCATATAAGTAGGAAATCTTAATATCTTAAATCCCTTTTTCAAATCAGACAAAATGAGATAACTCGAGGGGTATATGCACCAGAAGACCTGTACACTTTTCCTCCAACTAGAGTTGGGGAATCATGCACGTTAAAGGTCAACTTGCGGAATAATTCCTTTACAACACACTTGGTAAGTTTGACAGACTTTATTTTAAATACATTTTCATAAGTCCTTTCGACTGCACTGTTCTTTTTACTCTTGGCAGAAGATTGCAATAGCACAAGTTTTAGTTTGTTAGTTTCAAAAGTCAATATTTGAAGAATTTTGCTGTCCTGTAATTTTTCCTCTTTTCTTTTGTCTGACTGAATTGCTAAGTATATTTGTAGTATATTTGCAACTGAAAAAATAATAGATGATAGTTTGATTAGATTTGTTATTATCCTGATTTACTTATGTTAAACTTCATTAAAATTCCGAGATGTGAATTTTTCTTACTACGTGGGCATGATTTATTTTTAAACCGTGGGTCTGTGTAAAGCTGTATTTGTAAGTGACCTGGTTTATCATGAATTGAATATGATAGGCTTAGATATAGTGTGCTTTCAAGCATTTTGTATTAAATTGCAGCTGAAATTTATAAGTCCCGGAGAGCCCTTCTACATCAAGCACTCAAAATACTCTCTAAGGTGAGTAATGCATATGCTAACATTATCTCCTAACAAAAAAATTAAACAAGTAATTCAGTAAGATAAATATCTTCTATGTACAGTGCTAAAATGTAGATATAAATATCCAACATTCTGGCTGTCTAGTTAAAGGATTTTTGGGGGTTTGGGTTTTTTTTTTGCTAAGCTGTACTCTGTAATCTTGGTTAGAAGCAGAATGAGCCCACACAGTTATTTCTGCATCTGCCAATTTCTTCCCTGCAAATTGTTTCTAACAGTGCTGCTGCTTTTAATGCTAAGCCTAATGCTTCATTTAACCATTTGGCATGCTGTGCACAATCAAGTCATTCCTTCCATTTATACTTTCTGCACAACAGACCAAGCAAATTGCCTTCATCATGCTTCTAATTTGACAAACCTGCAAAGCTGCATCAAAGATTCTCTGCAAATACAAGGTTTGACCAGCCAGTGGAATTGCCTGGTCATACAAAGTACTTCAGCATATTACCTGCGTAACAGGAATTTTCAAGCTGGTGATAATAAGCCCTCAAAATAAACCCAGTCATCTTTAGAGTTCATTACGACAAGTATTTGACAGTCCTGTTAGTCATCTCTTCAAGAAGTATAGCATCTCACGTGCTCATCTGTAACAGTGGGATTGTCAGGGAGACAGAAAGGTAACCATTTCATTAAAAGTCATACAGCATACATTCTCTGTGTTTAAACAGGTCCCCATTTTAAAGACAGGGAAACTAAGGGTGTACAGAACAGAAATTGTGAGCAAAATCAGAAATGGAACTGGATATACTCTGGCTTCTAACCTAGTTTTGTGTCTGCCAATGATACTTAGCATTTATTATAAAGACAGGGCTGTGGTGGTGTTAGCCACAGGTATTCAAGGTATTCTTAAGGCTGCTTTTCAGTGCCAAGTGTCCTAACTCCACTTCCAGTGGAGGAAATACTGGAGTTCCAGTATTGCTATTTAACTGGCATCTTCTTATTAAATATATCACATCAGGTGGCACAGAAGGGTTTTTTATGGAGGCAGTGACCAAGATAAAATCTGTCCAAATAAAGATGACTAGCTAGAGATCTATCTGAGGCTGTATACCTGCAGACAAAGGACAGGATGACTTGATTGTCCCTGGGGAAAAAAAAAAAGGTAACTTCTCTGGAAGACATTTAGATATTTCAAAAATATTCTTGAGGAATGCAGTAAAAGCTTCTTGGTATATTTTCTGAGAGAGATGATAAACTCCTACAGCTTTTATCCAAAGTAGAGTTAACAAGTTTAAAACTCAGTCTATCATTTCTAAAGGTTATCAACTGAATATACTGTGCTTTCTAATAACATTCTAAACCCTTTTTTTCTGGTAACTTTGGCTGGTTTTTTCCTGAGTTGTAAATATTGGCTTTCCTAGCTTTTTAAAAATTCATTTACCTGAAGTCAACGTAGTTCTCTGAAGAAGCTCTCCCATTTAAGAGCATAAAGCACAGAAGAATTACTTGACTTGGATAGATGCTTTTAAAAAAGTGTTAAAAGAACTTCTTTAAATGGCTTTTATTTGAGAACAGCGTCAAGGAGAGTTTCAAGAAAGCCAGTGTTAGCCGTTTCCATCTAAACTAGGTTAACTGGAGATCTTACAAAGTAATGTTCAGAAGTAATTGGATAAGAAAATTGTTTGCAGGAACTTGAAATATTAGTCTGTAAGTAAAAGTGTGAAAATAAAGTACCACCTATGTATATTCTTGGATCAAAAAAGTGTCGTGTAGTAGATGTGGTCTGTTGCATGCTCTTTGCTTTGAGGGCCAAATTGGAAAGCAATCCTGTGTAATCAAGTTTCAATCTGAATAATGGAATTGCAAGTTTGTATTTGTATTTAGTATCAACAGTCTGGCCTTCAGAAGTTGGTATAGTCGCTTGCCAGTTCTTGTTCAATTGGTTGCGTGATCACAAGTACCAATACTTAGCACTGCTGGTTCCTTTACTACAGTTTGCTCAGCTGAGAATAGTAATTGGCTTTATCCAAATATCGTATTTTGCAACCAAAACTGCAGCAAAAAAAGGAAAAAAAAAAAAAGGGAATTTTAATAGTCTTCACCAACTATCTTACAGTGTATATTTTGGTTTTTTAACCACAGAGATGTCATTTAGCTAATATCATAAGTGCTGCAAAGAATAGGTAGGACCAAATTCATTCTGAAATTCACATTCAAAAGAGGAGTTCTATTTATTGACAGAGCAGAAATTTTTACTGGAGAGAGAGAGCCTTTAACAAGATGACTCTTAAGTGATATAAACATATGGATGAAACATTAAAAACCACTTGACTTTTTAAAAACCTTTGGCTAAGTTCTGTTTCTGAAAGGGCTATCAGGTTATGCCTAGTTAAAAAAAGTTTGAAAAATAAGGCGTTTCTCTTGTATTGCCTTCAGAAGCCATCTGAAATAAGGTGATTACAGGGTAGTATATATTTTGGATATTATTAAAAGGTAAAACACTGTTTTTTGCTTGACTAATTATTTTTGTTTCCTGTAGCCACCATTCTGTGTGTCTGTAGTCACTATTGATTGATGATAGATGTGGTTACTGTGGCTTAGATGCAGCTTACCCATACTATTCCTTTTAAACTTACCTATTGCTGCTATTGTGTTTGGAAGACTACGCTATTAGTTTGTCTATGAAGTAGGCTTCAGACATACCTGACTTCTCAGAAATATCACTTGAAGCTGCTGCAACAACCTGTAAAGGCCGTATAGTATTCAAAGACTAACTGAGTTGCAGGCATAGCGAAAAGATTGAAGTAAAGTAAAACTTTTCAATAAGAGAAAAACAGTTAATTGCAGGGGAATTCTGGTTGTCCTGACAGTANAATTCTGGTTGTCCTTACAGTATTCATAGAATCACAGAATGGTTTGGGTTGGAAAGGACCTTAAAGATCATCTGATTCCAACCCCCCTGCCGTGGGCAGGGACACCTTCCATTTCTGGCTACTGTAGTTGAGAAAAGCCCTCCAGGTTACTTCATTTCTAAGAACTTTTATGCTATGCGGTAGCCCAAAGAGCTGCTGTAGCTGGAGTCTGAACTTTCCCATTTTGTTAGTTGAAGAAAATAAAAATAACATCTCTCCCTTTGGATAAGGAAGCATGACAATTCAAGTGTGTTGAGCCTTATCCCGTTTGTGAGAAATCAACCGACTGCTACAAAACAAACTCTAAATAATATCTGACTAATTCTGCTTTTAGAAAAGAACTATAATGTGTATAGCACCAACCAAATGGACACCTGAATTTAGAGGCCAAATGGAATTGAATGTAGCTGTCATATGCTAAGAAACTGTGCTCTGCCTCAGTATCAGTGAGGCCATATAGTACATATTGTGGAAATTGAAATTTGACAGACAGATGTTGCCATCTCTTTAAAAGAGAGATACATAACTAACTTAAGTTTTTGGTAGTGTAAGTTTGAGTTTGGTTATATTGTTCTTTTTGAGTAAATGTTAGGATATGTAAGGAAGCATACATGTATTATTTTAGAGGTGATGATGCAGACTTGTACATCCCTCCTGACTTTCTACTGAATTCACTTTTATATTTGTAAATTCTCAGGTGGCCTGGTTGTATGCAGCTTCAGACTCTGTTCTTACTAAAATTTGTGTTTTCTAATATAATGCATCTGTTACAGATTAAATAGTCATACTGATGTTCTTCATTTATAAAATGGATTTTTTAAAATAAAGCTGAGTAAATATCTTCATCCCATATATTACAGATAGAGACAGAGCATGCCAGGTCTGTCATACAACACTTGGCAATCAAGGATTAGAAATGAAACCCTGATCTGGCTGTACTCCTTTGCTGTATTGTTGATTGTAGTTCAGTACTACATAATTAGTGCTTTGTTTTTGTATTAACCCAATCAAAAAAATACAGGAGTACACCACTCTTTATTCTGAAAGTTTGTACTCTTAAGTTATTTGATTGACCAGGATCACTCTAGGAAAAAAAAAGAAAAATAGTCAAAATACATTTGCTAGTGTAACTATTTTAGCACTAAGGATGACACTAAACAAATGAGGCTGGGATCAGGTTTATATGTAGGGCCAATATTATGATTTGCAAATGTAGGAGAAGGGTAAGAGCACAGACTGATTACGATAGGTTGGATTAGTGTAGAGGAAAGGAATGTGAGAAGGTAGGAACAAAATAAGAAAAAGCAGGGGAAATAATCACATGCCAGAGGGCATTGGATAATACTACATACTGTTAAGGGGAGAAAAATGAAGCTACAATAAAAGAAAACAAAGCTGTCTCTTCTTTCTTTGGCTTACTAAGTGATGCTGTTCATTTTTCCTTATTCCGATATGTGCCTGTTACTGTTACCTGTCTGTTAGTGCTGGATCTTTCTGTTGGGTGCCGTGGAATCCAATAGGCTGCCACTCAGTATTTCTGGCTTGTTGCTTATATTTTTTAAAATGTTCACTCAAGGCTTTTGACAGTTAAGACAGCCACCCATTACATTTGGTATCTTTCAATGCAATCTGAATAGAAGAGGAATTATATAACCTAAAAAGGTATAATGTAAAATCTTTAAAATGCTGTTTGAGAATGGGTATATTGACTTGCAATGACTCAGCAAAATATTTTTTTTAGTGTGGAGGCAATTAGAAGTAATTGAAATTATTTTACTATCTTCAGATTGGTGGAATTTCTAGAAGAATTGGAAACTTTAGTGTATTTGTCACGTGACTTCTGGATGGAAGAAGCGTAGTAACTTTGCTCTAAATATAGTTTATGCACTGTCAGTATTATTGCAAAGAGGCAGCAATAAAGTATTGTAGTACTTTGTATAATCAGTAGGAAAGAATGACTTTTACAATCAAAGTTCCTCAGAAGAATAATAGATAATCAAATCAATAAAAATAAACTTGATGATCCAGTGCACATCCAATATACTATTCTGGTGAATATCAAAACTAGACAAGAATTTGTCTGTCTGGTAGGATTCACTTGTTTATTAACAATGAATATGCACATAATTGCCTTTTTACAGATCCCATCATTACATCAATGTGCCAGTCCAGTTCAAGCCAAAGGCAGAAGGAAAATTTGAAGGTCTCTTTGTTGTGCTGACGACCAAATATGGCTCTGTTAATATTCGACTATGTGGTAAAGCTATTGAAAAAAAATAGTCAGAACAGTTTTATAACTGTTTATGATAATTTGAACAGTTTATGCCATTTAAAATATTCAAAGATGTGCTACTATGTTTCCATACTAACATCCTACTTGTTTTGCCCTGTGATGCTGCTTTGATGGAAAGTTTTCTGTAAGATGAATTATGGTGCTTATTTTACAAATCTGTTTTCATAGTAAAAACACTGAGAAATAACATTGTATGTTTTAAAGTTATCATGTTCTAATTTATGTTTCTGCACTTTTGTTGAAAAGGGAAGTTTTCTATTTTTGCATTTATTAGGAATAGCTAGATACTGATATATTTTAAGCATTGTAAATACAGAAATAAAATCTATGTGTTAACAGTTGGTTCTACCTTTCTGTTTTTGGTTAGAGGATTCCTTGATGTAGGTGTGGGATCAAGCTGCCTGCTCTTAGGCAATGCTAGTTTTTTGGGGGGCTTTGGGGAGCAGGGGGAGGGATTGCAGTACCAAAGCTGACCTGTTAATATCATGTCTCCATCTGGTAAAGCTGGGACTGGATAGATGATCAGACAATCAGCCCCTAACTTTTTACGCGTTTCAGTGGCAGGCATAAGCATTGTTTTAAACACTCAAAATGTGCAAACAGTGTAAATTAAACATAAGCAATACTGCTTTTGAGTGTACAGAACGATTTATCTAACCTAGTATTCTGCCTCTAACAGTGGTGAAAAGTTGTTGCTTTGAAAGATGACATAGGCCTCGCTGCTGCCTTTAGTTCGCTTCACTTGCATTTCCTCAGCATCTGCAGACATTGAATTAGGGATGGGAGGTAGATTCCCACGTATCCCTTTTTTCCATTTATGGACCTGTTTGTGAATTTATCTGTTTACCTTTTTGAACCCCTTTGGCACTGTGTGTCCACAACTTCATGTGCCAGCAAGCTCTGAAAGTTCACTGTGTGTTCTTTTAACAAAAGTTATTTTTTGTGGGCTAAATTGACTTCTTTGTAATTTTATTGAGTGCTCTCCAGTTCTTATATTGTAGGATTTAATGAACAACGGTTCCATGATCAGCTTACCCATTGTTACTATATCCTTTGTACCCTTTGGCTCTGTCTGCTATTTCATTCCTGTAGTATGGAGCTGTATGTCTGAAATTACCTTAAGGTAGAAATGTAGCTTTTTGACAGCATAGTTCTGTCATAGCATATGTACGTTATTCCTTTCTTCAGGTCAGTAGAAGTGTGAGTGAAATTCCTTTCAATATGAGATTGTTTAACTGCATTTTCAAACAACTGAAATTTGAAAGAACTGGGAGGAAAAACCTGAAGTACCCAGTACACTGCCGTTGATACATGCCACCAGTATTATGTTGAAGTATACTAAAGCTGCTGTTTCTTCATAAAACCTCATTTCTCAGCAGTCTGGAAATGAGGAAGGGAAGATGTAGTAAAAGAAATTAAACTAGACATTAGAAGCCTTGCCGTGTCCTTATTCTGCCATCAACACATAAGCTCCTGTCTGCTAGATACTGTGACATTGTTCCTCTTGCCTTCTCTCTGCCAGATGTTTCCTCCACTTTTCCCTAGTTGATGGGATGCCTGCGTACTTCTCCTGAATATAGAATTGGAATGGAAGGAATCTTCTGTTTGCTGCCTTACCTCAACAGGCTTGGGTGCTTCATTTGACAAGGACCTTAGTGTCCTATGTTGGTTCAGTTTTAGATGCACAATCAGAAGTCTCTTCCAGAGGTAGAAAAAAGACCAAGCTCAATGTTACTATCTTCAAAGCCTTTGCGTTTCCTAGTTGAGTATCTTCCAGCTGCCCTCTGTTCTAAAGTTGTCTCTGCTAGTCTAGAATAATCCTTGTGAGATGCAGGTGGTATGGACTTCAGGTCATTAGCTCTAATGGTTCTACAGATTCTCTTCTGTTGTTTCATGTTATGTGTTAATGTTGCTACAGTCTTATTTATTGAAGAGAAGGCTTGTGATTTGTTGTTCATGGAAGTCATGTTCACTATACGTTTACTACTCGAGCAGCTCTTCTTGACCAATAAGAAAAACCTGGCATTTTAATAAGCTCTGCAGTTTAATCTTCCATGCTCAACTTGATGGTAGTCTTTTCTGAACCAGTTTCTGGAGGGATTGATTAATCTTTACCTTTTTCTCAAGGAACTTGGTTTGTCAGTAGAAATGTCTTTCGATGACTGACTGTTAGTAAGGAAATGCGATCACTGAGGAGGAAGGATCACTGTTTGTTAATAAGAGCGATGTGATCTTGTACCTTTTACTATCCATTGGGATGTTTTTAGCAGTTCTTTCCACAAGGTTAGGTGATGGTCTCTCCTGTGGTAAGATTCTTCATAACTGGTTTCCATAACTCTTGGAACACATCCAAAATTTTTATTGAAGATTGGTTGTGATATCAGTTTATTCCAGATTATTTTACCTCTAAATTTCAATCTTACAGAATTAAACCTTCATGACTTTGATGCTGGACCGGCCTCTGTTGCTTCCGTGTTAATAAGACAAGCCTCTTTAAAAAGATGCCTTGTTTCTGTCTGTGCCTAAGGAGTTGAAACACCTGTCAGTATTGACACAGAGAATTTTCCCCTAAAAAAAAAAAAAAAAAGCGCCTTTGAGTTGCAATAAGAACCCCCAATTTGGATAATTGTTTATTTGGTTTATATTCAGAATTGTCTTTGCATGCTGTTCCTATGACAGGGCTGCTGTCTGGGACTCTGTTCACACTTCTGTTATGGGCTTTTCTTGAATTCTTGAGGACTGGGAGGAATGGATACCTATTCTTTCCTGTGTTGCCATCTGGATTTGACATAAGGGAGGAAAAGGGCACAGAATGTGCTGCTATGGATACTCTCTCCTGAACTGTGCTTGTGTGTGTATAAATGTGTAAATATATATATGGGTGAAACACGTTTTGAAGAAATGAGTATGAGCAAATGACCTGCCTTCCTTATCTAAGGGAATCTGGTTTGCAAGTGATGCTAAATATTTTGGCATCTATTTGCAGCCCATTTTGCTTGATTTGCTTTTAGTAACAATGATTTTCTTTGCAGTGAGAAGAGGAAGCTACAGGCTGGTAACTCCATAACCAGACTGTGCTGGAAAACATCTCTAGAGCACTTGTCCCAGCAGTTGTTTTGGCTGTTTGAATTATATTGCTGTACTTGTATTCATAAGATAAATCAAAATGATTCCAGGTGATGTAAGAAGGATAGGTAATCTTCTAATATTTTAGCTGTTCTCCTTAGGCTCTTGGTTCACAAATGTTTAATGGAAGTTTCTATTAGTACTATATGATGTGTAATTAACAGACCTGATAAAGAATAAGTTGTGCGTGACTTCTTTTTTTTCTCCTCCAATTTAAGTACCTCCATACTATTTTGGTATGGTTACAACAGTTATTGGACATATTGGCAATAAATATTATCGCTAGACATGGAACTTGACATACATGGGTAAAGCGATAGATACTTTTTTAGGAAAAGATACATTCTAGCATGTGCAATGCAAACTTAAAACTTTTTTTTT
>RSEF01000002.1:53427967-53448218 GCA_003993805.1 Himantopus leucocephalus
ATTTCCTGTGTTCCAGCTTGTGCCCGTTGCCCCTTGTCCTGTCTCCTGGCTCCACTGAAGAGAGTCTGGCCCCAATTCAGCTGATTCATCAATTCTGGGTGAAGCTTTTCCCCAGTAATGAAGGTGCAAGAGCTGGAGCATAGCCAGTGTATTTTTACCTGCAAGGTGAGAACATCAGTGGGACTTCAGAAGTCTTGAGGAAGTCACTTCAAATTGCTTCCTTTACTAGTCCATAAAATGAGACTCCTTCCTTTTGCCATGGTTGCCTTATCTATGTAGTAAACTTTTGTAGTCAAGAGTGCTTTGAGTTATCCAGTGCTTACCATGAAGAAGCCCTCATCGCTGTCTCTGCATCTTTTAGGGATACAGAAAAATAGAACAATTCAGACCAACTCTCAAAGACTGCAAACTGGATTAAGAGTTTAAACCATGAAACTTATAATAAAAGAATCAGGATTAGCGTTGGGTATAATTCTGTCATTTTGGTCATTGCCAGTTTTGAAACTTTTTTCAGTTTTCTCCTGTTGTTGGATGCAATCGTTTGTCTCAGATTGGGAAGACTGGCTCAAACATCCCAAGCAGGCAAATTTAAAGAAACAAAACAAAACAGAAACTCCCAAACCATGTCTCTGTAATTATAGTAATCTTACTTGTTGGTTTTAAGACCAGTCAGAGAGAAAATTCAGAAATAAATTATTATAAGAAATTCATTAGGTGTCTAACACTGAGGATGTCTTTGTACCTGCCAACCTAATTGGGATATTAGTAATCATAATTATTCAACAGCTTTGTAAAGTTTTCACATCATTGACTACAAATGGAGTTATAATACATTCCGTACACGTGCTTCAGTGTGTTTTGGAGATTGTTGCCCTGGCATCTGAAACTAATTAGCGTTCAGAAAACCTAGCAAAGGTGCATATCAAGGCCTGGCTCTCTAGAAAATTACTTTGATCATATAAAATGTTAAAATGGTAAAGAGAATTTTGTGAGGGTGTTTTGGTGTATAAAGTAAGTTACAGAGGGCAGTGGTGGCTTTTTGAAGTACAGTGTTAAAGACTTCGGGGCATTTCTGTGGTAGGAATGCCTGTTAGGTGAAATGCTGATATACTCTTGCTCCTATAATTTGTGGAGGAGTTGGGGTGGCTACAGGGCTATCAGCGTTGACTACGAAGTTAGTAGGTAATGTATCTTATATGTGTGAAGTATGTTAGGTTTCTATATTGTAGCATCTTTGGAAATGAAAAAAAAAAAAAGGCATTATGGGAACGAATGTCCTTGGAAGCTAATGAAAGAGTGGGCATTTGACATGAGATCAGTTTTCCCTGGGATTGAATATCCTGACTTTGATTCACAGCTATCTTATTCTAACTCCCCCTGCCTCCCCGCCGCAAACTAGGTAATAGAAGTTCACTCCTTACTGCTTTCATTGTTTAGCATAGGTGAAGAGTGTGCATGTCTTATAATCATAAGACAAAATATTTGTGTGAAGAATCCACCTGCCTGCAGTGATGCCACATACTCAGTAAGAAAGATGAGTTAAAACTTCTTTAAGTGGCGATGTTTGCATCATAGCAATTTTCTCACCAAATTTATCAATTAAGTAGAATATTGATTCTAGCTTCCCATTTGAAAATTTGAGTTGGCATTAACAGTAGGAGAGGTTTTTCCTCAATGTGCTTATTAACAATGATTTTTTTTTTCTTATCATACTGCATTAGTTCACTGATAATCATGTAACATGGAATTGGCATTACATGTTCCTAGGTAGAGGTAACATAAAGTACAGAATAAACAAATACTACTGGAAAATTATGGATTAAAAAGAGGGGTTTCTTGAAAAATTTTATTCATTTACTTAAACTGCTCCTTAAACCTTTCAAACTTAATGTAATGTTGTGCTGAACACAGTATGAACACCTTACTCTCAGCATAAGAAAGTTAAGATAGAAAAGGAACAATTTAGCTTTAAATACTACACTGTTTGACCACAAAGCTTTCCTAAGCGTACCCTTCAGCCCCGCATGTTTTATTTTTGCTGTATGATGTCTGAAGAAACTCTTACATGCGTGATTTTTAGATGTAAAATCAGATGGCTGTAAAGCACTTAGATTAATTTTCTGTAAATATTATCCGATCGTCTCTGAAAACTGGATGTGTGAGTGGCACATTTTGGCTGCAGACATGCCAATTTGAAAATGTTAGTTTGATTTCTGCCCCTTCTGTCTGTTTCTGGGAATGTGTAATTTCTGAAGCTGCTCAAGAGCTCAGAAAGATGCAACTCAATTGTTCTGAATATTCAGTATATTTAGAAAAATCTGCTTCGTCCCTATTCCCACAATTTCCATCCTTTTTTTAATGGGGGGAAAGGAAGTCAGTGTTGACAAGATGAAGCTTTTAATGTAGAAATACCACTTAAAAACCTGGAATTTTGTAAGTATAAGACAGTTTGTAAAGCACTCTACCTTAATATTTTTCCTGATTAGTGTCTTTGTTACTGCTATTGTATTAGCCAATTATTTGTAATACTATTCATGTCTTTATGGCTCAAAATGCTGAATTCTGAAATGGTTTGTGCTTGATTCCAGTGGTAGCTTGTTGTCTGGGAATGACATTTTCAGGTATAGCTTTCCTCACAGGCTCTCGTCTATTGCCACCTGCCTAAATTGACAGTTGAGCACCAGCTGGGAGTTATGACCCGGAGAAGCATAAAAGAGCTGGAGAGAGACAAAATGATCCATCAAGTCCTACTTGTAAGTCAGGTCTCCAAACATGCATTTTCTACTCTATAAATTAAAAATTAAAATACTAATGGGTGTTCTTTTGTATTCATCCAACAATTGGTTCATTAGGTAGGTATGTACAAAGAGGCTCTGCTTGTCAATGCTGTTTGGCTCTAAAAGGAGGGAAAATCGGTAGGGGTTAGGCTAGTCGTGAAATGCCCCCACCCCTTTTTTACCTTCCTTCCATGTTTGTTCTGTGAGGCTGGCGGTAGGTAATACTCATCCTGCATAGAGCTGGTTTTCATTGTGAGTATTCTGTCACCAGTCACAGCTGTCAGGTATGTCAGTCATGTAGTATTGTGGTGGTGTCAGAGACATAATCAGAGAGATTAGGTGGACACAAAGAGCTCTGAATGAGGTGGTAATTGCGTTCAGGGGGAAAAGAGAGTTAAAGAAAGAAACTTTCCTTTCTCACAAGATCCATTAAAGAGGTGACAGCTAATATATTAAAGCTGGAACAAGATAATTGTGGTAAGAATCTTTGTGTGTTCTCCCTAAAATGCAATGTGCTCACAATAAATATTCAAATGCTTATTTTGTGTTGTGAATACCAGATAACCATTTACAGTGAAATGCAACCTCTTTCAAAAAGTTTAAATTCATTGCCAAGAATGTTCTAGGAACAGTTATAAAACTCAAAAGGAATATTGGTGCTATACTGAATCACAAAAATGCCATCTTATGAAAGCTTCTTTGCAGGGATTTTCTTCAAATTGGTCTAAGTGATGGAAAAGAAATACTGAGATGCCAGCCGTGGGCCGTGCTCTTCCAGACTTTACTCTCTTTGAGTAGTACTTTGAATAGTACTTCTCNTTTTTTTTTTTTTTTTTTTTTTAAACAGTGAGACTACTTGAGTATCTGTTTACATTACACTTGTGCTGTGTTAATGCCATGCTTCAGAATTGCTAGTTACTTCTAGGTTCCAGGAAGGAATTGCCCTTCCCTTCCCTGGCTTCTGAAGGGGGGTTTTGTTTGTTTGTTTGTGGGTTTTTTGTTTTGTTTGTATGTTTGCTTGTTTTTTCTCCTATTTTCCTTCCCTACCTTCTGAAGTGCTGGAGATTGCTCCAAGTGTACACACCAGAGTGTACTGGTGCTTTCTTTGGCAGTAGTCTTTTGAGCACCTGGTTGGTGTATCTTGCTTCCTGTCACCAGTCTTGGGGTCGGGTCCTCTGTCCCCTCTAGTCCAAATAGGCAGAGAGAAATGTTTTGGTTTCCTCTTCATGGTTTGAACCTTTTCTCTTGTACCTCAGGGATCTCTTTAAAATCTCAGCTGTTGCAAGGACTTAGGAAACCGCTGATCTCTGCTGTCTCCTGCTCTTATTCTAGGGCTCACATATGATAGATTTTGGTCACTTAATGTGGGCCAATGGATTCCTAGCCAAATAGGATGCTAGGAAAAAACATCAACAGCTTTTGGAGTATTATATATTAACAGAAGAGATGTTACATAGACCTTCCTGAGTTAGGAATTAATTCCATGGCTGGTTGTGATTGTGGAAAAATAAGCTTCTGTGACCAACACTATGTTCTTTATGATCCCAGTGAACAGCTACATCAGTTCCCTGGCATTGCACAGCTGCTGGCACGTTGAATGGTTAATCTGAAATAGACAGCACTGCTGAGTATTCTTCACTGTCAATAAGTATAAAATTTATAAGTAATGAGTATAAAAGCTAAAAGCCACTACTAGCGGCAAAATCAGTCGCACAACAAATTTGAATATCAAACATTGTCCATCCATTGCACCGCTTACCATCAGAAAACATGAAAAACACTGTTTCATTTCTGTCCATTAACTTCTTGGTATCTTAGTAGAATTCCAATGTTGACGGAAGTAAAAATCCAGTCTGGCAACTGTTCCTCACAGAACTCTCACAGGCTTCAATGACAACTGTGTATGTACAAGAAATGCCATATTAGACCCTATCATGAAAAATTTTTCATGTGTCCCTTAACATTCAAAACAATACTTTTCCATTTTCCTTTGCAGCACTAAGTTCTAGTTAACCTTACATTGTAAAATGAGAAATTGGTGGTAGCGAGATAATGGTGTTAGTCAGAAAATCTTATTTGACTGTTTCTTCATACAAATGAAAGTAGTTTTGCATTTCTCATGGTATTTATGGATGGCAGTGGTGGTTTTTCAAGCCTTCTCTTCTTGCTGGCTATTCTGATTGATACTGAAATGGGTTGAGAGGAGTCATCTCCAAAGACAGGGAAAGATTTGACACATTTCCATTGTAATAGTCCTGCAAGTGCTTTTAGGATAGTTGGGCCACCATGTGTTGGTATAATGGATTGTTCAGTTTGAGTCTTTTGATACAGGTAAATCACTTTGATGCAGGTTAATTCAGGCTGTGTTTACAGAGGTTACTCTGATCCCTTTTTCAGGCTACTATATGAGTTTTCAAAGAAACAATGCCCAAAAACCTTTAGAGAATGAAAACCCATTCCTCCTTATTTACAGAATAGTATTTTTTTCTTTCAGGCTGGAAGACTACAAAATAAGTCTTACGTTTTCATCATAATCCTTTATGAGTTTTAAATCTATTTTTTAAGTTGGCAATTTTAAATGGTTCCTGGTGAGTAGAGCCCTGGTGAGCTTCAAAACCACACACAGTTTCAATGAAGCTGTGTGAACCTGCTTCAGAATCTCTGCAAGTTTTCCAAGCTTTTATGCTCTCGTATGGTTTACAGACAAAAACCTACAGGGGTCCCATTTAAAGCCTCCTAGCAGCTAAAAGATAGAGAAAAAATGGCTTTTAAAAAACCTGAAGTACCCTCTTATGAGTGCATTAAAAGCAATTTTGTTTGCTCTCCGCTTTCAGAATGCTTCAAGCCGCCAAAGACGCGATGTTAGAAAATGACTCATGAGTACTGGAGAGAAACAGTCTTTGAAAGTTTGTTCATAGTAAAGAATGATAGCTAGGCAAGTGGGGTTTCTGTATTCAGAAATAAATATCTTGTGTCCTCATATTGCAGGTTTTTTCTTTCCTTTTTCAATAAACTGTTCAGATGTTCTCACCTTTATCTTACAGGTTTTCAGCAATTGAGTGAAAATCAGCTCAGAACTTCTGTTTGTTTGTTCCTGTGGATGCTATCAGTGTTTGGAGACCAGGGCCTCCACGGAGAGGGATGAGAATGCCAAAGCAATGAAGACTCGTAATTTAACCCACTGGCATGTGTAAGATCCAAAGAGCAGGAAAATTTTTCTTCCTTTCAGGTAAATCAGGGTGTGTCACCCTGTTGATTCTCTAAGAGAATGTCTTGTAGGGTTTAAGAGCTTTTAGTATTGGGTTGTGGGTTTTTTCTTTAAATTTTCATTGCAGTATTTGGTATTGGAGTGGGTTTTTTATTTATTTTCTCTATGGGAAACATTGGGTGCAAAGGCAAACTGTTAAAATGTCCTTCTCACTTTGATGTTGATACAGCTCCTCACAATTTTCTCTCTCTTTTTCCAGTGTAAATAAAACAACAGCGTGGAGTAGACTTTCCAAAATTCAAGAATATTTGGGCCTTGTGTTCTGTTCTAAGACTTTCTTGAACAAACGTGCTTTCCTTTCTAAATTGTTTTGCTGAGTGTTAGGGACAGAAGAGTCATTTAACGGAATCTAGAGATGACCTGAAAAAACAAATTTTAGTGAAATGTTAGAGTTTATTTTCTAATGATTTAAACAGATGCTACCTGTAAGAATCTCTCACAAAATGACGCCTTTTGAAGGCCTTACCTTGCATACTTTATGATTTCTTCCATGGAATAAACAGAGATTGTGCATTAGGATCAAAGGGGCATTTCCTGTAGTATGGTGCAATCTCAATTTTATTGCAAGTAGGAATTTCACAGATGTCGATTATGTAAATATTTATGTTGTCATTATCTGAGTATAATTCTACAATATAGTTAAAAACCTATTTTTGTTTCTTATAGTTGGTTGTACTGGCAATTCAAAAAAGTCTTTCTTCTAAATGTAGAATATTTGATATGAAAAAACATGGAAGAAATGGACTAACAGCATTAACTTTTAATGTTTTTAGTTTTAAATTTTTAAACTTCACACATCTACCAGCCCCTTAGCTTTTTCTCTAGAGAGTCAAAAAGAAGAAAGGAAAATTTTTATGCACTTAGTTGTTGACGATAGCTGAAAATTGAATAAATATTACAAGAATTAAGGAACTAAAAGAATTAAATGAGAAGACAGAAGTGGTAGTACAAAGTGTCTAAGCTGTATTGTCCTTGTGACAAAACAGAAAGCAAGATACATGTGAACAGGATGTGAACTTAACCTAAGATAATGAGATAAAGATTCGTACCTGGTTTTAATTGTGAAAACATGACCATGAGCTTAAAAGCTGTCTCTGGAAAGAATGCTAGCTTACAGGCTAGGGACCTATCGTGTGGTTGAATAGTAATTTAAGAGGCTTGGTAATTTTAGAAATCAAGTAACTTAAATAGTGAAACTTTCGAAGTATTTGCGTACCTAGAACAACAATTGGTTCTTACTCTTGCCATGTAGTTGCATAAACCATTTAATGTAGGCAAATTATGTATTTCCCCCAAACTCTTTGGCTGCTCCTTCACACCTGCATAGCTTTTCCTGGGTTCAAACAATATGTGTTAGGCAGCTGGTGTATGTTAGGAAGGAATTTCAAAGCCTTTTCTATATGCTGTGTATTTCTTGCATAGTCTCTATCATTTCACCCCTGGAGTCCTCAGGGGAACTGCTGTCATAGCTCCAGACATCTCTGTGTGGCCTTATAGGAACTAATCTGTTTGGGTTTTCAGTACTGCTGTAAACAAGAAAAGGTGTTTGTGAGTTTAAAAAACCCCCAGCAAACTCCAAAACAAACGAACAAAAAAACCCCACAGAAGAACTGAGGCTGTTTCCCAGAACTGCTATAATAATACAAAATTACTTAGAATAAGAATAATCTCTAGCATCACCAGAAATGAAACCAGATATGCTGCTGCAATATAGTAGTTATCCTCTTAAAAAGGATCTAGGTAAGATACTTCTGTACCACTTCAGTAAGGAGGTTATCATGGATCTTATTTTATGGCATGGACGTTCTCATCCAGTCTTTTTGTAGAAAGATGAATTTTATTTTGTGTAATTGCAAAAGCACACTTATGAGTGTAGAATGAAATAGAAATTCATATACTGAAATGAAGCTTGCATTTGCAAAGTTAAAAGTAATATAAACCAGGTTTTTTTACTTTGGTGCAGTGGAGAATCAGGCAAACAGATGAAAAATGTTAACTTAATGAAAGTAAGTTGTGAGGTCTTTTAAACAAAGGTTTTGGTAAGAGATTTTGGATACTTTGATACTTGGCTGTGTTTGTGGATTAAGTAGAAAATGTTAGCTTTAGCAACACAGATGAGTAATATACATTTTCTCTACATTGCTAGAATCAAGAAAAAATAAGCCACCTTTTAGAAGACAAAATTGTAGTTCAAGGAAGTCATGGGTAGAGGTTACTGTCTGGATCTTGCTATGCTTGCAGAAGCGCCCCTCAGCTGCTTGTCACTATCTTTTCAGCTGGTGATCATCATTGCCTCACATCTGTTTGTCGTGTGTGTTGTCATTTTCTAACTTCGTCTGTCAAATTGAGTTAGGTTAGAAAGATGTTTTTTTTTTTTTTTTTTTATTTTAAGTTAACTTAGTTCACTTCTTTGAAGGCAACAGATTGTGGAGCATTTGTAATAAGAGCCCCTCCAGCAGGTAATCTGTAGCAGAAGGGTGATGACAAGTGGCTGGAGGTTGTAACCTCTTCTGAGCTGGAGGAGTTTTTTAAGATACATTAGTTATTCCAAAACTTGGGCAGAAGCAAGCATATCTGCTGCAGGGATGGGGGTCTTGGAGACACCCCTCACCCTGGAAACCTGTTTCTAGCATTTCCACAGCCAGGAGCCACCCATGCTGCTAATCTGCTCCCTTCTATAGGCATGTGACTGAGAGCAGGGTGTCAGTATTTAGAGCTTGTTCAGGTCAGAAAGACACGCTGGAGTGGAAAGTAGGCCAGATTGGAACAGTGATGCCAAGTATGAGGATGCCTTTGTCAGCTTGACTGAAGACCAGCGCACCTACAGGTGCTGTTTTTTCTGAACTTCATGAGATTGGATTGAAACCCAGATCCTCTTGTCCCCTAACTGCAGCAAAAGGGGGAACAGCTTCTGCAGCAGTGGCAGCAGAGACTGTGGTCTGTTAATGCCCTGGAGTGCACTGCGGTTCTTGAAAACCTGCTTCCTCAGTAATCCAGTTTATATATGCTGAAGTGATAACATGAAGGTTGTCTTAATATGCTTTTTCGTTAATTTGGTAACATGGGAGTTGCATGACAATTGCCTTGGGGAGCAATGGGCTTCATATGTTGCACTTTTGATGGGTAAAGCCCACACTGCTTGCTTAGGCAGATTCTTATGTGAAAGACTCTTGTGTCAGGGAGTCTAGGCATGAAGAGGTGCACCTCTGCACCAGAGGTTGGTCCCTTTTTGAACTGGACAAAATAGTCTTTTTGTCACTTTGACACATCAAAACAAATATCCAAGAAAAAAGCCTGCTATCACTTGGCCAGGTCTGTTAAAAAGATGGTATCCTGCTTCTTAAACAGGGAGGGAAGGAGCCTGTGGTGAGATTAGGTTTTTATGAGCAGCAGTGTTCAACAGATCTGTAGGCACTGCAGAACTAAATCACATGCCCCACTGAAAACAACCAAGCCAATGCAGGTCGGTGTGCTAAAGCATTGTTTCTTCTAGATGCACGAGTTGAGGATTTGTTAGTATGGGAGGCAGTACTTCCTCTCTGCAGTGGAAGAAGTCCAATCACAAATACAGATATCTAAAGGAAGGAAATTTTGGTTCCCTACCCCCTTGCCGTGAGCAGGGACACCTCCCACTAGACCACATTGCTCAAAAAGGGTCTTCCAGGTCCCTCAAATGGATCTTCCTGTTTGAAGATGAAGATACATTCGTAATCAGTCCCAAAGTCCAAGAAGTCATGTCATGAAAAGCAGATAAACAGTCATGCCTGTAGAGTCAGGTGTGTCAGACACAAACTCTGAAACAAAATGGGCAAACCCAATCTTCCAGATGAAATACAAGTGGAAGTGGTGGGAGTACAAGGGTAGGACTGCAGTCCTAGGGCCACAAGGCTATGAGCTGGAGGAAAGGTGAAAAGTCTGTTCACCTGTTCCGGCATAGGAGGTATTGATGTGCACTACTACATCCAGCTGAGAAAAGTAGAGGACCTATCTTGGAGATAAGTGTTTTACGTGATCTTGCCTTCTGTAGTGATTAGGGTATGGGCCTAATCTTGTAACACCACATTCCTGAATCTCTGGCTTTTATCACCAAGACCAGTGTATAATCACAAGGACTTCAGGCTTCTTAGTGGGACTTACAGAACATGCTGGCTGTTCAATGCAGTATCCTTGCATCCCAATCAGTACTGCTGTTTCAGCATCAAGCTTCTGTAGCTTGTCACTCTTGATAAATTGAAACTCTCAAAGCACTGAAGGGTAGCGTGTTTCTATTGTAGCTAACTCTTGTGATGTTTGTTTTAGAAATGACTCAAGTACTCATGTCAGTTCAAGAGTAAGCGTTAAGTTGCTGAAACAATCTTCTTACTGGGATCCATCTGAAGGAAAGGATTTCTCTTTCACACAGCTATTGTATCTGATCTCTTATTCGCTTCTTTGTTTAGAACTCTGGAAGGAAGAGTGACTTGGAAGAAAGTCACTAGCTCAAAAGCTGTATTGAATGCTAATATCTGTTACAACAAAGAAATTTATTTATTGTATGACCACAATGTTTTCTTCTTAAAAAAAAAAAATCAACTGTAATAATACCATTTTCTTTCAGAAATTTGCCTTGCTGTGACTTACAAATCTAAACAATTTTTAATCAAAAACCTGCAATTGAACAAAAAGCTACGTACAGTATGTCTTTGCAGAACCATGCAGCAGAAAATATCATCAACTATTAAAATAAGCAGTTGTTCCTGAAGGTGCAACTGAATGTTCCTGGCTAAAAGACATCTTTAATCCCTTTCTGAGATGGAATTTTACAAGACACCTGGGGGCCAGCTGATCGTAAAAGGCTTATTATGAGGCTGAGACATTGTTGGGGCTCTTTGAATGGCATCTCGATGTCAGTCTAGCTGCGTGCTGATTTTGCTTTCTTTCTCGTTCTTAGGGAATAGCTAAATGGCACGCATTCTTCTTCCTGTTGATGAGGTAAATTGTAAACATCCCTCTAGACTCCCAGATTCACCTTGTAGAGTGATCTGTCTCAGCTGTGGCAATGCAAAGGTTCTTTCACTCCATTAATGGGACAGTTATATCAGAATGATGAGATCATGCCTTTTGCTGAAAAGAATAGAGATCTTTCATGAACAAAGAAAGCTTTATTTAAATCTTTGCAAATAAAGCACCATTTTATTCAGTGAAAGTGGGTGACTGCTACAATCTGGGTAGGCACAGCATGGCATGAAGGTGAACTCACTCTAGAGCGGTAGGTAGAGCTTTGGGGTGGCTGTCTCAGAACAAAATAAGCAATGTTTGTTGGGTTTTTTTCCTGTTTGCGCTGACTAGTAGAGTAGTGTGCAGGCAGTTCTAATATTGCCGAAGAAAACCTAAGACCGTTGAAAGTAATTTCATTTGTTCGCTAAATAAATGCAGAAAAGCCATCTTGGTCTTTTCTGGTGTATCAGGACTTTTCATGTAGGTAGATATCATGCACGGAAATGAAACTATAGTGGTGGACAGCTCTCTACTCTGGGGGAACTACTGAGACTCATAAACTGATCCTGAGTTGTGAGCCATATCCAAACAGAAACATGGAAAATATTTCCACTCTTAGTTCTTTAGGCTTATATGTTTGTACGAGTGAAAACCCAATGACACTGCTAAAAGAAATACACAAATCTGAGACATTTTTACAGTTCTTTCTTTAAGCTGCAGAGCATATTTTTTTCTTTAAAAAAGTCATTCGATGAATACTAATTTTAGTCTGACTTTTGACACTGTTCTAAATGACATCTGGATTTCATATAAAATCATATGTCTGGTACAAAGCTGAGACTGCCCACTGACAAATAAATTCCTATGCTCATGTAATTCTCTTTAAGAACAGACAAATCACAGCTATACTGACTCCAAGGCGGTTTTGGTTTTATTTTTGGTGGCAGATGCGATGCTGTCATTCTTGGAGGCTTCTTTAAATGAACTCAGCATCTAGCCTGTGCCTGGCTCGTTGCAGTTCACTACCGAGTAGAGTATATACACCAGTTAACAGGGGGACTTGCAGATGGGGAGAAGCCTCCTTGGTATTGCTACAACTTTCCCTGTATGGGCGAGCGGTCAGTGAAACCAGAGAGGCCCAGTAGGTGAGAGGGTGGCTTGGAGCCTCTTCCAGCAGCAGCAGCTGTGCAGCCTCTGGCTGGATGCCCCATGCATCTGTTCAAACGCTCCAAGCGCTGGTGTTGCCTGCCAAGATTTCCATGCTGCTGTTGGGCTGCGGTGCCAGAAATGGGGCTGAACAGAACAATATCTTCTTTGCTCTGCTGCCTTGCCCCCCAGCAGAAGGGGGAGATATTTGGAGGGAGAAAGGGCTTTTTTTTTCCCTGGGGAGGCTCAGAGGTCTCTGCGTGGTCTCGCCGCGTGTGGTGGAATTCAAGTTTTGGTGCTGCTCGTCTCTCATGCTTTCAGGATATCAAATGGAGTACAGCAGAGAAATAAATAAATAGTGCTGTAAAAACAAAGATTAAAGAAAAATAAACACTAAGAAGATAGTTCCAATACCTGTAAGCAGGAACAGGCTTTATTGCCTTACAATTGTCGAGTTTTGAAGCAATACGGTTTGGGATGGTTACGTGCTAAAAAGCTGTGAATGGCATAGCTACAAATAAACCATAAGCAGGTATTTATTTGCCCGTGTATGCACACTGGTGAAAAGTTTCAAGTTTGAGGAACAAAGATTATTTCACACATTTGTCACCTTGCCAGAAAGACATAGCTTGAAGTGAAGTTTTCTGGAAACAATATAACTGAGATTGGCATAAGATATAGGTGTGGCTGTTTTATAAAAATGTTGCCAGACTGTCTGATATAATGTAAGTGCATGTGTATTGAGACTACACATACACGAATAACCTGCTTGGTCTCTTAACTCCTTATTCTAAGTAAATTACGCCAAGTCAGCTCTTCTGCATTAACTGCCTGCATGCGAATTGTTATTGTCAGGTCAATATGAACTAATTCAAAGCCATTTATTTTCTTGGTTAAAGACCAACTTCTTTTGCATGCGTTGATGGGGCAGAGTATACATTTTATAGAAAATAATTGCAGATTAACTGATTTATAGTAAATTTGACAACCTTGCTTAACTTGTGACTGTTTGTTCATGAGTTCCTACTGTTAGAGCGTGGCATAGTGAATATGATACTAAACACGAGCAAATCTGCATGAGTGAGGCAGAGCTTCTACCAAGGGGAACTTCTTTCCATATGTCTTCCCGATTCATCCTTTGGACAGTCTAAACTCTATGCAGCAAAGGGAAGACTACCGTAGAAACGATAACATGTAATAATAGAAAATGAACAAAAATAGAGGTTAATACCAGAGTGTGAATTGACTCATATTTCTGCAAATGATGATATTGCATCAGAAGAATTCTGAAGTTGGATTAATCTGCAACGGGAGTTTTTAAATATTAGGATTACACTCCATCCTTTCACTTAACATTTAAAAAAAAACCCAGAACTTCAGTATATGGCATCACTACCTATTGTGCAAATAGTTTCCTAACCTAGGAAAACTATTTCCATTTTTATTTGTGAAAGTCTGTATTACATAGTGTATAATGCGTAGCATTTCTAATCAGTTGCAGAAGACTGTCTTTGAACATAGTACTTTCTCACTGCTTACAATTGAGAGAGAAATACAATGTTTTTGCTTACATCTCATTACGTTAAAGTTCTGAATCAGAGTATCATTTTCACAACATGAGAGGGCACATCATGGTATTTCAGCACTCACTAGAGAGATATGTGAATGACCTGCTAGGATGGTATCTATAATAATGGTATATAGCTCTGGAGTTACAACTTTGAGGTGTAGAAACTTTTTTTTTCCCCCCACAAATTTTGAATATATTTTTCTAGTAGTGTCTTGTTTAAAGTGGTTTAGCTGTCAGTGGAGAGCGCTGAAGATGCCAGCCAAAGGAATAGTCAGTGTGTTAAAGGAGGAAGATGTAAAAATCTATCATTTTTATGTATTTTATGTTCTTGCAACTTGTTATAGTGATGCTAACGTAACTGGGAAAGAGCCTTTTTAACGACTTGTTTTATATTGGCCTCTGTTCTTGGTGTCTGTAAGGTATGTTAAGATCTGTAGGTAGCCTGCTTATAAATAAATGAGTAGCTAAGGAAGTATCTGAGGGAAGAGACAGCAAGTTATTGGAGGAACTCCTGTTAATACAGTCGTACAGATCTGAGCGTTAGAGAACGGTTTGTCTTTTTTCAAGCTGTTCGTGCTCTAGTGGTTGGAGTTTGAATGCAGGAATGAATTCTGCCACTCAGCCTTCTCTGTAATTGTTTTCTTGTCTATAGAATAGGAATAATGCTTGTGTATGTCTGGGTTGGTGAGATTGAACTGATTAGTGACAACAGAATGCTTTGAGAACCTTTAATGGAAGGCACTAAACAACTGTATGCTATGCAGATTTTCAATATTAAAAATATATTACAGATGACCTGCAAAAGCAGTGGGGAGGATAAAAAAGAAAAGTCACTAGGATACATTAAACATGAAAGAGCAAAGAGACAGTTCCTAAGATCCCTTTGGGAGGAGTAAGCTAGAAGGTAATAATAGTCTTATTTGCAGTTTTTCAGTAAGCAGTTGTAGAAACGTTTTTTCCAGACGTGAAAAAATGCATTTGGTCACAGCAGCAGGTGAAGCAAAGCAGGCACACGGTCAGCAGCAGGTTCTACTTGTCCTCGTTCTGGACAATACGGGTATCCAATTCAGTGGGCAGTGTTAGCCTGGGATGCCTGAAGGTGATGTAGAGTTGTCTCTTAGGCATGAAAAACACTCAGCTACTACTCGTATGACAATATATGCAATTTGAGCAGTGTAATCTGTCCAAACTATTTGCCTTAATTTTAATTGTCTTCTGTCATAGTAAAGCCTTCAGATTTTTTGATGCTGCATTAATGCAAAGACTTTAATTTAAAAGGAGTCCAAAAGCCAGCGGGGGTGGGGAGGAAAGGAGAAAGGGAAAAGAAGTAGTTGTCATAAGCACACACTGGGGACTTCTTGGAGCTCTCCAGCTTTATCCTTGGGGAGAGCTGAAGGTCAGAACTGAAAGAAATTTATTGCAATGTAAGGTTCTTAAAATGAAGGCAGTTATGCTTTAAAGTTTAAGCATTGACCAGGTGCTCTGTACTGTACCAGAGACACAGTGAAGATGGTCCTTGTCACAAAAAATTAGTTGTTTTTTTTTTAAGTGCGTAAATAGAAAGACAGAATTATTCTGTGAAGCCCTAAAGAAGAAGAATAATAGAGTAGCTTTTAAATACATGTCGATATGTCAAGTTATTGGGAAGTGTTTGAAAGTTAGGAGTATGGGAAGCTGAATAGGAATGATTATATTAGTTAACAGAAAAGGCAGAAGCTTATAGATTGTAATACTGATTCTCCCATTACAGTTAAATGTAAGATGATGATGCTGTTATTGATAATCAGGTTCTATTATGCATCCTTCTCATATGTTTTCCATCTTTTCATGTAAGACTGTCCAAAGTTTTGGAGGTTTTGGGTCATGGTTTCATTTGAGTACTAGATAGGCACTGCATTCTTTATTGAATACTTTTTTCTATAGGTTTTGTGTATGTTTGTGTGTGTAAAATGAGTCTGATCCTGGTCCTACTGAAGTCAGTGGGATTTCTGATATGGACCTGAAAAGAATTAGGATCTTGTCCAACAGTATTTGGCAATTCTTTCATTTAAAAGTGCTTTGCAAACTAATTACTTCCCTCACAACTAACATAAACCAGTACAGTAGGACTGGTAGCTAAGAAGGTAATTCTGGCTATGTTTTTGGAGAAAAAGGGAGGTTTGGTAGTACTTTAAGAGTCAAAAATTGTAGAATAACAAGCAGTGAATAGCTGCTTTGTAGTTCAGTAGACAGAATGCTGTAGGAAAAAAAAAAAAACCAACCAGAATTTGGATTAGTTCCCAATTCTGCCTTTTCTCGTAGTACATTCTTAAGGCAAATCATATTTCTTTTATGACTTAAATTCTCTGTCTGTATCATGGAAATACTAAGGCTTGTCCTCCAACACAAATCAATCTGAGATTTGGGAATGAAAATGAAAACATATTGGGGAAATTTTATTATAACACGAATCACATGGCAGAGACTTTATTTTGCAAAGCAGAAAAGACACCTATTTGTAAATTGATAATAACAGAGTATATCTTGTGTATTAATTCACATGCTAAATTACTGAAGCAGTGGCCAAAGTGCGTTAGTGCTGAGAGAGAGTTTGGAAATAGCATTTTATTATCATTATTAATCTGCATACTGGAGGCTTTTTTTTCCTCAATCTGAAAAATGTACTGATTTGTAAAGCAGATAAATGGATGTGAAAGCATATGGAAATTACTAAATATCTATTTTAATGTGGTAGTGCTATCGACATTTCAGCAAACTAGACAGTTTGGCATTACAAATACTTACAAGTCAATGAATCAATTCAGAACTGTAGTTGCCATTTTTGTTTTAAAGCGATGCTGTCAAAAAGAGAAATTCTGTTTCAGGTTAGGATTCCATTCTTTCAGTCTGTGCTGCCTCATAAGACACTTGGTACGTCCATAAGGATCTGCTAACTCCAAGAAAAATGATTTGAGGTTCTTTTATGAAGGAAGAAGACCTAGGTTAAGACAAGAATTCATTTCTTATTTGATGATCAAATATTGTCTGATTGCTACATACATTATTCACTCTATGTAATAAGATGTTGATACAGAACTCCATTTGCTGTTCAGTCATCCAGCCCCTCTTAACAGCGAATGTAACTTCTCTCTTTATTATGGTAGTGTATGTGGTATTTGGTAGCTTATGTGATATGATCTGTCCTTTTCTCCTGGTTCCTCGCAGAGGGTTTCCACATCATAGCTTTCTTGGCTGATTTATCAGAAGCTAAAGGTGGACCTGCCAACCTGATCTATGCTCATTCCTAATGGCTTTTTTTTTTTTGAACTAGGCTTTCTTTTAGGAAAAAGAGGAGGGCGTTACTGCCATTATAGTTTGGAGAGTTTTGGGGGCGCTGGTTATCTTAGTTGTGTTTCAGTTGTATAAATTCTGAGAGAGTAAGAATGGCCAGAGGTTTTCATCCACTGTTTTTTTTCAAGGTCCAAATTCACCGATGAGTTGGTGCTGTCTTCTAGAAATGTCATTGTGACCAACAGTACAGGTTTTGAAGTTTCAACAAGAGATACAGAATGTGCGTCCAACTGAGATTTTTGCCATGCATCTTCCAAGCTCTTAGATTATTTACTGTGTATGGTGGCTGGGAGAGTTCCAGTCTGGTGGACTCAACTGATGGCTGTCTCTATAGTACTTTGTCTAACGATGTCCTTTCCAAGCCTTTTTGTTGTCGAGAACAAAGCAATGTATGCTCTGTAATGTTACCTTATTGTTAAAACCTGAGGATGCAATCCAGATATTCTTAGTGCTCACTAAGTTTCCAGTCTGACATTGTATTTTATTTAATGTGAAAACCTTTTTAGTTATGTCCGTCATGACAAGGAAACCAAAACATGTCTTAAGATTTGCGTGATTATCTAAAACGGAGATTGACATCTAGTGGAGGGGTCTGCAGGTGCGTGGGTGGAATTAGCAGATGAACAACACATTGCAGAAAGAGTGCGTGTGCACGCACTCATGAACAACAAACTAGCTGGAGTCTAATTTCAGTGAATGACTAGAACAAGCAGAATTTTGTACAGCAGCAAAATGTTACAAGTAATCTTGTTGTGCTGCCTTCCTTACGTACTTTTTCCCCCGTCGTTGCTTTAATACCTACCACCTATGTAACAAGGCATGCAAAGTGGTCCTTCTCTGTGAGGGTGCAGTCACTGGGGTGACACAATTGCGCACCACTGTAACACACGGTTGGAAATACTGTTTGGGTCCTGGGACCCTGTGTGTGTGGTCAAGGGACTGCACAAGTCCACCTGCGCACATCTGCTTGGGCATGGAGGTGCGTGTCGAGGCCTTGCACCTACCCTGAAGCTCAGTGCAGGCTTGAGGCCTCCATCCCTTGATGACTGAAATATTAGAATTTGCATTAAGATCTTGAACCCCTTTGGAAAATTTCAGAATATTTTATTAAAATATTCAATGGTCCTTTTTCCTTTGAAATGACCAAAAACATTATGGCACGTTTGTGGTATGTTTTTTTTGTACGTTAGAAATTTTTAAAATTTTGAGGAGATTTGATTGCTTGCCGCTAGTTCCATAAATCACCTAATATAGAAATTTTCTTCTCTGAGGTATTCTTGTTAGTCTAATCAGGAAGGAGAGTGGAAGCCCTTGAAAGGAATGACCTTCTTGGGAATCATCCAAGAGAAAGACTGTAACTTCCTGGCTTTAGTGAGGGAGAATTGTCACCTCTTTCTCCATTGTAATGTCTTCCCTTGCTAGATTCCACCATGATAAAAAACCAAACCAGCACCAACAAAAAAAAAACCCAAACCACCAAAACCCAGGCCGTCCTCCCCACCCCAGGAGCTTGAGCGAGTGGTGTCTTTTGGTAGTTAACATACTGAGGATTTTTGCGTTCCTGTGTACTGCGGGGTGTCAGGAAGGTTGCAGTCTTTTTTTGGGAAGCAGCAGCAGGTTACGATTATGAGCAGTGCTTATCTGCTTGTGGTGGACACCTGGGAGATGAATCTGCATGACCCATTGGGTAAAAAAACCCTACCAAATCCTCTTCTAACTAGTTTTAGGTGGTGTTTTATTTGTAGCATGTTTTTACATGTAATTTAGCAAGACCGCTTATTACATGCGCCTGTATGTTATTTGGCTATGTTCTAACTGCGGTTTGAATGTTTTTAGTTTCTTCCTCCGTGTTCTCTCAGCGTAACAGATAACAGGAATCAGTAATACTTGAAATACACTGTTCTGTGGCTTCCTGGTGGGAAACAGATGAGTCATCAATAACTACACCCAACAGCCATTATGTCCCTGGATTCAAATTTGTTCCTCTCAGTGTAATTGTTGGAATACTTGCTTTCCCCACTGGCTTCCTCCCTACCAGTGTGGCACATCCTGCGGACTGCAAGGCTGGGAAGGAAGAAGTGATAGCAGTGACAGCGTCTGTGACAAGCCCAGAGAAGGGGCCCTACCAGGGATGATGGATATGGACACTCGGAGCATGTGGTTCACCAGGTTGTGTATCTCCTGCCATATCTAACAGCACGATCGGGCCAGGTATTTATTAGAGACTCAGCAGAGAACCTGTCTCCTGGGTTTCCTTGGTTCTTGCCGTTGGGGTTCTGGACATGGTGGGGTGCGTGGCTGCTCCTATTAAGCTACATCCTTAGGAACGCAGCACCAGGAACGTTGAAGTCACTTATTAATCAGATGAATGATAAAATATAGAAAATATAAAAAAAAACCCCAGCAGTCCAAATATTAACTATGTCATTACTAGGTTTAGAGAGGAGCATAAAGAAAAGAAAGAAGAACACACACAGACGATACATTAAACTAATTATAAGAACTTTCTCTTGCTTATCCAGGAAACAAACTGTCGGGATGCCTCTTCAACCTCATGGGTGTGGAACCCCAATATTGTGATACTGTGAGTATCGCCTTCACTGAAGAGACGGTTTGTTGTTGGTTTTTTTTTAAGATGATTTTCATCATATAACCAAGCTCTCTCTGGGATTCTCTCTGGAGTGAAACCTGTACACAGCTCCAAGATCTCCTATGATTTATAACCTGATCAGGGGATGTTAACACTCCTCGTAGACTGTCTCTCTTTAAGCTTCAGCAATACTGACATTCTCGCACGTGTTTAAGTGGAGCCAGACACTGAACAGAACCGGTAATTTTGCTGATGAAAGGGTGAAGGAATTTATATACCTGAGGAACTGTTGTCCTCTGGCGGGTGCCATTGTATGAGGTTGCAGATTGTCTCTTCCAGGGATATCTTGGATAGGAACGAGAGTACCAGCAGCACCAAGCGTCGTCTGCGTTTCACTTTCCAGGCATGGATCGATACATACCTACATCGCGCTTTCTGAGCAGACGCATGCCTCTGTGTTGTCGCTGGTTCTTGCTTCTCCTCCTCCATGTCCAAAATATCCCAAATTGCTGCCAGGCGCATTTCCACCCCCCCACCCCCCCGAGACGTATAGTGTATAGAAATCATCTCTCACCCTATAGGTGATTTTTTTT
>RSEF01000002.1:53448318-53475534 GCA_003993805.1 Himantopus leucocephalus
GGGGGGAAGGCAGGCTGGGGATGAGTTGGAGGCAGGCACAGCCTCAGCGCAGGGAGAGAGGCTGCCGGAGACAGGCAGGGGGAGGCGGCGAGGAGGCGCCCCGTCCGCTCCGGAGGAGGAGGAGGAGGAGGAGGAGGCCAACGCGGCCGCCGGGGAGAACGNCCGGGGGGTGGGGGGAGGTGAGTGAGTGCGGCCGGGGACGGGCGGGGGTCGCCGCGGCGGAAAGTAGCGGGGAAAGTGCGGGGAGGCCCCGAGTTTTTCAAGGTCTGCGAACGTGAGAGGGACGAAGCGGCGGCTGCCGGGGTCTCTGGCGGCGCCGGGTGCCCCCGGCCGGGGCCGGGCTGAGCGCGTCCCTCCGTGCCGCCCCCCCCTTCCCCGCGCCAAGGTGAGGCGCTGAGGGGGTGTCGGGCGGCCGTTGGCCGGCACGAGGGTGACAGGTAGCGCCGTTACCGGGGGGGGGGGGGGGGGGGGGGGGGGGAAACATAGGAGAATTTTCTGCTTAGAAGGGAAGGTTTAGAGCAACAAGAATGAAAGAACAGATTTAGAAAGTATCAATACTTTAGCGTATTTTAATAGNGGCGTCGGGCAGGGCGCTGTGGAACGGGGAAGGCGTGCGGCACGTCCTCTCCGGCTGCTCCGAAGTAAAATACTTCCAGCTCCGTCTGGACGACGCTCACCTCGCCTGAGGAGGGATGTAACGCCGCTCGGTGGGCAGTACCGGCGGAACAGCCCCGCTCAGGGTGTCCTGCCCGGCCCGGCGGCACAGAGCCCCGGGGGAGGGGGGGTGTGTGTGGGGGATGCCGGCGGTGGGGAGAGCTGCGGCGTGTGCCCGCGTCCCAGCGGGCAACTCCTGCGGGAAGGAGAAGCAGCAGGGTGGATACCGGGCTCACGCACAGATGACCCGAATTTAATGAAGTGCCTTTTTTTAAAAAAAAAAAAAAAAGTTTACAAGCAGTCGTCTAGCTTTGCCTATCTGTATCCGACGCCTGCTTGCATCGTTTGCATTGAATATGTGCATCCCAAATTTCTGCATGGTGTGCCAGGTTTTCCGTCATGTAGGTGGTTATGCTTAGGTTATGATTTGATACTTGCTGAAGAGACAAACACACTGTTGTGTGTAGGTTTAAACTGACTAAAGAATAAACAGGAAGCAGGCAAAATGCAAAACTAACTTTTTTTGTTAGATCTTAAAAGAACACTTAGAATGATACAGGTTTTAGTGGGACTTTGTTGTTCAGAACCTTTTCTGAGTAGCAGGTGATGGTTGTGCAAGAGAACAGAAATCTGGTGAATAATTATATGGCACTAGAAATAATGTTTGGTGTTACAAGAATTTATTTATCTAAGACATGAGCATTTTGTCAGGAAGGAAAGCTCTTAAGAGATTTGTCTGTTCTTAGAAACGCAAAACTCTTGCATTAAAATGTTTGTGGACTGGAAAGGTGCACCACGTAACATGAAGAGTGAAGCGTATGCAGCACTGTACATCTGAGGCTAGCCAAAAAGGGAGAGAGTTTTTGCTGGTAAGAAAGCCCGAGGGGCAATTACTGGTAGGCGTCGGTGAGGTAAGAACATAGATGCTGCCTAAGTACGGTAATGTTCCTTTCTGGAAAGTGTCTTCTAGTTTTCATCCTTCAACCCCTGAGTATTGTTGGTTAGACCAAACTTTTATTCTTCCTTCCAATTTCACTTGTAGAGGAATATTTTAGGAACTCCACTCTTTGCAGCGATCCAGAGTTGTTTAAATAATGTATGACGCACTGTTGAGTGGAGTTGAATAACTGTGCGTGTGGTGCACACGTGTATGGTTCCACTAATGAGAATATAAATATTATGGCTTCATGGCTGTGAATAAAAGGGGAAGTTTTGCTGGAAAACCAGTGCACTGGTGGGAAGCAGTCTAAGCAACATCTCCTTGTCCATGTTAGCTGAAACAGTGATGGTACTCTGAACATCTATATCTGTACTGGTGTTTTAGCACCAGGTATTAAGTTACTGTGATACATAAAGCGACCGGCATGAGGAGAACTTAAATTGGAGTGTGTCAACTATATGCAGTTACACTTAGAAGTAAAAATACGCCTTTTTATATATTCTGTGTTTATAGTAGCATATTTAATTCTGACTCTTAGGTATGTGAACATCATTGTTGCATACGCATAAGGCATATCAGTAGTCTCCAGTAAATTCAGATGCCTGTGCAGGCCTAAATGATGATGAATGTATAACCCAGAATGAGTTAACAATGTGAGACAGTGTATTTCAGACCATTGGTTTATGTTAATTGAAACATTGCAGGGACTAGGCAGCGTTTTGACTGATGAAGTTTGAATTCAGTCTTGAGCGTCTTCGACTTGTCACAAGAAAACTTGTGGAAGTAGAACAAAATTGGGATTCAAGATTGAGGCACAGTTGTACTAAGTTTGGTAAGATTAAAACTATTGAACAGTAGCTTAACCTAAGAATTTAGAACTAACCTGTCCCTTTGTTATTTTTAAGTAGATAAAATGCTTTCTCTGCATAGGACATTGAAGATGAGACTTGAAAAGATGAGTTATTAGTTTTCTGTGCAGTGAAAGTACCATGTCTTTGGGGGGGGACGGGACAGGAAGAGCGAAGTTTTCTGTCTGATTTTCTTGACCAAAGTTTAGTTCTCTTTCATGGCTGCCTTACAAGTACTCTGTCTAGTGGCTGCTGCCTTTCCACCAAGAACTGGTTGCATTTAAGTGACGCTGTCTAAAATAATTTGTAATGCTTTCAGGATGTGATGTGCCAGAAAGAAGTAAATGATTATTGAAATAATAGAAAGGTATCTTAAAAGTAATTTAACTCAGGTGAATGAAGTGTTAAAAAGTGCATGCCTGCCCACCAACTCTTGCATCCGCAGGAATTGTTGCTGCATTTAACTTATGAGTGGTTTTGGAAAAGTTTTTTTCTGCCTGGAGTTTCTAATAACTTAAAACAGCTCCTTGCAAGTGAATTGCCAGTTACAAAATACAAATACTTCTAGGAGTTTAGAGATGAATTTTTCTGCAGATTGGTTCTGTGGTAACCGTGAAATTCTTCAATGGCACCAAGCTAGTATCAGCTGCTCGTTAAAGGCACTGATGCCAGAACAGTGGTGCATCAGTTGCTGGGAATCCAACCCTGTAGTGAAATGATTCATACATACACATTTTCTTTTCTCAGTTGACAGCTATTTTTAAGAATAGCCGTCTTGCTTAGAAGGTTGATATCTAAGCAAAGGCAGCCTAGATAGCTAAAAATTTCTCCCCACCAAACATAATCTTATTTTTGCCAGACTTTAATATGTATACTTAAACATTTAACTTGACTTGATTTTAATTGATTCTTGTTGAATCTCTGGTGCTAATTGGTCATTTTAAAGGGATTGTGACATTTTGGAGCTGCTGTCAGGAAGTCAGAAATTTTTTGCACAAACCAAGAGGATGAGTTTGAAACAAATGTCAGTTTGAAGCAATTTCTAATAATTATGGATAGCGATATCTGAATGATAGCAGATTACCTGAATAACTTCTTGAAATGAATGAGATTCACTAGGTATATAAGTCTGCAGAAGCGGACTCAGAATGAAATAATGACACATTTGTCCAGTGTACTTGAAATTTTTCTATGTGCTGCACAGGCAGAATATTTCAGTGATGGAAAACTATTGACCTTTTTTCCATGGTGTTCTTCTGAAAATTGTATTTGAAAGAGAAATTTAAGTTCTTTATTTTAGAGATGAGTTTTATTTGCTTGCTTCTGGGACTCTCAGTTGAGTAGTAGTAACTGTAAGGGGACTGCAGTAGAAAGAATGCTTGCAGGTGAATAAGAGTGATCACAACATTATAGCGTGTTCTGTACTTCATACTGGCAAAATGTTTCTGTATTCATTATCTCTGTTTATTTAATATGTGCATTTCAGTAGTGTGTGCCTTGATTTAGCATATTTGGAATATGGTAAATGTAGACGAGTTTTACTAAACGCTTTTTCTTACTGTTTAGTTAAGCAATGGAAACTTGCAGGTACCCGTATCACCATTCATTATCACTCAGCATAATAATGGGTAAATTTAATCTTCCTGATTAAGATTATGTCACAAGAGACAGGGGAATGAAAATGAGTCACTTTCTTGATGTTGTGCTCTGTGTTGTTCATATCTGCCTTTCTTTTCTCTAAAATCCTACTGCAGACAGCACACTGACCTTTTAAACTGTGTTTGGATAATCTTGCTCTACATCAAACTTCTTTTGAGATAGGAGACAGAAATTAAGAAGAATCTAAACGCAGTTTCTCTTCTTATTGCCGATGGAGGGCTTTCTTAGATTTGAAGTAAGTTTTCTTTGTGCCAAATGGTTGACTTTTCTAGAATAAAATCTCTCGAGGGTATGCAGAAAGTCTTCTGGTTAATATATTGGCATTCCCAGAACCCACTAAAACTTAGGCAGGTTGCCAGACACCACTTAATGAGGATGCCGAATGTCTGGCACAAATCTGTATGAAAACCAGCAAAGAAGCTGGGGGTGGAAGTGTGTGTGGTGGGGAGAGGGGCCGGGAAGGCAACACATCCACACCCATAATTTATTTTTAATGTCTGTGTTTTGCAGAAAAACTGATCAGAAATCCTTACCACTGCATTTTGAATGCTCATTGGGCGCAGGAGTCTGGATGCTCTAAATTGAGGTAGCTGTGTTCTCATAGGAATATAGTTTTATTGTGAAAGGAATTTATGAGTTAAAGAGGTTAGTTTTTGAGGAGAGCACCAAAAGAGAATGGGAAATGATAGTGATTTTATGTTTTATTATCTGCTAAAACTGAAAAGCATTTGAAAATGTTGTTAGACAATTTAGGGGACAATGGAAGTCAGTGATTGCCAGCGTCCACACAGAAAGGCTGTTAAAGTTACATGGCAGGGATAAACAAACTGCTGCTGCTAGAACACTTATTCTCAGTGTAAACCTGTGGTGTGTGGCTCTGCCTGATGCCGCTGTGCTTAGGTTTTGCTACATGTTAAGTAGAATTGCAGGTGTAATAGACTCTCTGATGGCTAGATAACTGTTTAAAAACAGCCTAGTCATATGCCAAGCTGAGGCATTTTTCCATTAGAGTGCCATTAGAAACAGAATATATTGTTTTGTGTTGAATGAAATGTTTAGTCTTAAAGGTTGAAACTGATGAAGCAAACATAGTTATAGTCTGAACGGAACATTGTTTCAGACATTTAAAGCACTAACATTTTTGGCATTTTTCCCAGGCCTTAGTCTCCCCTACCCAGCCAAAAAAGCATTAGTCCTATATAGACAAATTTATAAATAGACATTTGGTTGGTAGGCATGACTGAAAATATTTTTTTTTTCCAAAATAATTCTAATAGGAATTTTTTGCACATGGCTGAATTCAGAACTCTGTGTGCTTATTACTTGCTTTTCAATGTAAGTGTCAGTTGTGTATTTTTACCATTTTGGAGAACTATTTGTCTTAAGAGCAATTTTACTCACTAGGATCGTGGCACCTACTTGATGTGCACTTTTGGGTAGGACTAAATTGTAATTCAGATGCTCCTGTTTGGGTTTGTTCGGTTTCACTAAGATGAGATGATAAATGAAAATACTGAAGTCATTGGACTTTAATGCTGGTTGCAGTGGAAAAAAGGACAGATGTATTTTAACAGTTGTATGGCAATCTTTGCGAAGTTTTGTCTGTGTTTACAGTGACTCCTAGCTGTCTATAGGACAGGGAAAACAAGTGGTGGTCCACAACAGTGGACGTTGTACCTACATTTTTAAACTAGCATGTGTTTAGGATTAGTTCTAAAAGGCAGGACAAGATCTCCTAGAAGAGAGACACTGCACAAATGCTGCGCATGAGAATGGAGTGGGTTGATGAAGTGTCTGTAGGAATTTCATTGTGTTTCCGTCTCCTATTGCTCGAGATTTCTTTCATGCTAAACACCCTGGTACCCTTTTTGTTGAAAACTAGTAATAAATCTGCTTCTGAAAAAACATAGTCACAATATTGAACTTGCTATTGCCTGTAAAAGATGAGTTTGGAGATTTCTATTCTTTTTGTATTCAGTATTTAATTTTGTTCCTATGTTCTGAAATTGTCTGTAAAAGAAGTACTGGCTTTTAGGGAATGTGCTTTTTTTGGATGTTTGTGTGATAAATATTGTGAGGTTTGAATGATTGTATCATAATCTTTGACCACTGAATGCATTTAAGTCATGATTTTAGAGGGCAGTACAAAATTCTGTTAGAGTTCCTGTTAGAACGAATGTTAATGCTTAATTAAGTAAAACGTAGACTTTCTCCCACATTGATAGAAAACTGGAAAACAGTGTTTTCTTCTGAATAAACCCTGATTTTTACTCAGAATTCTAAAATAAGAGTTGACTCATCTGCCTAGTATTGCGTAGCATATGCCAATATAAGGGAACTGTGCTTTGTCTTTATTTTTCAGCATCTAGTACTTGCAAGCATCTTCAAACAGTACTCTATTTTTTAAACACAACTTCCACTCTTCTTGATTGCAAAGATTATCGGAAGGAAAATGTGTGATTCTTTTTTAATTACCTTTTTATGTTGTATAGCTGAGCCTATTATTTTGGTTTCTCACACCTGTAACCTACCTGTTCTCCATTTCATGGAGGGAAAGGAGGGGGCAGTCTGTGACTGAGATATGAAGCAATCTCTTAACAGTCACCTTCTTCCACTGAGACTTCCGTGAAGTTTTTACTGTGTGTTAATTAAGAGTGATCCATTATTACTTTGGACTTGTAAACACCTTTAAACATTCCATTAGGTGTTAATGACACGTGAAGCAAGAATTAATACGAGTTTGTTGGTCCTATATCTAGTAGGGATTTATGATATGTAATTGCTTAAATGTAGCAGTGGTTCTTAAACTATTGAATGTAAAAGGTATTGCTTCATTTTCTGCTTTTGCTTAACCGTTAGTTATTGAGTCTAGCGATGCTAAGTCGTAGAGGGTATTATATAGAATTTCAACTGGACGTTTGCCATAGTTTGCTTGGGATTTTCATAAGACAAAAGTGAGTTGCCTGGCTTCTGCCCTATGGGTCAGAGTTGAGGAGCATAGTAGAAGGTGTGGGAGAGATGATGTGAGGAACGCTTGTAAATAACCTAACTTAATCTCCATAGCTGTTGAACTGGCGCCTTCTGTAAATACCAAATTGGTGTGTGTTCTTGTCTTACAATTTCACCTTAATGGATGACTGGTTTTGTAGGTTTTGCTTATCTAGTGTTAAGCAAAATGAAACTGAACATTTGTAAAAATATGTACAGATAAGAGACGATACTCCTAAATTAAAGACTGCACTTGATTATAATAAAAGCTAGACTTGGGCAGACTGATAGCCTCTGTTGGCCAGTGCAGATTCCTTACCCGGCTTGTACGGGTGGTGGAAGTGGAGAGGAAGTGGGTTCTATGAATGTTTCCAACACAGATGTTTTCTGTGTTTGTGACCCTTTCACATTCTTCTTACTGTTTTAATAACCTTCCCAGCAGGTTTTTAGAAACAGCACATTTGAGATTAACTTTTTGCAAGTACTCAATTTTCATTTAAAATGTTTTAAATTTATGAGTTATCCTTATTTAATTGGGAAGCCTAACATGTGATATATCTATCCAATCAAAGCAGCTTGCATTATGTTGAATACAGGTACTGTTTGGTGCCTACTTTCACACAGCTTATAATAATAAAAAAAAATTTAAAAAGCTACCATCTGTTGATGAACAGAAATACTGCCAATGTTTGTCAAACGTGTACTGTATCTGACCTGTTCTACTTAGCAGCTTATGGCAAAACTTTCTCATCAAAGCATTTTACAAATATCTTTATTCTTACAGTGCCTCATTAGGTTGATAACAATGGTGGTATCACTTTTTAACATTGGGATTAATGCACCAAGGATTAGGGTGGTAAACATCTCTCTCATTGCAAGAGGAAGTCACCTGCAGTGGGTACAGAGATGAAGATTCTGACTCACAGCTGTAGGTGAAAATCACTGTTCTGTTGTAATGATCTTTACAGCCTTTTGATGAAAATTACTGGAATAATGTAAAGTTTCTACAGCAAAAGCTCCAATAATCCCATGTAGATTGGTCTCCTTTTTCTCATAGTTGGTGGCTGGGCAAGTAGGTAAATTTCAAGAAAGTAATATCACAGTGCTGATGTGTGTTCGTGCTGATAATGTACAGTAATGAGTGAAGAAGCATTTGGTTCACGTTTCTTTTTAATCTTGCTTGAAATAACCTAAAAACATAGCAAACCGAGAGGAATTAAAAGAAATACAGAGAGAAAAAAGAAGGGACTCTATGGGTTGTAGAGTGGGAGTTAGATGTGTAAGATATTCTGAAAGTGTCTTTTGAAACGATGAGTTCTTTATTCAGTTGAATATGCAACCAGCAACAGACTCTGCTTTTTCCCATTCCCTGTTTTCCCCTGGATATTGTTAGAGGTTGGAGATAAAAGCCTGTAATCATGTCTACATGGAGACACCAAAGCAAATCACTTGAAGTGTCAAGTCAAGATGTATATGTTAAAGTATGTTAAACTTGTGTGTGAATGCTGTGTTGGATATAGAACAGCCTTATATATTTAGCTTGAATCGATCAAAGGTCATTTTACATCTGAAGGAGAATATCGTTCAGAACATAAGTTACAGGGATCTAAAACCATCTGTGTATGAATGAGAGCCTCTTGACATAGATGTTTACCATGCTTTAACTTCAGCGTTTTATACTGTACTTGATTGATCTCAACTTTCCTTCGTTTTGCTTTCCATTGATCAGTTTTCATGATGTTGCTATTGAGGCATCTTAGATGGAGCTAATTGCAAACTTTCAAGTGTACATAATTTAGTCAGAAAATGGGAATTTGAACTTGAGATGTTTCATTGCAAATATTTCAGATTTGGCAGACTTTCAGTGAAATCAAAATAAGACACAACCTGTCTTTGATTCCTGGTGAACTGTGTTTTGGCCAGAGGCCTGGTGTTTTCAGGGTCCTCGGCATGGAGCTAAACTGCCAAGGATCCTACTAAGTGACAGTAGACACTTGTGTTTCTAGGAGCATGTGGTTTCCTTGGACAGCCTGCGAGAGAAGTCTGCTGCAAAGTTAAGGACTGAAGAAATGCCTGTGGACCCATCTCAGACTGGGGGACTTGCAGTGATCTTCTGTATCTACATACTGAAACTGCCAGTTCTCTAAAAAGTAAAACTAAGGAAAAAAACCCCTTCTATTTGACAGTTGTAAAACTGAAGCCTTCAGTTGGTAGGAAGTGAGAAGATTTTTGGGCTTTGAGACAAATTAATAATATTGGAAAATATCTTGAAGACCAGAATGTGGCTAGTTCTAGTCTGAGCTGTGTTTCGTTACGCTTTCATGGGTGCTGATTAGTATGTCTTATCCCCTTTCTTTTCAATCTGGAGTTCATCTGAAGGAGTACCTCAGGAGAACCAAAGCCTCTGTTACCTAAAGGCTTTAATTTATCCTTTGTCCTGTCAGCCCTGACTACAGAGGTTTGCAAGTTGCACTTCTCTATGTCTTGCATAGGAGGACTTACATAAAGGAAAGACTATCCTGAAGTTTTTGTATTCTGAGAGGTTAAAACGAACGATGAAGCATATAATCATCAGGGTTCTGAGAAAGAAGGCAGGTACTTGTCTTTTTTCTGTTTTTATCCAGCTGAACTTGTCTCCCAGAGGGACAGTTGTATCGCAGGAAGAGGAACTGTCCAGTTGAAGTAGTTGCAGATGTAGTCTGTATAGCTGGAAATTCTGTTCTGCCTACGCCATCTTGTAAGTGACGCTTACGAAATTGAGTCTTTTCCTGGACATTTCTGTTGCGGTCCATGATGTGATGGAGATAGAGATGAGACTGTATTTTTTCTCTAACGAGGAAAAGGATACCCTTGTCTCTTTATTTATAAACATTCTATTGATGATTCAAGGAGTGTTGTATTCTTCTTCTAAGAAAACCCTTGTGAACTTTCAGTTGGCCAAGAAGATAAAAGGCACACTAAAAGGTGTGAATGCAAACTTGGGAGCAGCTTTGATTTCAATACATCGAACGGATTGTATGGTTGAAGATACTGAAAGCACAAGTGTCCCTTTAGAAAACGAAGAGACAGATGAGTTATGATATATTAGCTGTTGTACATTTAAGTGACGCTTCCAAGATGTTTGCATACTTGTTAAGTTTATGGCTGCTGCAATAGAGGCAGATAGATTTTTTTTAGCAGCTTAAGTGTCTCCCTGAGTCATGAATGTGCAGAATTCCAAACATATTCCCAGGGTCAGTGAGTCGATTTGTTTTTGAAATTGAAAAGTTTTGTCACAGAGTTATAATAGTCTCAAAGGTCTAACTTTCTTGGTTTACATGGTGTAGCAGACACTAGAGGCAAGAGGAAATATGTAGTAAGTAATTTTCCTGATATCTTGGAGCCTTAATGTTTGGGTGAAGGAGAAGAGTAAAATTCTTACTGGATGCTAAGGATAGTCTCTTTTCACAGTCTAAAAATATCAAAAGAATCTTTTTTTTCTTGTTTCTAATCTTGTTGTGTAAAATATGCCACAGTCCCCTCGTGTACTTGAAATGTTCTCAGGTGTCTCTGACACCTACCAAAAAACAAATGCTGTATGCATCTGGTTCTGTTATCTCCCATATATTTCTGCTAATTTTCCCTGTTGGTCCTGCAGTTAGACTTCTCTCCCTCTCCCTCTCCCTNCCCCCCCCCCCCCCCCCCCCCAGTCCTTTAGGATACAGACATTTCAAAGATGTCACGCATCTGTAATGTCTAAATGCCTTCCTCCTCTTCCCTTTCCCCTTCCACCCCAGTCAAGACATTGCAGATGGAAGCTCTTTGGTGTCAGTAACAGCTGCACAGCAGATAATTTTTTGCATCCTCAGAGCTGTAATAGTTGTAACTCCATATATGTAGTTGTGATATACACTTACATTAAGGATATTCCAGTCTTTAGGTTTCCTCAAGGCTCTTCTAATCATCTTCAATATAGCATTTTCCCTATTTTCTGTTCCTGGTTAGAAGTAGCTTCTTTCAACAGAAAGAAATTGAGATACTCCGTTGTAAGCTTGATTTTTAGGAACTCTGAATGTTTCAGAGTCCTATGTTGTGATTCAAAAATTGTGCTCCCTTCTTTCATCTCTAGGGTTTATAATAAGGTGTCAGCAATGATCTAGTCCATCTGGGAGCTTGCATCAATGCTTGGGAGAGCCATATGTGTCTGCCTCAAACAAGGCTATAGAAAAGTGTTCCACTAGCAACCAAGATGTCATCCATCTGCTAGACAATCCTGTAGCTAGTTAGTTTAATGACGTATTTATTTGACTAGATGTTTCTGTGTAGCAGACTCCAGCTTTCCTCCCTGTTCAAATTAATACCAAAACCTCTGTGCTCTGGAGAAAAAAACCTGCCCATTCTGGAGAACGTCAGGAAGTTTGTGGCTTGATGGATTTGATCTATTTATCTACTTCAGGATGTTGCACTCCCAAATTCTGAGTGAGCACATTGTTAGGAGATCGCTCCAGCCTTCCTGTGCGGGGAGCCCATGCAGTGCAGGTGTCTGGGTGGCGGAGGGATCAACAGACTAGACACAAGACCTGGTTGACCTTAGATGCATGCAGAAATCCAATCATGCTGCTACTACTTTAGGGTATTATTTTAGCATACAGAGCTGTGTGAGGATTTCCTCCTGCAGGAGTCAGAGCTGGAATTGTCACAGTAAACATTTTACACACCTATATGGAATAAACCAGGTGATTGTTTCTCTTGGTTGCTTTGACAGCAGTGTTTATTCAAGATTAAGGGGTTCAGTCTTCAACATATGCATTCTTGATATTTGTATTCTCAGATGGCCCTGCAAAATCAGAGCTCCAGGAATTGTGGTGGAAATGTGCTGTGGGAAGAGAAGTCCTGTCAACTTCAGATATTGCTCATTCTTACTGTGGTAAAATAGAGCACATTGGGACTGACTGTCATCAATATTTTTTTTCCCAGCCGCTCTATCTGCTGTTTATTTTTAGTCCAAAAGGCTAAGTCAGTGTTGCAAATTCTAGGCTGATCTGATTTCTAATCTGTCTGTGAGTCAGAATTGAGTTGAGAAGGGGGCAAAACAACAGGAGAAATGCAAATCCATATGCAAAGAATGTTTCATGTTAATGGCAATTATTTTAATCTGTGTTGAGGCAATCCAGTGAATTTAATGTGGAAAAATGCATATGTGTATTCAGACAAACCACTATACAATCATGTCCATCAGTAAATCTTCATTCATATCTTGCAAGGGAGTTTACATGCAGCATCCCATTGATTTCAGTGGGAATTGAGAGACCATCGTGGCTTTTTCTGAATACAGCTGTTTGTATGATTAGAGCCAACACAGTGCTATCTACTGAGTTTGGCAACTTTTACCTGACAGTCATTGTTTAAAAATTAGTGGACATGGATAAAAATACTTAGTGAACTTCAAGAAAAAAAAAGTAGTAGTCTATGCAGGCCCTAAATAAGGCTGAGAAATAGATCCTAAATAAGGCACTGAAAAAAATTGTTTCTTGGCTGTACACTAGAGGCCTCTCTTCTTACAGGTGTAAAACTTTTTTTTTTTGTGGGTGTGGTAGCAGCTCTAAGCTGAAGAAGTAGGTGAAAGTAAAACCAGGACAATTCCATGGAGCAGTGTAGCGTTGTCCAGGCAAAACAGGTTGAAGAGGTGAACTGTACTCACTTTATCTTCTAATGATACAAAGAGAATCGTAGAATAATTCAGATTAGAAGAGACCTTCTGGGGTTCGTCTAGTCCAGCCTGCAGTAATAGGGCAAAGGCTTTTCTGAAGAAGTACTCTTGAATCTAGAAATTTGTTATTTAGATCTTGATTTTCAAAACTTGATCTTTTTTGCATGTTTTGAATTGCTTCTGTTTGGGCAGAAGTACAGTAAAGGTGAAGTGGAAGAAAATAAAGTAAAAAAAGACAAGCTTAATTCTAAAGATTGAGTAAGTGCCAAAAAAGAGCAAAGTTGACACAAACTCTTGTTGCAAGTGGGAGGGAGTTCCCATCTCATGAGTAGCTGGTAGCTGTTGCATGTGTTTAAAGTAATCAACACTATTTTACTTCCTTGAGATGTTCTCTTATAAGTGTTGTCTTCGTAATTAGTAAAGAATCTTGCAGTTTACTTTCTGAGAAGGGAAACGGCTGACAATTCTTCATTGATACGAGTGTATATATTTTTGTTTGTATTCCTCTTGCCATGGGTCTACTATCCATTGTTAAATAAAATATAATCAAAGAACCTTTTCCACGTCGTCCTATAAAAACATAGAAGTCCTCTCAGAGGTAATTCTCTGATGGGTCAGAGTAACATTAAGCTTTTGGTGAGAAAGAGCTGGAAAGCTTAGTGTATAAAAACTTGTTTGTTTCAAAACAGAATGAAAAAATCATTTTTGCATTTTTTTCCACAAAAATTACAAGAGAACACTTCGATCCAATATAAATTTAGTCTTGTATTATACCATGGAAAATAAAAAAATCATTTAGAATGAAAAGTCATAAGGTTATGAAATATTGCCAAATATCTACTTATAAAATGCCTATTTCAGTTTTTATTTCATGATTATTGTCATCAAAAGGATACATGACGAGATATTTCTGTTTTGATGCATTTAATTTTCTGATGGAAAACAGATCCACAGGAGTATTTCTGACAAGAAGTGAAAAATTCTTGTTTGGGAGCTTTGCTTTGTATTATTTAATTACATTTATTTGTTTTGAGTTTGTTTTTTTTAACTTCCTCTACCTTCTTTGCATTTCCACTGCAGATTTGGAACTTGATTAGGGAGATTACTAAAATTCTGTTGTTCTGATGCTTTATTCTCTTATGTTGCTTCATTCCTCTTCCTATTTGTTTTACTGTGTAAGAGTATATATTACTGTGTAGAAGAGGGGCTATCTTCCTGTTTGGTCTCAGCTATTGAATGTGGTTTGTCTGACTTGATTGCTAGCAATATTGATCTTTTCTTCATTTCTTACACACACAGATACTATGCAAGATCCTAATTAGTTTGTTTTTTGTTTTTTTTTAATCTAACTGCTGATTTCCTAGTTTTGTTTACCTGCTACAGATTACTACATAATCCTATGTAGTTTAACGGTTCATACAAATGGAAGACGACTTATATAGAAACCTGTGTTTCTGTTCAATTTGAATTGAGGCTAATAATAAACCAACGAGGTTTTGCTTCTGAAGACCATAGTACTGGCTATGGTCAGCTCATCTTCCCATTAGCCAAGTGTTTTCCTTCTTCCAGCACTTCATGTGTGTTGATGTGTATATGATTCTTCTGTCGTTAAATGTTCCTCTCCAGTTATGCAGAAGTACCATGTTACAAAAGAAGATTATGTGCTTGACTTCTGCTGAAGTAATTAACATAAAATTGGACTGTCTTCTCCAATTTAGTTTATGTGTACTAACATAGCTTTGTGACGCATAGTGACCAGAACAAAGGGGATGCAGGGTGGTGGTACATCTTCTTGAGTGATTTCTGGAATACCATTGCTTATATCTCACAGTGAGAGGGTTTTAAGTCCTTGTCTTCATATTTGGATATTCAGAATAGGCGGGAGGGGAAGGGACATACACAAATATTTGACTTTGGAAGGCCTTATGCTTGATGCTGAGTGGTTTCTCTTTGGCACTATTTCGTGTTACCATCTTTATGCTACTTAAGTTAAAATAAAAAGGCTTAGAAAATAAGTGAAAAAGAGGAGTGTCTTTGACTTTCACCTTGGAAGTTTCTTCTGTGAGCTTGAACGTGTAGTAGGCTTGAATGCTGTAAAAGCCAACAGGCTTATTTCAATGTTACTCAGCGGCACTAGACCTTGAATACGCAATTAAGGATGGACACAATGTCTAAGTTTAGTAGTCGTACAACCTATAGTGAGTTACGATGTCAAAGTCTGACCCGCTAGAAATGGTGGATGATGCGAAAACACTCACTTTATTTTAAAGTACTTGTTGTTTATGTCTGCTGAAGCAATTAGCCACCTTTTGGATTACTGTTTAGCTGTCTGATTGCTGACACAGCATAATTTCTTTTGTTCAAGGTTTTTCATATCAAAGTAAATTACATGCTACAGGGTGCATTTGTTTTGTGAATATCACTTTTATAGTCAAAACCTCATGCTGCTGGATAAACAAGTCATGTTGTAATTAGGTATGTCTGTTTTCAGCAAAACTATGTCAGAATGTAAACCAATCAGATTAATTAGAGTTTGATTAAAGTGGCATGAGTATCATTGTGCAATCTCCTCTGCACTGTTTTTGTGCCTCTGGTATGAATACTGTAGTGTCAAATGGTCCTGCAAAGAGCTGACCATGAAATATTTTTTTGCATTGTTTTTTTATTAAGAATAATTGTTGAGCAATTATTCATGATGGTACTTGTCTGAAAACATTGTTTGATCTGTTAACGTTAAATTAAAAAGAAGTTACAGATGTTATTTTTGTTTTTCATCTTATTTTTACATAGCCTGTAAAAGGTAAATAGTGCATATAACTGAAAGTTACTGATAAAATAGGGTAGAGTGATATGGATAATGCAAAACCCAAACATGCTTATGATGTGTATAAATACGTTAATTAGCTTTACAAACATGTTTTGCTTGGTCTGGAACCTTTACAATTAAGCTAGCATATAGAGAACTTGAAATGGAAGTTCATGAATGTTTGAAATCCAGTATGAACAAGAGCGAAGACTTAAAAAAAAAAACCCAACAAAAAACCAAATGAACATGAAGTATATATTGCAGAGGCTTGTAGTAATTTTACAAAAAAAAAAGTTATATTTTTTCTTCTTTGCATGAACAGCTGTTAGATTCGTGCTATCTCAAATGTTTAAGGAAGGAACAAGACTCCATTTCATGTGTTACTTTACACACTTTTGTTCCGTACATTTAATTAAACTGGCTGGTGTAGAGAACCATCTGCCATCCAGGACCACTAAGATGACTTCTAGATCCTCTTGTCGCTGTTAGTTTAATTTTCCTGTCACTGTTCTTCAGGCTGTTTCTCCATCCATTTCCACGAACTTTGGGCATCTTAGCTTAGTAAGAATTTCCTGGATGCCAGGCCTGAGTTTGACTTTGTGAGTATTCAAGTAGCCTTCTTGAGTAGGTCACTTTTGGACTTTGTACAGGATGTAGAGCTTATGTCATTCCCATAGTGCAAGAAACCTCGCTAGGGTGGTAGAAAAGCGGCAAACTTTGCCACCAGCTTTGCTTTAAGAGCAAAAAGCTGCAAAGGGGGACAGGCATGAATTGTACACGGATAACACTGCTTATTTCACTGCAAGAGATCACTTTGCTCCTGTGGTTTGAATTATGTATTTAAAAAAACCCCAGAACTCCCCAACAGCCTTTTCTGGTCCCAAACTCAAGTTAACAGTTGTCATGAAAATGGGGAAAGTAGAAGAGATGGAAATGTGTTTATAAACCGGTACACAGTGTTGTGTTTTCCCTGATCAGTACTTTTTTAGGGTTTTTCTCTTAATTTTTTATAAAACATGCTTTTCCTCCCTTCCCAGTTCTGCTCAACTTACTGGATGAATGAGCTTAAATTAAGTATTTCCTCTAAATGATTTTCAGGAAAGCAAATTTACTGGTCCCAACTCTGCAGGAGTCCTGTGCTGATGTTGATCGCTGGCTGTGCTCGCTCGCGAGAGTGCTGTTCACAAGCGAGATTATAACCAGGAAAACATGTTGACTACTCTCAAGACAGATTTTCCATTTATACCTAAGTCTGTGTTCATAACTCAAAACGTGGGATATATTCAAATTTGAACTTATGTTCATGTGTGTGAGGGGGGAAAAATGTCTTTAACGTTTCAAGTTACTGCATAATGTGTCTGTGCAAATGTAGGTCCTCTTGATGCGAGAAGAGTATTGAACACATCAAGATTTGCTCTCTATAAAACTTTAGGAATGGTCACCTTAGTATTTTATATTTTGGGGTGTGCGTAAGGAAAAAAATAATGTGGTTTAACTTAACATTAGACTATGTAGAAGGATCCCAGCAGCTAGATGGTCTTTTGATTGTGGCTACGTGAAAGAGATATGTTAGTGTTCACAGATCTGTGGCAATTTTCGTGTATTTTACGCCACATACAGGAAAAGATGGTTAACTTACAGACTTTCAGTAGGAAAGATTTTTCTTTTCTAAGACCAGGACCACAAGGACATTAATACGGTGTGACAATATTGATTATTGCTCATGCTTAGGAATCAGTATATTTTGAACATCTAAGAACTTTGGTTTGTTGTTAGGGATCAAAAACTCTGCAATGTCAAATGTTGAAATTTTGAATTTTATATCATGCTTACAAAGTATTATCAAAGATATTGAAAGAAGCAATGACCTTTAACTAAAAAATAATGATAATAAAAAACATATTCTTAAAGTCTTAATAGGAAATGATAATTAAAAATAACAGCCCAGGCAACTGTAACCTTCCTTCATGATGTGTAGGGTTCAAGCTATGGTTGGAAGTAAATATGGAAACTTAAAGGAAAAGAAACCTGTCTGAATAGGTTGTCAGTGGCACTGTCTAAGGCAAATGAAATTATTTGCTTAGGCATTAAAGGGGTTATTTTGCCACATGTTGAAAATGTGAGATAAAAATAAAACATAGTGCTTAAAAAGGAGAGGGCAGAAGATGTAATCCAGAAGATTCAGATCTGGCAAATGAGTACCTGATGCCTTGACTGAGTTGAGGAGCTGTTCCAACATAGGGATGTAGGCAACAATACTCTTATATCCCTGACGATGCAAATTTGAGAAAATTGCCTGTTGCTGTAGAGGACTGCTTCAGATTTGCCAGACGCCTTCCCTGCATATCCCTCAGTATTGGCATACTGAGGAAGTTATTTGTACATTGATGTTCTGTTCTTCTCTTCTCTACTTGCCTTTCCCTCTTCACTTCTTTGTTTTGCTGCTAGTGAGCTATTCTGGTTTCCTGCAACATGAATTAACAAGAGCTAATATTGGTGCTTTCAGGTAGCTTATTCCCATCTGTTCTTGCAGCAAAATAAATGTTCTGACTAAATACTGTAAGTATTTATGAAGCATTCCATCAGAGGGGAAGGATTGCATCTGAGGTTGGGGTTTAGGGTACAGTAGCTTTCTCTAAGTTAAAGTAAGCATGTATTTAGAGAGGCAAAGATATAAAAGACAGAAGATGACTGTGTAGGGGGATGTTTAAGCATGAATATATACATTATATATAAAGAAAAAATTTAGTCACATGGATCTTTAAAAGGAAGTGACTAATGATAACTGACTCTAAATCCTTTAGAGTATTCTGTGTCCAGTTACCCCTGAGTATCCTTCCCTCTGTCCTTTTCTGTTCTCCTGTGTTGAATGAATACCAGTGGGGTTGGAAAAATGTGTTGGGTAGACTGTTATGTTGTTGTTTCAACCTATGGCACATGTAAAACTGAATATAATTGGAAAGAGGGAACAGATTTCATTGCTACCTTCCAAGGAGCTGTGTGTTATTTTGTCTGTATACATGAGAACAGTTCCACAGTGAAGAGTCTGAGTCTGGGACTGTAAAGAGGATATCCGTATTACTTTATTCTGTTGGTCTACCGCGTTGTTGTGTTTTTGTTTTTTGGGGTTTTTTTAAGTACAAAATAATGTATTTTGAGAGAAAAATAGAGTATAAGGAAAATAGGTATAATTCTAAGGTACTTGGTTTTATAAAAACTAAACTGCATATTGTTAGGCTTTACCAATGGTGATTTGTGGACATACAGGGACCTTGTGAGTTACAGATTTTTGGATGTGACTTATGTTGCCATATGTTTATTGCTGTCATGCATACATCACATACTGTAAAAAAAAAAAAAGTCTAGGTATCCATGCACTTTCATGATACAAAGCTTGACCTAATTTCTGGAAGTGTGTTCCTTTTTTTTGTGCTGTGCTGCATGGGATATGTTCAGTACCTAAACGCTGTGTTCCTTTGACTTCCATTTCTCTGGTAATTTGAAATCATTGCACTATGATGTTTTTGGGGTGTGTTTGCCATATCCTAAAATATGTCTGATACGTAAAGTTTGATTTTTCTCTGTTGAAACATAGAATTGTAGAATGGTTTAGGTTGGAAGGGACCTTAAAGATCATCTAGTTCCAACCCCCCTGCCATGGGCATATACATTCATTGGTTATATTACACATATCCTCTACTTTGGAGTGGCCATTGTAGTAATGTACTGCACAGAAGCCCAGTAGGGCAGCCGATCTTGTGTGAGGTAGACTGCTCCTTGAATCCTTTGGTTTCTACGAGGAGGATGTGATTTTTACAAATAACCAGTCTCCTTGTAGTTGATTGCCATTGTTCTGGTGGCAGACAGACCCTGTCCTGAGGAGATGCTTTTATTTCCTGGCTGTAGACAAAGCAGATCTGGTGAACTTTTGATACTGACTGTGACATTTTGCTTACAGTTAAAGCATTTTGTAGAAATGGAAACTGTTGTCTTGACAACTAAACTCCAGCTAATAATAGATAACTAAAGAAACCACAAGTCCAAATGTATCATAATTCTTAGAAAATTCAAACTTATTCTTGAGTTTGAGACCTGATCTCAAGACAAATGTGTTTGTTTTAGACCTGTAGCATAAAGAACGCAGACTTCACTGTGACACAATAGTTTTGCAGTAGAGTTCATCTGTATCTATTTTAGAGGCTGTTTTCTCTGTGATAAAATGTGTTTTCTATGCTAGTTTTCTGCAAAGACGACTATTTGCACTGTAATGGCTCTTCCTTACCTTTCAGTGGGTTAAAATTTCAAAGGTATTTTGCAGTTTGATTGGGAATCATCATGTCAATCCAGTGTATGGTGTATGCTTTAGAAGAACCCTGGCTTTCACTTGGAGAACCAAGTAATAGATTCATTGTGATTTTTATCCTCCACTAGAAGATCAATCAATTCCCTTTCCTCCCCACTTAGTCTCTTAACCATTTTAAAGTTGAATTTCCAATGCAATTTCTGCTGTGCTAATACTTTTTCCCAGATCAGGGTGTGAATAGACCTCAAAATGTGGAACTGAAGTTCTGATCCTCATTTTGAGGAGGAACAGCAGTTCTCAGCATTAGGTTGTTCCTCTGGGTGCAGGGTGCTTTAGAGGAGGTAGCACGAAGAATTTCTATCAGAAATTACATGTAAATGTCATGTTTGGTTACAGCACAAAAAAAACAGGAAGAATCTGAGTTACCTCCAGAATGTTTCTGGAGTGGAAAGAACTGTTAAACAACAGTAAAGACATCCTCTGTAGTGAGGGCCTCCGTGGGACTGCATTTTGGAGTGGGAGTTAGTGTAAATGAGTTTGGACAAGCTCACTTGTTGTGGTCCCATCTGTGGTTTTAAAAGAAAGATTTTTAACAGTGGGATCTATTTTTTTTTTAACTATTTGTGAAAGAATGAACATTGTATTTAAAATCACATATGCTGGTAACATTACTACTCTGCTGGAACTGTAAAAGATCAGCTCTGAGAGAGGCCCTTTTGTTACAGAATGCCTTTGTTCAGAAATACATCATTCATCTACCACATAATACTGGAGATGATTGGGACGTGATCTGACACTATACCTGTGTTGGCCTCAGACTAGAAACCCCCCCTTGCTGTCCATCCCTCTTTTCATTCTGTCGCCTTCTGCAGGAGACATCTTGATTAACTGATTTATGCCTTGGATGCAATCTGATAAATGAGTTGTTTGTGGTGTGCTCTGATGAACCTGGAAGGGAAGACTCTTCCGTAAAACTGCCGTTTTCCAGAGAAGTAGCACAAAGCATATTGGTGTCAATTTTCTAATCTGTAGCAATATGAATAACCACTGCAGATTATTTTACATAAAACTGCAGAGACAGGAGGTGCTTTGGGGATGTACTACTCACTGTGATGTCCTCTCATTTAAATTCATGGTAGAAAGATAACCATTTTCCTCATATTTTCTTGAAATGCGTATCTTGAGTCTGGTGATGTTATGAAGAGAAAGCCAATGGTCAAGAGTATGAAGCTGATGATAAGTGGTGGAGGTTTTGAGTTTCCGTTCTTTATTTCTGGAGGATAATCTTAATATTATGTACTTCCCTCTCCCCCCTATCTTATTTTACACCTCGAGGTATTAGACTTACATCAGTTGCTGTTGTTTTTTGCTGTCTGAAGTACAGATGCTGGTATTTTTGTGATTTCTCAGATGGAGGTGGAGTGCTCTCCTTCAGCTGCCTGCTTCGACCACTGACTGCTGTGCTTAGAATCTGTCTTGAGAGATTCTTATGGAAGAGAATCCTCTTGAATTTGGGTTTAACCAGGAAAGAAGAGTTGTATGCTTGCTTTCCCTTTTCTTTGAACAGCTGTAAAAGTAGGCATTAAACAGAATTTAGAGAAACTGTCTCTATCTTGAGTAGAACTTTTTGTGTTTTGTTTTTGTAGGTGATTTTTTGTATTGCCATGATACGTAAGGCCTTAGTGTCTTAATAAAGATAACTAAGTTGTATGGACAAAGAACTTAAGTCTTCTGAGTTATGCTTAATACTTTAGTTTATATGCCTTTATGACGAATATCAATCAGTTTGAGAGAATACTTTTCAGATAAAAAGTGGCTGTAATAATGACCTGCACAAAACACTTTCTAGCGAACTTCAGGAGCAACAAATGCAAAAATATAACACTGTATTAAATAGAAATCAGTATAGAGGGGAAAAATATATGCTCAAATTATACCAGACTGAGCATCTGTAGCTGAGGTTGCCTGTTGCTTTCAGTTAGGTAAGACTATTTCAGTTGTTTGTCACTTTCTCAAATGTGAGCTGTTGGAGCTGAAATTGTCCCTGCTGATTATCTGCTTTGGACTGATTATTTTGGGCGGGAAAGCATTTCAGGTGCAACAAATCAGTTGAAGTACTTCTGAGCATGAATTTAGGAAAGAAAACTGTCACTGTTATCTGAGTTTCACCCAGTCTGTCTTAGAGGGAAGACTTGACAGTTGGTGGTTGACCCTTGCTGGAGCTCTGCCAGTACAGCTGTTTGTGGTGCTGTGCTTTAAAGCAGGTTGCTGAAAGGGTCTGGATTTAGGCTAACTCTCCAAGTGGGAATAGGAAGGGAGTTACTGTTAATACAGATAGTTTCAGCCATCCGGTTTGATTGCAGCCCTGGAGGCGGTTGTGGGGGCACAACTGGAGTAGGGGAAGAAGAGGGAGGGTCAGCAATCTGCAGGCTGTGAATGGAGTGGCCAGCTGGGGTCGAAATCTCTCAAGCAAGTTCTGCTGCAAAAGCTGGTCTTCCATCTAGCAGGGGTGACACATTATGTTCTACTCGAAAGCATCTTGTTTAAGAGAACGAACTGTGCTTAAATGATGACTTCTGGGTAGGTTGAATCTCACCATCAGCACTTTGGGAGCGCATATGTTACGTGTCTGTGATCTCGGTCTGCCCCAGATGTATGTGAATACAGAGCACTCATTTGTTTGGGGAAAATGCCTCTCCAGGGGTCCTAAGTCCTGTCTGCATGTAAAAAAACTGCAGGAGGTAGCAGGAGGAATTTATAAGAAAAATAACAAGAAAAAAAACTGTTTAGAAACAAGGAGTCTCTGTAAATGACCCAGTATGGGACCAGTATAATAAAAATGGTTGTTTAATAGTGTCAGCAACTGGAAGTAGCTGTATTGGGGAGTGAGTCAAAGGAAGGGTGATGTGGGTCAATGGGTGATGTGAAGGATAACTGTGGAAAAATAACTTTCCCTACCATATTCCATGAAAGCAATGAATGGCATTTTTTTTTTTTTATAGCTGACTTAAGTGAAAAAACATCCCCTTTGGTTGAAGTTGATCTATGTGGTGCTGGTCATTGACTTCAGTGTGACCAGGCTTCCATGTACGTACTTAGGCTGCACCTGATAAGATACATCACTTCTAACTCTCTTCCTCCTATGCAATTTGTCAGCGTTACGCTGCAGGTTCTTGCAGGGAGGCTGTAGATTGCCAGTGGGGCTAGAAGACCTGCAGAATCCAGAAATCCCTGTATTTCTGCTGTTTTAACGAGGAAGTGGCTAAGCTAGTACAATTATTTCACTTCAAGCCATCAGGCTAAATATAGAAATACTCATTGTCTGAGAGTTAGGCCAAGGAAGAAAAAAAACAACAAACAGGTTGCTGTAAAGTTAGCCAGTAACCTGTGTGATCACTCCCAGTAAATAACAACAACATATGCTGTCATATAAAAGTGGAAATGGATCTGGAATGCCTGGTTAAAGCAGACTTCTGTCCATCTGTCACACAGGCTAATGATTAACTTGTCTTTGTTCTTGTGTTCAGTAAGGGTGGCCCCATCAAAGTGTCAATAAATATTGTTAGGAATATAGAGGACCCATGGGGTTTTGGATGGATCAGAGCCAGTGGCTTGGCTGCATCTTTTGTAATTGTAACGGGGAGAAAGGGAATACCGAAGTACAAACAAAGTTCTAAAACGCCTTTTGGGCACTGTCTTGAAGGACAGTTTCATGTTAAGGTCATGGCTTTCTGATGTAGATGCAATCCAGAGAGGAGCTGACCATAGCCGAGTTGCACTGCCTTGCTTGGATTGGAAAGTGCCCGCCTACCCTGCAGCTCACGTTTGCAGCAGCCACCACTGTGTAAAGGTGACTCTTTCAGATTTGCGCATCTCAACTTTTTGTCTATAATTGTACTCAGGCATTACTGGTCACTTCAAATTTATTTTTCCCAATGCTAATTAAGTACATTAATTTGAACTGTGTCTGCTGTAATGCAGCCTATGGTAGCTTTTTAGCCCTCTAATACCTAATCTGTATCTCCATTAGAAATTTTGTGTCCTGTGCATTCTATTTTTTATTCTACTGCATTCCGGTAGTCAGGTAGTCTTTTCTTTGACAGTGGCTGAAGCACCAGGATTTTTGTTCACATGCTGCTTCCTACGATGAGCTGTGTAAGGTAATGTCTGTGCTGTACAGGCAGAGCCACGAAAGAATATGGGGTGCATCTGCCTCCCTACTTGTCTCGACTTGCTCTTCTTCCCCCTACTGCACTTACTTAAGGTCTGTCTTCCTAGTGCCAGTTTGCAGCCTGCGCTAGCAACTCAGTGAAACTGAGGTCAGTCTCTGGGGTACTCCACAGTGACCTGTCAGCTTCATTCTGCCGTTGGTGAAATGTAAGTGAGGTGGTAGCATCTGTAGAGAGAGAGTATGGAGCTGCTGTGTATGGTAAAGGACGGGAGAGAAGGAGTCAGTGGAAGGAAAATGAACAGGTCTAGAGTAGGGTCAAGATTGACAGAGAGAATGCTGAAGGTCTGAGGTGAATGTGGGAGAAACCGGTGCATAAACCAAAACCAACATGGGAGTGGTGAATTATGACTACGAAAGTGTAGATGCTATTAAAAAACATCCAGAAAAGGTGGTGAGGAGTTCTGTTGTGTTTGAATTGGTTTTTAATTCTTCTTATTTTCCAAGTCAAGAAATGTGGTTATAGCTGAATTTCACTTGTAGTTCACTCATTCACATCCAGCCCAGGCCTGCAAACTTACATTACACTTCATGTCTTGTGCTCTTTGGGGTGGACTCACAAATGCATTGAGGTATGCTGCTGCTCCAGGCTTTTAGCGGCTTGGTTCTGGGGTGGACATTGTACACTCGTGTTAGTTCGCCAGAGCATTTTGCTCCCTGTGCAAGGAAAAGGGAGAATAAAACATGAAAATGGGATTCACAGCAGTCAGTACTATGGGTGTGAGGCAGTAAATAAAAAAAACCCTGAAGGGTCGTGTCTTCATTTTGGCCGACAAATGTCAGATGTTTGCCAAATGCCAAAAGCAGGAGTCTTGGTGAGAAGGACCACGCTGGGGGAGTCTTCTCCAGTGGTGGGTGTCCTCGCAGGCTGCCCCTCCTTTCCTCTGCTTGTGGCTCTTGTGTCAACTTAAACAGGAAGGCTGGAAAGCCCTTCTGTGAGGCTTGTCTTTACATTGTTCGTTAAGGTACTTTCCTAAAAAGTGGGATTGGACTTCAGGACGTGAATTTTGCAGAACTTTAATTGCCCTTTGATTGAATGGCTCTGGTCATTAGTGCAAATGTAATGGGTTAATGTTCTTTGAGGCTAAAAATGAATGGCTGTGGTGGGAGAACAGTCATCTTTCCCCTGTGTCACGCCGTAGACAGACTGCTGCTTTTCTTGTCAGCCTCTGATGTGACTTAATTAATTGTAGTGGAATTACTCCTGATCTATAATTAAGTGAGAAGGAAATTGAACTGGACAATGTGAGAAGCTCCCTGTGTTGTTGCTTATCATTTTGAAGAGAAATGGAGGAGTTCACATTTCTTTACTGTCAGTCTGTCACCTTGAACGTGAAATCCTCCTATTTAAGCACTGTTTCAGAAAAAAATTACTAGGTGTGCAGTGTAGGTTCAGGTTTACTTTTTCTCTAGGTAGTGACCAAAGAACTGTTACAATCTTAGGAGGATACCAAAAACTGAGCTGCAAGTTTTTTGGGGTTTCCCCCCCCCCCCTTTTTTTTTTTTCTTCTTAAGACATACTGTGCTAATATCCTGCAGTTAATCACTGCAGGATCCTCACTGGTGGCGAGGTCATACCAAAGCCCTACCTACTGACATGCCTTCATGCCTTGTCTGCCTTCTGACTTTCGGATTTGCTTTATCATACAGGGAGACCACGTTTAATGTTTGACTGGGGCTGTTGTGGGTAAGATTCTTCTTTTCAGCTGATTTTCAGCAGATCTTTTGCTACATACATAAAGAATTGTACCACAAAAACTACCAGCGTGAGGACTTCCGTAACAGTGTAGTGAGGTGGTGATTATATTAACTATGGGAAATAGCAACCATTTCTGGTCTCCCTGGCTGTGTGTGCAACCTTTACAGGAGCAGTGCAGCTCTGAAGGTGGAAGCCTGTCATTCACGTGTGAAATGAAATATAAAGGAACGACTGGAAAGAAAATATGGAATATCTACCATTCCTCAGGGCTTGTGTGGACCTTGTTGTCATTGAGAGTATGCCAGAGGTAGTATTTCTCTGATTGCTCATTTTTCTTGGACACTCCCTGTTCTTCTTGGACATCTGAATTAATTCTCCAGNCGTGTGAAATGAAATATAAAGTTCTTTTTTTAAATCTTGGTTTGGGAGTCTTCTTTTTTGATAGCCAGTTATTTTTTACTGTATCAAGGTAGGTTTTAGTACTCCACCCCACTTGAGAACTGTAATGAAAATAATTTGTCATCTGTGTGAGAAAAGTAAGTGTATTTTTCCAAAGATTAAATAAAAAGGTAACTTCAAGGATATAGTATGAGTTAGAGCTTGAAGAAATACGACTGAGTCTTGTGCGTATCCCAAAGTACTTGCTTTGTTCTATGTGCATTTAGCCTCTTTTTTGTTCTTAATTTGTGGAATAATGAAGTTGCAGCCTTACTAATATTTCTCCTTAAGATATTTGGAACACCAGTTATTAAATATCTGGTGGGTTTAATTTTTAAGTTAGTTTCTCTTGAAGTTCACAGGTTACTTTACTATGCCATGGTTTCTTAAATTCCTCCATTCTCACTAGCGGCTCCCCGTGTTTAAAATAGCAGCACTTTCATTATCAAATACAGTCTCCAGTATTGTCACACATGGCTTTCCCTTTACGTTTTTTGACTTCCCATAACTACTTGGTATGTTTTCTAAGTTAAAATACATGATTCAGTGAAAATGAGATTGAGAGTCTGTAATTGCATGGTTAAGAAATATTCCCAAAGTTAAGATGATGCTAAATACTTCATTTGAAAATAGAAATACTTTTATTTTGCAGTTCCGTAACTTAGTTTTTGTCTTAAAAGTAATCACAATTACTGCATGAGAGAAAACAAATACTGATATTTGTTTTATTATTCTGCTTTAAAAAAATTAAACTTTTTAATAAAAATGAGATTGAGCTTTAAACTGATCCTTGGCTTCTACATTTTATATTTAAAATAATTTTTAGTGTGTTTTTTGATTTAAGGAGTTGCCCTGAACTGAATGCTGTTGAAATGTTTGCCGCACTGAAGTGATCTTTTTGCACAAGCTGATAATAGTTATACCTGATACAGACTGAGTAAATAATTACCTGTATGTTACATCT
>RSEF01000002.1:53475634-53556591 GCA_003993805.1 Himantopus leucocephalus
GAACAAAATTGGTCCTGTTTTACCTCAAACCAGGACACTCACTTTACTTTTACCCTTTCCGTACAAATATAACTTTTTTCCCTGTTATTTTTCCATTGGCTCCATCAGCATCCTATGAGGTCACACTTTGACTGACGTAGTCCAGGATTGCACCTCAAGTTCCAAAAAAAGAGAGGACAACTGCTGCTCAGTCTTCTTTAGAGAAGGGCAATTAAGAACAAAATCCTGATTTGGCAAATTTAGAACCAAGGATGCATTTTACATGTTACAAAAACACTAGATGCTACATGTAAGCGAGGCACTGTTTTTTAAGGGTACTTATTTTCATTTGTGTTTTGGTTTATTTTTCAAATTTTTATGTCCAGGGTAATTTGAGACAGCTTCTACATTGTTAAAATAGTTTAGACTGTAAATAAGGCACCATACATTGGCACTAGCTAAAGATTCAGTTGGGGAAGTTCATGTAGATGACCTTATTTTTGTCAAAGTTTTTGGACTGTAAATGGCTAATATTGCATTATACCCAATGTCATTTATATTTTGCTTATTCCTAAGAAATTATAAAAGTCTCATTTTGATATGTTCTTCTAAATGCTTTTAAATGCAAGAGGTAAAAGGAGCAGAGAGAAGTATCATATTGGAGTAATTCTCAATAAACAATTGATTCAGAACAAAGCCATCCTTAATGATAAGTGTCCTTTGAAGATGACCTGTGATTACTACCCACAGTTTTGCTGTCATTTAAGCTAGAGGGGACATGTGTTACTGTCTTGCTCAATTGATGAGATTGGACGGATGATTGAATGATGAGTCTGCAAGCCAGGTCTTTAGCTTGTCAACTCATGCCTAATTCACAGTGACAGTGTGCATGCAAGGCAAGTGTCTGTATTCTGTCATATTTAAGCTTCTGGTTACAGCCTTCTCTGTGTTAATGCTGTAGATGCTCCAAAACAAGCTGGAGAAGANCCTACCTTTGCAGTTTCCAAAGCTTCTTGAATCTGCTATCTTCCCTTTTCCTTGTGATTTTCACATGTTTCTTCTGTTCCTGCCCCTTCTCCCTCACTTGGCTCCCCATTGTTTTCATCACTGGGAATTGTGTTGGTACCAGAAAAGTTAAAGTATCATAATCAGTCCTAACTTCTGCATGGAGCTGACTAAATTGCAAGTAGTTCCATATGCTAAAGCTGCTGAAATCTATCTAATAATTTATGTTTTAAAATGTTTTCCTATTTTATTGTAATGATTTTACCCTTGCTGCTTAGCAGAAACCTAGTGACAGGAAAAGAGAAAGTAGCTGTCTGGACCTGTTANCAAAAAAAAAAAAAAGGCAAGTTGTTAAATGAACATCAGTAAAGGCAAACATGAAAATGCTGCGACAAGAGAAAATGGTTTTAAAGTGTTACTAGTAGGTTAATACAATTCAAATGGAACAGTGATCATCTAGAAGTTGGTATCATTTTAAGGTTGATGGTTTAGATTTTTATAAGATGCTGAAAAATTCAGACACAGTTACTGGTGAATCACTTTTTGCTTCAATGTCGAGGTGGTTTCACAGATGAAGCTCTTTAGGATGACGCTCTTCATAAGAAGATACTCCACATTCATAAAACTATTTTTTTTTCATCCATGTGATTTGCTTCACTGTTTTCTTAGTGATTGTCACACCCTCATTGTTGCAGGTGACTCTTTTGTGCTGGTTCACTCTCTCTCTTTCAGCCAAATGGAGTTACCTTTTTCCAGGCAGTCAGTGGCAATAGGTGGTAGTTTTTTTCCTGTGAATAGGGTCTGCAGAGAGGCAGCAGATGGCTTTTAATGCCATCAAACAAGTCAGAAATGTGGGCAAATACTTGAAAACAGTGCAAATCATGTGACATTAACTGGTTTTCAGTCCTAACAACTCAAAGAGATACCACTTCTGCAGATGCTCTCTCATTGTCTCAGAGGAGCAATCCTGTCCGTCAGTGCATGCAATGCAAAGTGCCCTGGTCATCCAACTGAGGACTTGGACCCCTTGCAGTTTTAGTGCTGCCTTAATTCATTAGACTGGTTCCACAGTCTTATTTTGCAAGATGTATTATGTAAATCATATGTATTATTGGTTCTTTAGATGATTTATGTTTTCTTTAGCTGGATGAGTAAGTATTATGCAGAAGATTTGGGAGGTTGAGTGAGCTTCAGAATTTACAAATGTGGTGAAGTTTTGTGACATGGTTGACTAAGTTGTTACATCGTGCTGTGCTCAGTGCACATGAAGCTGCCTTAATGCAGCTCTAAATGGGAAGATTAGGCACATAGTTAATAAATTTCTTTTGTTTTACCTTTTTAGTAGACTGTATTTTTTTCTTTTCTATCTCAAAGAAGGGGCTAGCTCTGGACTCAACTGTAAATACATGTTCTGGTTTTCCTTGAAGGGTGGAAGTAGCAATGTGTGAAGTATTGCAGTCTCCGCTAAGTCGTATGTTACATTCTATATGTAGAATGTTTGGCCTTACCTATATATTGATTGGCATAACCAAAACTATCATTCAGCATGTAGGTTTTAAGGAAGCGTGAATATACTTTTAATGTTTTAAAGGGATTCATACTGTCAAAATTGTAGGAGTGTGGACAGATAAAATGACTGCATTTGCATTCATTTGATTTCACTACAGATTAATAAAATATACAAGTCATGAGGTGGTGGTGGTGTGACTGTCTTATTGGAAAAGGTCTTTGGGAGCAGAGTAGCAGGAAGTGTAGAATATATGCAATGTAGTATGCAGAATATATGTAATATATGGATACAAAATGAATAATTAATACAGTATATCAAGTGTAATACAGTGTAATGGGAGTATTTTTTGATGTATTGAGATACAGTTGTGCTAAAAATTTGCATAACAGGCGTGCATAGGAAATATCTAGGGTTATTGCAGGCCGTTTGACAAGTAGATGTATTTTCCACAACTTTCTAAAAATACTTTTTTTACTTGATTTTGGCTTTTTATTTAGCAATATTTAGCTAGAACTGTACAATACCCATGTGAAATGATTTGTTGTCAGGTTTTCTATCACAGAGTGCACTGCATAGCTCTTGAGATGGTCTGATTTCTTGTAGGTAAAGTTGGTTGCTTTTAGAACATGTTCAGGGCACAGATTCCTACACACCTACAGAGAGTAATCATAGAAGAGAAACTTCTTAAATCACAGGAGAATGTAATTCCCATTAGGGCTGTGCTCAGTCTGTAGGGTTGAGGCGTTTGTTTCTGAAATCATGTAAGACTTTTTAAAAAATTCAGGCTGTGTCATTATTGGCTAACTTAAAACCTAAATTGGGACTGGGATCATAAACTCGATGGACAAGGGATTCAGTATATGTCTGAGTGGGGATACTGTAATTTATGTTGTTCATGCTGACTTTAACAAGAATGAAGTAATTGGCTGTTTGAAAATTAGTGGTGAGTGGATACCTTTGTTTTCTGTGCCTGTGTCAACCATAAGACAACACCGAAGAGTTACTTGTTGTTTTATCGCTATTGTAAGTGAGCATAATATACACAGTATACTTGAGAGACTTACGAACATTGAGAATTTTATGTAATCTATCTAGTATGTTGGTGTAGTTGCAAAGCAGAAACATTTTCTGCAATCTGAGGGTTTCTACCAATGTGCATTCTGTTTGTATAGCACTGGGCCAAAAAAGGAATCTCAAAACCTCAATATCTTTAACATACTGTCCAGAAGTGGCTATTAATTTCCATGATTTTCAGGATTATAAACCAAACTGCACTTCTGCAGGCATTTTTCATTTGTTTGAAACAATTTGCTACAGAAATTTACATTATTTTAATAAAACTCATGCTTCTTACCTAGTATGGCATCAGTTGGCACAGCAAAAAAAAAAAATCTGTCTGGTTTGTCTACCTCATTTGGTTTCTAGAAATTAACATCCAGTGCTTTGGTACCTTGTTAGAAATAACAGACAGGACTTCATGGAAACAGGCAGTTACAGTCCCTTTTACTTAACAAATGAATACATTCGTCCCCCCTGCTCTGTTCACTGAAGATTTCTTTTGCTCATCAGATGGGAGTGCTGCAGCTGTGCTCACATGGGCCAGTAGAGGATAGTAGGAGGATTTGCTCTCCACTTCCCGTGCAGTGGCTGGGTAGGGTATTGATGAGACTTTGGTTGGAACCTGTTCGGTCAGGACAAGTTACTTGTATCTTGCAGGTCTCTAATGCAGCCTACTGTTGTCCATCTGTCCATCCCATCCTTATTCCATCATACTTGTAGGATTCATTTTCTAGATTAAGAAACAAGTGCTGTTTCTTTTAATCCCCTAAATCCCTTTTCTGTTCTTGTTTCAGGGATGGGCTTAGCACTATTTTCTACAGATGCAGTGAAACATCCCGTTCCAACCTCCCCCTGTCAGTCACTTGACAACTCACTTTTTCCTTTCAAAAGAGTGACTCTTGGTCTTCCCTTTCAGTACCCCTGCCATGGTTGCTGTAATCGCAGACTCTCTGAGGTCTTGTTAACTCAAGTGTATCTCGGTTATAGAGTGTGTGTATATATTTGATTTACAGATTTTTTTTTTTTCTGCAACTCAGGGGGCTGCAGAGGCTAGTGAAGCAGCTTTCCAAATAAAGTCAGCAACAAACGTTGACTTGACAGTCCGAGCAGATAAAGTAATTGGTCCATCTGCAGTTTGCAGGTCCCACGCAGGCTCTACCAGGATGCCCCGATTCCTGATATGGAAACTAAACGATAGTTCACAGTTGAATCTGCTGAAGAATGTGAGGTCTGATGGTGAGGTTGTATTGTGAGGATTGCTTGTGGCTTATATTTGCCAAGAAATGTAACAGTTGGACATTTATGTGAAGTATTTAACTAGTAAATGATTTTATTTGAAAACATTTTTAAATTGTATAGATACATTGTGGGTGAAAGCTTTGGAGAATGAAATGCACTACCAGTTTGCTCTGTAAAGCTGTTTCTAAAATCCTTGGTCAATTTGTCTTAATGGGGAGCCAAGGAGGAAGGTCCTTTTTTTGCTTGCCTGGAACAGCTGCTCCTGTACCTGGATTCTTCCTGAACTCTTCTCAGCATCTGCTTCCTCACTGCCATTTCTTTTTTAGCCCCATTGTTTGAGAAGGGTTTCTCTTTTAGCGCTTTGTAGCGTGCCCTCTTCTGTTTCTCCATAGCTTCCTACGTGCTCTCCATACACTCCTGTCATTCTTCTGCTGGGGTTGTTACGGTGGCAGTTCCCATTCATCACAGCTGCTGCTATTTTCCCAATGTACTGCACTAAAAAGCTGGAAGACACCGGTTTCAGGGCTACCTATGGAGCTTGCATATTTTGGTTTCTTACTTATGGTGAATGAGGTTTGAATTCAAGATCAGAGGCTGAGCCTCATCTGCTTGCAGTGAAAGATCAAGAGTTGTCACAAGCAGAACAGTGTGTCCTGTGTGGGCTGGCCCCTGGGAGCAGCTCTAATCCCCAGCTGACTGCCCCTGAGTTGATGGTGGCGTCCTGGACATGGGTGTCCTTTTTGTCTGCTTTAGGTAACGGACCTGGTCACTAGTGATGGTAATATACTGGCCAGTTGTGCAAACACATCTGGCACTTGCCGTCTGAAAAAGCCATTTTGGTTGTGTGGATGAGGGCTTGCTTTGGCCGTACTGTGTCTGTGCTGTGGTCTGGTGTGCGAAATGATCCAATGCAACTACTGTTTTGGCATGTGCAAAGCACAGGACAGATAGTTCCGCTTCCCAGGGAGGCAGATGTGTGAGTTCTGGGTTATGTGGAAGTATGAGTCCTAGCGATGAGAGCACAGAGATCTTGGAGTCATAGGTACAACTTGCAGTTCCTCTCAAAGAGGAAATTTACTTTGTGGAGGAAGGTTTCTCTTCCACAGTTTGAGCTTTTCCCTAGCATATGGGTAGGTAGGAAGAGTTTGCCAAATGTGTGATAGTTACATAAAACATGCAACATCTGACAGATACGAAAAGAGTTATAATAAATGATTTCTTTGCACTCCCTCTCTGAAAAAGCTAAATAAAATGATAATACTAAGTCCATCAGACTTTCTTTCCCATTTCTGGGGTCCTTTATGTTAGTGCGGAAACTCTGGCTGTAAGCATGGGCTAACAACAGCTGCATCTATTTGAGAGCTTTCTGCTAGGCAGGTACTGTGCTATTTCAAATTAGTGCTTTGTTTTTATTTGCTATTGCTATTAATGCTTGTGTTTATGTGAGAGATTATTTCCCATATCTTATAGCAGAAGCAGATATGGAAATAGAGATAACCTGGAGATACTATAGGCTGAAGTTCTCAGGTACATTTTTCTTTTTGTCTCCTTTCTCCCATTTTTAAAGCTGTACTAGGTTTCTGAAGGATAAAGTGAAGTTAAAAAAAAGTAGACGACTTGTATTTAGGAACTGAGGATTATTTTGCTTTACTGGAAATATTTAGCCAAGTTGGTGGTTTGGAAATATTTTCATGAGAACTGCTTGAACTAAAAGTTACTGAGACAAAATTCCATAAAAGTAACTGTGAACTCCAGTTTATGACAAGGTCATTGTTAAAAGTTAAAAAACTTTCTGTAGCTGCAAGAAAGGAAGAATTATGGATCAAAGTGATCTGGATTTTTTGGCAATTAAAAAAAAAGTTAACACTTGGATTTGAACCCCGCTGTCACTCGTTCATTTCCATTCAATTTTTACTCTCTATCCTTAATAAGAATGACACAGAGGTCGGGAAGAGGCACTTTTTTCTATTTAAAATTGGTTCCACAGGATGGAAATTTGGCAACAGACATGGAAACTAAGCAAATCTGTTTACAGAGCGCTCTGCCTCTCTGTACAATGAAACCGACAAGAAAGCTCGAATAAAGAGAGATTTTAATGATGAAGCCACATTGTTGAAGTTTTTCTTTGTGCTGCTTTCTTGGTCTTTTTAGCTTGTTGATAAACTAGTTATTTGGTGTGAGATATGATGTAAATTGAGGGTGCCAGTACTCATCTTTTTGTCCTGCGCTCTTCAGAGGGTCTGGCTAGCATTCACACGAATAAGCCAGATACAAAAGAGTTCGAAAGTGGTGATAGCAAAGAAGCTGAGGGTGTTACAGATACTGCTAGGCTAAATGTTAGGAGAGCATTTTTATGAGAGGAGTCATTGCAGGTTTCAGACATAAATTTAAGGGTTGGGCTGTGGCTACTGTTAATGCAGGAACGCATGGGGAGTAAGTGGAATCAGTTTCCCACCTCTAACTCCTACAAATCATTGTCAGATGTTCTCAAAATTGAGGTGGGTGTACCCGTGCCCTCCGTGGTGTGCTAGCAGGAACAACTAGGATGGGAGGCTGGAAGGACACAATTCCCTGCACCGTTAACTTAATGACCACGGAAAATGAGCCAACAGGGGATGGAAATGAATCTATTAATCTGGTAAAGAACAGTAGAGAGATCAAGGAGAAAACTTGGGAGAAGCTGTAGCTTTGCTGACTCAGAAAATTTTCTGGTGCTATGTAGTTGCCGGCAGTCCCACACATCTGGCAAACAGCAGGAACATATTTTACATTTTTTTAATATTTGCTTACTTTTTGTTCCTCAGATTAAAAATTGTTAGAAAGATGAATAAAATCTTCACTGAAGAGTTACAAGAAGAGAAGTTGTTGCTATTGTGCCTGTGTCACTGCTTAGTCATGTGTGGAGCCATATGTAAAGGGGAGAGGTTGGTGGTACCTTAAATTCCCTGGCTGTTTGGCTTCAAAACAAGCAAATGCATATGGGTTTGGTTTTGGTTTGTTTTTTTTTTTTAAAAAGGCAGAAAATTACATTCCTGTGTTCCCTAACCTCTTGTCTGCAAATATGCAGAATTCACCTATTGCAAGGCTAATACCTACTTCATAATGCAATATTTATAAATGTATTACTTACCTGAATGAGTACAAGCTCTGCAGGAAGAGTCAACTTTTCTTTTACAAAGGGAAGTGTGCCACCTTTCAAACTGACTGAAGCCCTTTGAGGGGGTGAACGTGCCAGTGAGTAAAAAAGATCTGGGTGGCATTCAGAGGTCTTTGACAATGTTCTTTACCAGGAGGAAGCTGAGCAGCTGTGCATGAAGAAGGTGGGTCATGTCATGGACTAATATGTGGGTAAAAGATGGAAGGAATAAGGTAGGAATAAGCGATCCCTTTTGACAGTCACCAGTGTAGCTGGACTGGTTGGTGTATTCAATNAGAAGGTGGGTCATGTCATGGACTAATATGTGGGTAAAAGATGGGAGGAATAAGGTAGGAATAAGTGATCCCTTTTCACAGTCACCAGTGTAGCTGGACTGGTTGGTGTATTCAATATCTAAAAAGTACACTGGAAAAGGGGCTCGTTGATGAAGTGAGAATGTGTGCTGATGATACGAACTTGTTCAGGGTAGTAAGGTTGAAGTGAATTAGAGGAGTGAATAATTAGAGGAGTGCCTGACGTGGCTGTGTGACTGAATAGTAGAAGGGCAGGTAAAGTTCAGTGCGGATAAATGGAAAGTGATCTACATGGGGAAAAATAACTGTGATCCCATTAAAAAATTATGAGTTTTGAGCTGACTGTTACCATGAATGAGTCAGTTACCAGGTTATGATAAACAGCAATGTAAAACAGGAACTTGCTACTCTGCAGTGATCAGAAAAGCAAATCAAATGCTAGGAAATATTAATAAAGGAATAGAGAATTAAACAGACAGCATCCTTGTTGCCACTGAGTAAGCTTATGGCTCACCAGCATCTTCAGGTCCCCTCCCCCTGTGCACGTCAGGTCCCCTCAGCTCAGAAAAAATACAATAGGATGGGAAAAATTTGCAGAAAGCAGCAGTGGTAAGAGGTGTGGAAAGGCTTATGTACAAATAAATTGGGACTCTTAATCCTGGAAAGAAGGGACGTTGGAAGATACTCTTGAGGTCTGCAATATTGTGAGTGATGGGGAGAGGGTGCACAGCCTCAATTGTTCACTGTGTCTCCCAACACGAGTCCTAGGAGGCATCAAGTAAAGTAAGAGTATAAGCAAACAGGAGAGGTGGGTCTTAAAACACTGTGCCAAAGAATATTGTGTTTGCTGAAAGTTTACATGGGTCCCCTTTCTGACCCTACATGCTCAAAAAAAAGAAGATTTTTTTTTTCTGTAATTGTATGTATGATGTAATGGATAGATGCCCTTTCAAACATTAGTGTTTTCTATGGTCTTTTGCAGTTTTGTCTAGCCTTGTATTTTCTGCAGTAGGTAACTATCGCAAGCCTATAAGGCAAAGTGAGATAAGCTCATTTAGCTGAATTGAGTGGTGTCCCTACACATATAAAATTATTGGAATCCTTTTTTAATGTGCAAGGAAGCCTTTTTGGTTTTTCTTACTTAGTCTCCCAGCTTCCTCAATTACTTAAGAGGATACAGTACCTTTACGTNATTGGAATTTAAACTGGAATTTAAAGGATTTTAAACTGCGGTCTTGGATTTAGTTTCTAGTAAATGTGTCCACCATTCCCTTTGTGCCTAGAAAATAACTCTCTCCACATGTTTGAGAACTTCTGTTGTGCACATAAGAGAGATACTCCTAGTTATAGTGGTGTGGGTTTGTTGGCAGCCCTGGATTCTCACTAAGGTGTTATGCCTCTTCAGGCATGCATGTTGTCGTTAAAGAAGATGAAATTGTGCTTTAGCCCTCAAACATGGCAGGTTCCTTCTCAGTGCATTGCCAGCTGCTTCTGAAGCAGTCCTTCTTCAACTGCTGTTACTGAAATAGTGGGTTCCAGGTCTGGTGTAAAAAAGCAGTTACTCATGCAAAGAAAGCTAGGAGCTCTCTGCCTCAGTATCCTCATCTTAGCAGCAGGGCATGGTTTTCTTGGATTTGCCTTTCCCAGTTTTGGAGCTCCCACGGTATGTTGCTGTAACAGCAGGTCTTCCGTTGAAAGCAGAGGAACAGTGACAACACTGAAGGCTTTCAGGGGCAACTCCCCACACCTCCCAGGATTGGGTGAGCTCAGTACCCTTCTTCCCGAGGTCACTCACCTGAGTAGCACCATGCGTTATATTCATGTTCTAAGAGCATGCACTTGCCTGCATTTTGTGCATGTTCTGTGTGGTTTATGACTTCCCCCCCTCCATTCCCAGTGCCTGAGTGAAGGTATTCTGAACCTTCACTTGGGATGTTAACAGTCCTCCTTGGCGGCCTCGTCAGGGAACCATGGGCTGGCCTCTGCTGCTTGTGCTGTCACGTCCTTGCTCCTTGTGCTGTATCTGGTTTGGGGATTTCTGTTTCCCGGACCAGCTGGAGAGGTCGAGTGCGCACACGTGAGCCTCCCATTGCTCACTGAACCCTGACAAGGGATGCGTTGTTTTACCTAGTGACACTGCCTAGGGTCATTCCTGACAGCACTAGGAGACCTTCATTTCTATCCTGATGGGCACTTGCACTTTTAGGAACCGTCTGTCTGGCAGCATTACTCGTCTGTGAAAAGGGCCAGTACCCTTTTCAGTTATGCAGTATCTGGTGTGATGCTTGTGTCTGATGGACTTGTGTGTTATGGTTTGTTTCTGAAGTGAGAGACAAATCTTGAGATGGTCCTGAACACAGTTGCAGAGAAAGCACGAATACCAAAGTTTAATGGAAGCCCAGGTTTCCTGGTGGTAACTTGTTGTGCTAACAGCAGATTCATTTGTTTCCTAATTAATCAGAAAGAGTGTCCTTTTTATTTCGGCCATCTGGTGGAGAGCATGTTGTTTAGTTTCTTGCTACTGCAAATTGGAGCTACACAGGAAAAAGGATGTTTCACCTTCTGTTTTTGGCTGTTTTTATAGGTTGAGTCATTATAGAGCACGTTAAAGCATACACTAATCAGTTGCAAAGTTCATCTCTCAAGGACTGCAAAAATTTAGCTGAAGTTGTCTTTCGTGAAAAGACAAGATTATGATATTGACGGTTTAATTGCTTATTATTACTTGTTTTATTCCATGAAATCAATTGTCAAGACAAAAGCAAAATTTCTTTAGTGAACTGCAGTACTGTTCGAGGATACTGAATTTGTTACTGCTTGTTACTGTACAGAACGTGCAATGTTGCTTTTACATTTCTTCTTTGGATTAATGTCAAAAACATATTGCCTGTCACACAATTTGTCGTTGAGTGTGCCATTAGCTTGCTAACTCCTCACAAAGATCTTAAAACATTGCTTTTTTTTTTTTTCCTCCAGAAGTCCCTTTAGCGCAGCCTTTCTTTGGAAGCTATATTGTTCCTGTGGAATATTTTCCAAGGCGCAGTCTGTCCCTATGCGATGTTTACTGTATTTTTTGCCTCGCAGCCAGCAGATTTTAGTACAAACTTGCCTGGGGGTGGCCTTGTCCTATTTTCCTCTTAGATGGTTCTGGCATTTATAGAGCTTGGGAGATCGTGCTTCTGAATTTTCCAGTCTGAAGAGCTCAAGCCAAAACAGCAGGGGAGATAGCAAACCTGTACGTTGTTTGGCTTACGGCAGCTGGGCCTGTTTTTCCTTTGACCTAAAGCAATGGCAGATTTTCTTGGGGTTTATGTGGAGGAGGGGGGAAGTGAAGAAAGGAAAGATACGTGAGGAAAACTGCTCAATCTCTGTGCTTGAAAAAAGCAAACGTGTCCTGCCCTCTGCATCCCTCTTTTTGCAGCCCTAGCAAAGGTGACTCAATAAACTCCAAGCTACTTTTACATCACATGCAGAGATTTTCTTTGAGTTAGTTTATGAAAACCGATTATTGATGAGAAAAGGGACTACACTTTGTTTTAATATTGCATTAATATTTTGAGCAACAAACTCTCCTTACATTGTAATACCATAGCACTTGCAGGATGGACTTTTTATTAGAGGACCGTCTCCTTTGCAGTTTTTAGTGATGTTTGATAGCTTCCCACCAGCCTGTATTTTCTCCCTTATGTCTTGGCCAGTGAAAGAAACTCCTGCCAATTAGGACCCAGAGTCTCTTCTGGGGAATGAATTTTGATGAATGAACGTGGGAAAATACGAAATACCCCACAGGTGGGTGGCTCAGAGAACAACTCTTCGAGTTTGGCCTTGTGCTTGGAGAGCCTTTGTTGTCTGTAAACACTGTCTCCGCAGTCATCCCCTCTAAATGAGGTTGCTGGTGGAAATAAATTTCACTGTTGCTGCCTTTTACATGTCCTAGTCTTGTATATATCAGCAGATGTTTCAGTTAAGTTTTGTGTTTATGTAACAGAAATATTCACAGATTGAATTTATTTCTACAGGAATGGTTTTGCGTGTGAATGTTAGAATCCTGGGCTTATGAATTCCAAGAGCATAGGAGAGTTTCCTAAAAAGTTCGTGAGAACAACAGTGAATGTTGAGGCTTTAGTACATGTTTGAAGTGGAACACAAATTAAGACTGCCTATGTGTGCCAAGCATTTCTAAGGGACTCATAGTGATTAAACCAATCTAAAAAACATTATTTCTCTAAAGGTGGATAGGATTCCTGCTTGTTTGTCCACACTAATGTGGGACAAACAGGTGACAGATCCTGAGCCTTCTCAGCTGAACATAAAGGGAAAGAAAGAAAAAATTAATCTGTCTCCATGTTCTAATATTTTCTTCTTTTATATTGTTTGCTTCATAGTTTTTCCTTAGAGAATACCTGAGGATCTTCATGATGACTGTTGTAGGAGAAACTATTGTTTCTGCTGTGGTTCTGGCAAGAGATGATAGTGCAGAAACTATGTAGCTGCTCCTTCTGTGAGGAAGCTGTTTACCAGCTTCATAGTGCAAATGCTCATCCAGAATAAGAATTTTCTTAATCGACAAGTTTGATAAATTTCCCTCCCCTCCTCCGGTTCCCATTTGCAGTCATCTGAGTAAGTCAGTGGTATAGCCAAATCATGTTTCATCTTAAAGGGAAGATTACTTGGACCTGTAAATGGATGCAAGAAGCGAGGGGAATGTAAGTCAGAGCAGACGCATATTAGTCTAAAGGTTTCCTGTTGGGATAAGAAGGGTCAGCAGAGAGTTGGTGGTGTAGAACTGGCATCTCTGGTTGCTCTTGGCCAAGTAGTGGGAATGCCTCAGGCTGTCGGAGTGGGCCAGGAAGGAGCTGAGCCTTTCAAAAAATAGGCTGGCTTCAAAATTGTTAGGTGTGTTATGTAGGCAAGTGGTCCAAGTTTGCATAGCTGTGTTCTATATTTATTATCCTCTCTTCTTTCCATTTCACAAGTCTGTGTTGCAGTATGAGGCTTTCATTACTTCATAGATTAACTTGTTACTCACCTGTCATCGGATTGAAATAACCTCACATTTGCAAGCTTCACTCTTTGTGCATAGGGAGACTGTTTGAATTAGATACATTAAAAGATAAAAATAATTTAATCCATTCTGAGGTGCTAATTTACCTAATTTTCCTTTAATCATCTTTTTTTCAGTACTTGTTTTCTTCATCTAACATGAACTTTTTCCTGCTTTTTTTGCCCTTTGTTGTACAAAACCCAACAGGCCCTAGTTAATTCTTGGTTCACGATTTCCCCCTTTTTTTTCAATGACTGGCCAAACTCTGAAGGCAAAACACAGGCAAAGGACCCTCAGACTTCTGTGAACATTCTGTCTTGCACTTTAGTGCTGCTCTTCATCTCACTTTTTTGACTAAATAATAATTACTGTAATTTGTCTTCTGATTTTTAACACTTCTGCTATTTCCCTTAAGAATAGATTTCATTACCTTGTTAAACTTACTCAGGGAGGCTGTAATCACGACTTCCTACTTTCTCACTTCTTTTAATGTTCTCAAAAACGTCGTCTTTAACATTAAGTAGCAGATCTGGTAGATTCTTTGCTGGTATTAATTGCTGCGTAACTAAGTGCCCTTGAAAGTCAGTTATGTAAATGAGCAGCCTTGAGCTGGCCATAAGAGCAATGCTGGCTTGAGTTTTAATTTTATAATTGTGGAATTGGAACATAAAATGGTTCTTTAAACCTGAAATAGGATAGAGTCATATTCTTTATTAGAGGAATTCTAATTGCATGGACTATGATATATCAGTGGTTTAACATTAAGTTTAGGTGATCATTTTGCATGCAGGTGAGTACTTTAGATACAGTTATTATTAGGAAAAAGCCTTGCATTCAGTTGCCGTAGGTGTTTTTAGTTGAGTACTTAGAAAGAAGTTGCTAATTTGTCGTGGCTTTAAAATACCAAGTAGAGTCTCTCTTGAAACGTGTTGTTTGCATCTGTGTNTTAGGAAAAAGCCTTGCATTCAGTTGCCGTAGGTGTTTTTAGTTCAGTACTTAGAAAGAAGTTGCTAATTTGTCATGACTTTAAAATACCAAGTAGAGTCTCTCTTGAAACGTATTGTTTACGTCTGTGCNCGTGGCTTTAAAATACCAAGTAGAGTCTCTCTTGAAACGTGTTGTTTGCATCTGTGTTTTTCCTTTCTTCCTAACTTACTTATCATAAAAGTTGCAATTCTTGCGTAAAAGTTCCTTGTACTTTTCCCAAAGGTGTGTCATACCCGAGCCTCTTGGCTTATTAAAAAGTAAATGAGTTCTGGACAATGGATGGCAGGTACATCATACAAATAATTGTTTTGTCCGTTTGGGTAAAAGTTATTTATCGTTACATACAATATATGGAAAGAATGGTGGATGCAAAGTTATTTGCAAATACAGGCTTGGCAAACCTCCTCTGGAATTCGGAAAGGGTTTTCCAGCTTGACTTAGTCATTTTTTCCCAAATGTCTTGGCATAACTGATCACTCAGGAGTGACATATGGTAGAAACATGCTCTAAGGGACAAGTCTCCCGGATGGCGCACAGCACCACACAAGATAGACAGATGGTGGCTTATTCAACCTTGGAAAAAGTTTAATCCTACATATTGGCACGGTGGCCTGAGTACTGAGAGAGAGGCACACACATGCCTGTGAAATCTGAGGCAAAGCTTTACTTGCTATTACTGAAAGAACTAGAAGGATTGAGGTGATGTTATGCAGCATGAGTATCTGCAAAATTGCGTTCAACATGCTATCCAGAAAAATGATGTTCCCTTGAAAAGTGGAAATCCCAGAGTTATCAGAACACTGCAGAGAATAAAGTTTGCTGAACTTTTCACTGCGGTTTCTTTTTAAAGAAGCAGAAGAACATCAGGCCTTTCGCTTTAGTATCTGTGTTTAAGACAGTGAAGAGAGAGACAGAATATCTGACATGGAAAAATGAATCCTTGGTGCGGCTTGTTGAGATACCTATGGAAGAACAAAATCTGCTTTGAATTCTTTCTGGAAACCGAGTAGTGATTGATTGATTGATCTTCTGGAGTCAGTGCTGTGTTCTGTAAAGGATTTGAAAAGACTGACCCAAAGAGAACACGAAGGATTGCCTGCCAAACTTCCCTTCCCCCCTCCCCCCCCCTCTTTTTCTTGTAGGTCACACTCAATATTCACAACTAGAAGGAAAAAGAAGAATATCCTGACTCTCTGGACTTCAAGGATATCATTGTGTTGTATTGGATGAGCTTAAACTAGACAAGACCTCTTTCTGAAACAGTTCCGGAAAGGTAAATGTAATTCAAGCAAACTAATCTTTTGCCAGTAGAGGAATACTCAAATTAATCTCATGCCAGTAACATTTCAGCCATACCATACCACAACGACATGATCTTTTTGATACATATTTTGTAGCAATTATATGTATGTATGTGTTGATGTGTGTGTAGATAAATATCCATATACACAGCTATAGCTAAACCTTATTAGTAATTTTTAGATATTGGAAGATTTTGATCTGTTAGCCCTGGTATTTTTTGTCAAAATATTTTGGTTTCAAGGAATTCTCTCAGGTGAGAGAGGTGGGGAAGGAAGAGGGAAAGAAGTGAGGTGCCCACAGTAGCCAGCATGTTGGTAATTATTTGCCTGGATGTGGAAGACCCGGTTAATGTTTCTGTTCTCCCTAGTGAGAGAAGTGACTTGAAAATGAGATTCTAGCCGCTGAACTATGAAGTCAAATGGCTCATTCCGCACTGAGTGATACATACTTTTCAAATATGGTGCAGTGTGAGAGACAGAGCGCTGCAAAGCGAGAGACTAATTCAATAACCTGTTTAGGATATGCATTGAAGAAGTAATAGATGTCCAATTCTTGCTTTCAGCTCAGGGTGCTCTTGTGTAATATAAAGATATGCTTACTTTTGGGCTAGTAAAAATAAACATTCACTCTTCCCGTGGATGTGAGTACCTTTCAGGTACTTGTTTTCTTGTCACCCTTTTCTTTCTTTTGCTGTGCTCCATTGGGAGAAATGGTGACCATATCATAGCCAAACCTGAAGGCCTGTAGTAATTGCTACAGAACTAGTGCACTCTTTCCAATTTCTTTTTTTTTTTCTTCTACTATAACTAGTTATTATAGGTCTTAGTAAATAAAAAAAGTAATAATTAGATTTTGGACCCAAGTGCACAGTCAGTAAAATGACACATCAGTTTACTCTCTGCCAAGACCTTACAAGAGTTTCTTACATGCTGCGCAGAAGGAGTGAGTGTTCTGGTGGCCCATCCAGCCCCATGTGACAGAGTCCTGCCTTGCTGTCATGACGCATGCTTGTGGGCCTTCCAAACATCATTTATTTGTGAGAAAGAGAGGTACAGTCTGATGAGATGATTAAAATTCTGCAGATCCACAGCTGACACCTTTTTGACCCAGATCTGAAGTTCAGACTCGTAAATACTTGAGTCCCTTGAAATTTTAAGTTACGCTTCATAGAATTGTTGTTTTTATAATTTATAGGATAAGCGTGATCGTATCCTTGTTGAATCGCTAAACGTCAGTGTGTGTGAATCAACCATCTGCTGTCAGGGCTGAGTCTTGTATTTCCCTGGCCAGTGACAGTGGAGGTCATTAAACCATGATGGCTCTCAATCAGATGGGAATGGTTTGAGGTAATAACATGGCTGTGTCAAAAAAAGCCACTTTTCTTCAGCCTACTGGTAGTAATGACATTTGGAGGACTGAAATGGAGGAAGAGCAGTTGGAGTAGAGGAATGGAGACCGTGTGAAGACAGAGACGTAAAAGGTTTGGATGTTTGGGAGGAACAAAGGCTGGCTTTTGTAGCAGGGTTTTTGAGTTAATTGTGGAACCAGATGCAGAATGGAGAAACTTTCTACACAGGAGAGAAGTAGCCTTCGGGATCTGGAAGAGAAGCTGCATGTAGTAGAAGTTTTTTTAGAGGGCCCTGATCCTAAGAGTAGTAAGGAAACTGAGATACAAAATGCATGTGGTCTTATTTTATTTTGTCTAGACTTGTGTACTTTGTGCACTTCCCAAGTGGAGAGTGATTGGGTATTTTGGAACTCATACAAAGCTTGTGCATGTTTTGCTTCAACCACTGAATGTCCTGGAAACCCAGAATACCCACAAGGTTAGATCCTTGGGTTAAACTTGCTGTGAAATCTGGGCAGGATGTGGGTTAGTGCTAATGATGGGATCCTGTGCCATCTTGCTCTGCCAGGTCCCGTTTCTTTGGAGATATGGTAATCAATACCAGAAAAATCTAACGTAAAAACTAAGACGAAGATTTGACAGGAGACAACTGATCCAAACTGAAGGAGACCAAAGGTAGTTAAGAAAGGACAGACACAGCTGTATGTGCAGAGGTGGGAATTCTACCATATTACTTTATGCAAATTGCTGTCGGGCTGTTGAGAGAGCCTCTGAAGTTAAGGTTGAGCCAAAAATGAGGATTAAGTTACCTTGCTGCACTCCTCAAAGAATACATTTAGCCTTTATTTGTTGCAGCTGATTCCAAAACATACTCTCAAGAGGTGTAGCCAAGCAGGAGGAAAGAACAATTTAAAAATCCCCATTTATTCAGTAATCCGATGGTAGGTAAATGTGAAGTTGTAATTGTCTTCTATACTTTTTCCCCCTCCCTTGTTGGGAGATTTTTTTGAGGTATTAATTCCTAATTTGGTACTTAATCTCCTTTCTTTCTCACCCTCCCCCCAAAAAATAACCCCAAACCGCAGTGGTTTAAAAATGATACCACACAGAGTTGATGTAACCACATGTAGGTTGCGATGTGCACTGGAGGTGATGTACTTCTCTTAAATTCTTAAACACAGGTAAAGCTGAAAATGGCTGCGATCACTTTTATGCTTTCTGTCTATCCCCCTTTGTTCTCTCTCCCTCCCCCTTCTGCTTGTGCTCACTTGCTCTCTCTTTAGTATAACACAGTTGAACAGCAGTGAAGTGTAAAATGTGCTTTTGCCAAGGTCAGTTTCTTGTGATTACTCGCCTGTGGCAACTTATGCCAGTTGCAACAGACTGAGTCTCAGCAGTCCACAAAGTCACACTGGTGCTTATGCAGAGGACACCCAGTGTAGGTTATAGTAACCATAGTCTGGAATAGCTTGCAATGCTGCTGAATTTTAGCAGCTTTATTTAACTCTTCCCATCTAGCTTGTGCTTGCTTCAGTGGTTTGGAGTCTATTCATGAAGCACTAGGTTGTCCTGTTCTCCGGAGACCCTGGAGGAGGATTTTGTGTTGATGAAATTCTTGTTGTTAGAGGTTCTTTCTTTTCTTGCAGTGGATTGCTCAAATTTCAGGAATTATTCATAAATTTAAGAGAAGATAAAATAAAGCATCACTGACATGCTGCTTTTTCTAAATATTACATATATAGTTTTTGTGGTTGGCTTGTTTTTGGAGACATATCAAATACTGCTCTGTTGACATTGACAGAAGAGAAAGTATGTATCTGCATAGTAAGAAGTATTAGAGAAAAGTTTAAAAAGTAGTATTTTAAAGCAAGAACTTAAAAGATAGTGACATGCAGTCTTTGTACCACCTTTAAAAATGTTGTATACACTCATAAGCATCAAATAATTTTTTGTTTAGAAGCTAATAATGATTTTGACTGCTGTGACTGCGGAACGAATGTGAGATTCAAGAACATCTGTTTTAGGAGACAAGATTTGTTGGATCCTATTTTCTTGTGCACGCTGGGTTGGGTACCACCAGGTGGTACCCAGTGGAATCGGGAGGGACCTCCACTTTCTTTCCCTTTTCTCACATACGAGCAAAGATATCCCTTTATGAAAACACGTTATATTTAGAACAGAAAGGTATGGACTGCCTGTGTTATTTTGCTCATTTGTACTGTTATCAACAATATACATGATTTTATTTTCATTCTAAAAATATTTACTTCTGTAAGAAACTTTTAGTTCTTGAGCTCTGTGATAGTGATTTTGAGGTTACCTGTCTGTCACTACTGACTACTAGAGAGGCAATAAGAAATACAGATGATCAGCTGAAGGGCCTCAGCTGAACTTCGGTGACCTTTGAAATTCAGTTAAGTGCAAAATTTCATTGCTTAAAATTGATTATGCATTTGATTCATTTTGAAACTATGTGTTGCTGTATTAAGCACTGCTCTCTTGTGTTTGGCTTTGGAATGATTCCTGAACACAAGTGAAATAATGGGTCAGCAACTGAGTCTTGATCTTGTAAACAAACACCCTTGCACAAAGCACACGAGAATATTCCTGTGGCACTCAGTGGAACTCCCCTCAAAACAAGGTGAGGACTGGGAAATTGTAATTTGAAGCACTTCATGAAGGGTTCATCCTCTATTTTCTGTTTAATTTTGTGTCCAGGCTTACAAGAAGTATTTTTATTGAGGAATATGTTACTTGCTGCTTTTTTGCATATATGGCAGATAATGAAATTAATCTTTTGTTGAAAGTACGTTTTGGACTGACATTTGCTTCTGTGGTTTTCATAGCCTGTCTGTTCCTATTGCTATTTCAGCCCTTATTCTTTTGCTTTGAGTAACATTTGTATTGGCCCAGCTCTTACGGAAGTATATGCTATGATAGGTGTCTCACTTTGCGAAGACAGATTGATCTGTCTACTCAGCTTTAAGTTTGAAATTCATGGTGGAAATGAGCAGTGTTTTGTGTCTCTGTGCTGTGGTATATAGGCTTGTAGCGCTCACAATGATACACATTGTCTTTAATTGTATTGGAGAGAGACAGTGGAAATGATTGTTACCCTTAGGAGGAAACAACTGAACTAGTAGAAGCTCAGCTGAATAGTCTTCAGTCAGCTGAACAAATGGATGTTCTTGGGTGCAGTAATATCGACGGGTTGTATTGTCTGTGCTCACCAGAATTTGTCCCATTCGTTTCCTATAATATTAAGGAACCTGAGGAAAGGAAAGAACTATTCAGGCATAGAAGTTGGTTTTGGAACATTTCTAATAATGTTCCTGCAGTGAGCTGCTGCTGATGCATGCTCTGAGGATTTTGTCATCAGTATGTTCAGCACAAACAAACGGTTGACAGTTGAGATCGAAGAAGTCTGCACAAAACCCTGAACTCACTCAAATCTCTGTGCAGAGCTCCTAACCAGTTTTTAAGAATTCATTAGAACTTCACTATTTCTCAAGTTCTTGCCTCCTGGATCCTGGGTGGTAGCTGAAATACTTTGCTACACAATAAAGGTAGATGTGGTTTTTCCTGGATTGGTGAGAATCCAGAGCCTTTGAAGTCTTGCAAGATTTGCAGCCTAATTTTTTAACTCAAGGGTTCAGATGTGAAAGCTTGTTAAGGGATTTGTCCATACAGTTCCTGGTAGTTTTAAAGGGAGCTCTCTAAATCAGTGTCCTAGTCAGCTTTGAAACATTTACTGTGCTAATTCAGATATGCGTTTTAACTTATGGATAGAATCTTACCTTTGTAGTCCACCTGCAATTTCTGCGTTTCCCTTTCTGAAGACAACCACTGCACTCTCAGTGTAGATGTAGAGGAAGGCCTAGCATTTAATGTACTCAGTGCTGTATTAATTTTATTAGAAGCAGACTGGGGAAACAAACAGTAAATTTGAGTTGTGCAGCAAAACATCTCTCTTCCCTTTTGTGTCTTTTTTTTTTTTTTTAACTCAATATTTATCTTGCTTTGCTTGGCCACAGTAGTGATGTCTCCTCTTCAGCATTCAGTTCACATTCAGACATAGGGGAGTATCTGAGAACGAGGAGCCAGGTAAAGTGAAGTCAATAAATTTAGACAGAGAAAACATTCTCAAGTTCCATATAAAAGATGTTTATTCCAAATAAAGGCCTGTGTTAATCTGAGGGAACAGTAAGTATGTAATAGTTATCACCCGTACATCGTTGGAAGGTGAAGGGGAGACCAGTTGATAAATGATGGGGTTTTGTGTTTCCCCTTTTAATGGCAATACTACCTTCAAGCTTCTAACAGCTTTTAATAAACGCTAGTTGTACATTTCGGTTGTGACAAGACAGTATCATCCATCCTGATAGTTTCCTCCTTATCAGATGGGCAAAATTCAGTGATCACAAAGTAGGATTAGGAGGCAGGGTTTCTTATGGTTTGTTACTTACGGTTTTGACACCTGAATCACTGCATGGACCAGGACAGTCTGTAACATGAATTCAGCTTTGCCGTGGGAAATCCTGGCTAGTAGTTTCCTGCCTCATGGGTGCATATGAAGATTAACTTCATGGAACGAATGAAGTATTTATTAATAAATGATCATTATTGATATGCCACTTGTTCGTAGCAATGACATTGGTAATACTCCTGAGGGGAATGCAAATGAGCACATAAAACAAAAGACACTCACTCAAGTAATTTTCATCACCCTTCGCCAAAGCATGTGTATTCAGTAGTGACCGTGTTAGTGCTTACTGTTTTGATGATTTTAAGATATTAAAGAGGAAATGCCACCAAATACAAAGGGAGAACCCAAGGTCATGCTCACTTCTTCTGTCTTCAGATTGCACCTACTGAAGTGTCTTTGATAATCTTTCTTTAAAGACCTGTTAACTGAGAATGTAGGTGAAGCAGCATACATTTTAAATCCTGCTACGTTTTTGAAGTTTAATCTTGTTGCATGTTTTCTGCAGTAGAAGTATGATGTATGATTAAATTGTGAAGTGTTGAACAGCAGCATGGCTATTTAATTTTTTTTAATTTCTCACATTTTTCGTAACAGAGATTAAAGAGAAAGAAAATATTTTGCCAGTCTGTCTCCAGTGTCAGAGCTGTCATTTGGCCTGTGATGAGGCTGTGGGAAAATGAGTATTACTTTACATTTCTTTCAGTGGTCAGCTTCAAGGATGTGACTGAACAGCAAGGTCATACGGGGTTTTGAAGGAGGGTTTTTCTGGATGCTTTTACTATTTTATTAGCTCCTTAATGAAAAAGGCCTCTGGATTTTTATTTTTTGTTTCTTTATAGGTTTAGACTTCTGTATTTTTTCTACTATACTTTAAATATGAAAAATAATCTTGCGATAAATGTCCTTTGGGTTTAAACTGGAATTTCTTCACAGTGCCTCTGTTTTGTTTTTTGGGTGTGGGCTGGAAAGAAAGAAATGAGAGAGGGGAATGCGCTTGAAAACCCAATTTGCTATAAAAGCTGAGGCGCAGAGGTCATTTTTGACATGGTGCTGATTTTCTGAGCTGATGTCTGAAAGGAGCAGTGGTGATCTTTCTTGTACCCATTGATTCCTCTGCCATTGTCTTATTGGACTGAGATTCCTTTTTTTAGTGTTGTAGTCTAATTTACCTAAAAATNTTTGACATGGTGCTGATTTTCTGAGCTGATGTCTGAAAGGAGCAATGGTGATCTTTCTTGTAGCCATTGATTCCTCTGCCATCGTCTTATTGGACTGAGATTCCTTTTTTTTAGTGTTGTAGTCTAATTTACCTAAAATACATTTGAAAAAATAAGCAAATTCAGCAGCTTTACTAAATCTCAGCTGCTTTTATAAATTTGTGTTATCTAAGACACTGGTAGTGACTGAGTTGCGCCTTAATGAATCTTTCATTGTAGTCTCAGTCAGAAAGGTCCCATTGCCTTTGCCCCCGTGGTGGACACCAGAGCTTGCACCCTGCAGCAGTGTAGAAGACAGCTTAGGAATGTGGTCCGACATGCTCAGTGTCCTCTGCAAGACTTCACTGCCTGCGGGAGTTGCTGAAAGTTACTGGTCGTGACTTTAAACCCTTGTTATGAACATACATAACAGAAATATTCAGAACCGAAAAGACGCAGTTAATTTAATGTTATGTTTTTGTAGTGAAAGCGAGAGCTTGAGTTTCTATCTTACGTTATTGATGGAGCTTTTTCTCTCTCAAGACTTAAACCTGAAGCCATGAGTTATGAATCATACTTTGTGTCCCACTTACAGACTAACTTGACTCATCAGTGATTTTTCTTCTGGCGTGATTTAGGGGAAATGCCAGTTACTTCTTTTTCATGTGTAGCTTTTAATTATTATTGACTGTTGAATAAAGATAGAGATGAAGGCAGTACAGCTAAACACCTGATTTTGTTTAGGTCTGTGCTTCTAAAGATTCACATCATACAATAAAGTATTGTATGATTGCGCAAGAGAGACAGTAGAATGCGGATTTCTGATTCTTCAGTGTTAATAAGGATGGTAACAAGTTATTAACAGTGTTAATAAGGATGGTAACAAGTGAGTCCTAAGAGCTCATTATTAAGCTTACAATTCTTTTGCTGTAATAGTTTCCAGATGTATAAAATACATTTTAAAAAAAATAAATCTAATGTCTGGAGAACACCTCCTGCAAATAATGCCCAAAATGCAGAGCTTTTGTTTTCTAGATTTTCTGTAAGCCACTCACTATCTAATGATAATACACATTTGTAAACAAATTACACTGGTCATGTAACTTCTGCCGTACTTAATAATCCTTATTTTATTGGGTAACGTTATTTTTAATGTTACATTTATCTTGCAGTATAACCAGATGCGTGACATTTTTCAGTGCTAATTTTGTGGCAACCGGAAAAGCAAAGCCCAACTTCAGTAGTGCTTTCTAAGTTACAAATTTATAATCATCTAGAATTAACATATTAAAGCACTGTAAGAATAGCTTCTCTTATTAAGAGCAACCACATAGCTTTTTCTATATTAAACTGTTTTGTACTTATTTTCTTCCTATGGCCAAGATCTAAATACTCTTAATGTCTTTTGTAGAAAGTAAAAAAGCTTTTAGTTAGGCTTCTTAAAACCTCTGTTTGTTTATATTTGCATGCATTTGTTAGCCTCAGTGACTGAAGTCTCACATACAAATAGTTTAATCTGTTCAATATTACATAATCACTCCTTCTCACTATATGTTCATTGTCAGGACTTGACTCAAGGGATTTGTTTCATGCAGTATAACACTTCTTTCCCAATTATCTGTAAGGAGAACACAAATGGATGTGGCAGTTGCGCAGTGATGGAGCTATACAAAGCATTTCTTTAAGAAATTAAAGTATGTGTTTTTCTGCTGTATATGAAGACTCAAAAAATGTATCTTCAGTCCGTGACTGATTAGTAAATACTTTATCGTTTAACTGAAATGAAATTCAAAACTAAAGCATCTTTAAAAGCCAGTTTACATAATTGATGATGTAAAAGTTGTTGGAGCAAGGAGGGAACAGAGAAATGTGACGGATGTGTAGGATATCCACATGCACAGACTACGGGCAAATGAATACATTGTAGGTAAGACACAGATTCTCTCTGCAGGTGTGTGAGAACCCAGACTCTTCTGCGTCCTGTTGGCATGTGGTCATTCATCTCTGGGGAATGAAATCGATTCTTTTGTGGCTAAACCAGGCTTCTTAAATTATTTGCAGCCATTTGAGCCAAATATTTCTTTCCCATTACAAATGAATGGGAAAACTTTCCTGCCAAGGGAGGAACAGACCTGAATGATAAATGTGACAGTCATATTTATTACAGAGCTTTTCACTGACGCGCAGTCTTCTCTGATACGACCAGCTCTTACTTCCAGGTAACTTTTTCCTCCTTTCAAACTGACCAAGCAGCCGTCCTTAATTCAAAAAGTAAAGAAGAACTTGCTCTCACATTCCCTGTTTCTGTTCTCTGCTGGAGGCATCCAGTTATGTTGATAATGATCTAATCTGTTGCATAACTGGAGAATACTGAGCCTGCTGCCACAGCCTGCTTCTTTCTTGGCGCTGCTGGAAGGCTTCAAAGAGAGATTGTGTGTGTGAGGCGACTGCTCTACCAGCAAGACCAAGGGGATCAAAGCATATATTTAGAAATGGAAAACAGCAAAAAGAGAAGTGGTTACCACACAGTTGCTATCCTGAGACTGAAACCAGTCTCACAAAAATGAACTATTTTGAAGTTAATGATAATTCCTTCAAATTCTACAGAGCAGGGAAAGATCAGGGATTTTTAAGGAAAATTCATCAAGATTTTACTTTGTAAATACTTGCTATGGGGAAGACTATTTTTCAAAAAATAGATGTGTTGACAGTTGTATGCAGTTTAATTGTTTTTGCATGAGTTTATGCTGCATGACATTGCTTTCTTGGCTCCTCTGAAGTTTTCAGTTAGTAAGTTTTAAAATGAAATCAGTTGAAAAATTACTTGAAAGTAACAAAAAAAAGTTGTAGGAAAGTTTTATGTACTAATATTCTTTGAAGGTTGGACAGTTGTTTCAAGACTGCATTTGATGAGCTTGGGAAAGATGCAGTGGTTTGTGGTGTGAGATCTTTTGAGGGGGGTTATTTCACAATAAATGGAAAGAATTTGTACATTTTGGATGCAAATGCCTGATTGTTCAGGAGATATGTAATTTATGAGCATCTAATTATCTTTCAGTGAGTTTCATGAATCGAGATTAATTATTATTCCTTGTACCTTAAGTAGGGTTTACATTATAATGCAATGTTGGTTTAAACCGACCCTTTTTCAGTCTCAAACGTTCATTTTTTTTTCACTTACAATTCTGAGTATTTTTCTGTAATGCTATAGGAAAATCTTAGTATTTACCTGTGCTGATTTAGTAAGCTGTCATAATGGAAATGTAGGAATCTCAGCTGTATGTTTTTAGGGAAACTTGCTATGATATACAAAATATTAAACAAAAAGAAACGATGCAACTTTCACAGTGCCAGCTTTATGGCAGTGTCCTTGTCCATAGTCTATTTGTCCCTGTCATTGACTGTGATAGTACTTTGTGGTTTTTATGATAGGTAAAAATGAGAGTAGCATGTTTTTTCATACATCTTGACTCCCCATACAAGGGAGGCAAAGGACAGCTGGAGATACACTAAGCTTGCTCTCTCCCTACTATCCTTGTTATTGTCTAGTCTTTCGTATGAGGCACCAGCATTAATGGTAGTGACTATGTCTTTTATTCCTGTGGTGGTTTGGTGACTGGCACGTATATAGTGTTTCTCATGCGCTGTGAATCCTAAGAAAAACTGCAAAGCACAATGGGATTACTCTGGATAGAGATGCGCTAAAGTGTTGCACCCTGGTAAAGTGTACGGCACTCTTCCCACACTTAAAATCTCTGAATTACTGTTTAACTAGAATTTTGGACTTCAGTGTTAGAAACACTCCACCACTGCTGTTTTCCCCTCTTCTTTAAGACTGATTCCTTGCTATGTGTATTTGCAAAATTATACGTTCTAATGATATCTTGTCCTGATGGTTACAGGAGGAAGCCATAGTTGGGATTTCTCCTTTCTTCCTTTGACTACTTTGCTCTCTGTGGTGGTGTCTGTTTCTTCAGTGGTACTTCCCTGTGGGGCGGGAAGGAAGGGTTGCTCTCTTGGACCAGGCCCTTTTGATCCCTCACCTGCAAAACTCTAGCTGCATTTTAAAGAACAAGAGCAATCTGTATCTCTTCAAAGATGCGTTAGCCGTATTCAGAAATTATCCCAAGGGTCACAGAAGGTATTTTCCTTATCCAAAACTACCCCAGGCCCTTTTTTGGAAGCATCAGTCTTTGAAACTTTTCTTTTAAACGTTTGTCTTTTTAACAAGGGCCAAACAAGATATTTTTCTTTGTCCTCCTTCATGAAACAGCTGAGTTGTTCTGACTGAAATTAAAATACTTTAAAAATTAAGAAGACTTAAGGCAGAGAGTCAGCACGAAAAATTTCAGATCAATTTTTAAAGCTTAGCAGAGTTTTAAGGGATGGAAAGTGCTCTGATCCCTAACTGTAATGCTGAGGGTCAGCTGTATTGATCCTACCTCTTGTTGCAAAAGCACTATCACTGATTTACTAGTTGCCATAATAACGTTATTTGGTACATGTTAAATAGCTGTTTAATCTTTTTTAATATTTCTGTCTCTCATTCCCTTGCTAGTGAAATAGATCAGTGGCAGTGAACTATGTGCCTTGTGGAGCGTCCTCTTTTTGGGTCATTGAAATCTCTGCTTTTGAGAGGCTTTTTGTACTCTGTTTTTATGTTGAGAGTATTTTTGACAGGGAGTCAATGCTCAGATTGCTGTTTTAGTTACTATGGAGAAGCTTTCCCACAGGAAGGCTTTATTTTCTGAAGATGGTCAAACACTGAATTTGCCCAACTTCCTCTTAATTTGCAGTTCTGAAGTTCACTTTGTACCAGTTGTCTTTAGACTGAGAATTTCCTTTGATTCGTACATGCTTCCTTTTAGCCTTTGCGATCTGTAGTGTCCTAATGGAAAAAGGAAAAGATGACGATCAGAAAGGAGGAGGAATATATCCTGAAAGTCTGCGTATCACAAGGGAAATGAATATAGTTGTAGTCTGATGGTGGGGTTTTGTTGAGAGAGAACTATCGCATGGCTGTCTTGGAAGTGAATTTATTGGAGATTTCTGGTATATACTGATGTATGTATGTTAGTTCCTCCACTTGCGGGTATGGTTTCTGTACGCAGGATACTGCATTGGGGTGTTCTCCTTTATGTCGTGGAGGAGGTAAGTCCTTTAAATAAGTTTGTTTCCATGGGGAACATTTCCTGGGTCTGGGCTGAATGGCAACAACACATGTGCTTTGGTTCGTAAGTAGTTGTGGGTTTTCTTCTGATACCTTCTGTAACTTTTGTGTCTGATATATTGAATACCATTTGAAGAGGTAGCTGCATTAAGGTGTAGTTCAAAGTGGCAGAAAACCATATGAAGCTGAGAACTTGATCCAGAAATAGATTGTGAAAGGTTCTGAAAGCATTTTATTTTCATCTGCTCTGTCAGCATCTTTGCTGATTGAACGCTTACTCTTAAGCCCACTGTTCTCAGACTGGTTAGGTTGTGTGATTTTTATTTTTTTTTTCAAGCTCGCACCTCCTCCAGTGATAGGAAAGGCAATACTGCAGCCTTTGAAGGGCCTAAAGGTTTGATAGCATTGTGCTGCAATGCGGGCTTTCGTCCTGATCCTGTGCAGTCCACTGTGATGTGAAGGGTAGGAGCCTTTTTCTCCTCGTCCTTTTATTTCTTTTTAAATCACCCATTAAATACCTGAGGGGGAGCAGGCTTTTGGGAAAAAAAAGTTTTCCACATAATAAGAAAAGTTGGAGAAGAGGAGATTCAGAGAGGGAACAGTTTTCTAGGTTATGCCTGCAGGATTATTCAGATTCGGGAAAGACTTGAGAACACAGGGCTAAGCCTCAACATCCTTTCAAATTCCTAACTGATCTAAAGACAGATCAAACTCTCATCAATGATCTGTAAATAGATATTTCAGGGGCCCTTTAGCTGGCTGGCATCAGAGTCTGAAGACATAGGAGATGCTTTCTGGTCCCATTTTTTTAAAGGCATGATATGGGATGAGGAAGGAATACAGGGGCCTTCTGTAGAGAGTCTTAAGGCTTCAAAAATTGGAGGAATAACAATGTTATCAGATAAACCATGAGGAAACAGAGGCATGAAAGCTGTCTTGCCCCAGGTCACGCTGCAGCTAATTTTCCAAGGTTGGGGTTAGAACCAACGTGGTTTTTTCTGCCTCTTCGTCTTCCTGCTGTAAAAATATACACGTTTTCCTTCCAGAATTCCAATACTGAAATCCTTAAGTTAAATCTGAAGGAGTTCTTAAACTGCAGAGAAATTGTTCCCTGAACAGATGACAGAGAAGTCCTGAGGAGTGCTGGCTTTTGCTTCCTCTTCCTCTTTTTTGTGGCTCTGTCCCATGGAGTTTCGCAAGCCGAAGCTTGTGAACTCCTCCAGAGGATAAAGGCTGAAGCGTCTTGTGTATAATCATGCGCGAGCTGACAGACACACTCTGTCAAAGTGACAGTTACTGTTTATAAAAGATTAGTGATATATGGGAAAGATTTTGTCATTGAATGTTGCCCAAATTGTGAACATTTTCAATTGTGTGACCTTTTCTAGTTTAATTAGTGTAAGTCTTAAAAGCACAGGGCATCGTGATTACAGAAGACAAATGTTGTTCAACTGTATAACACAGCCCCTAAATTTGGTATGAGGTCGGGTGTTCACTGCTGGATTGCAAAACTGAAATTTGCTCTTAACAAACTATCATCTTGAAAAATCGAATTCACATCTAAGTTTCTAATGCCAGCCATGCATCTGGTATTCTTGCTGCTACTAAGTCAGCTCTTACTTTTTTTGTATGAAAGTCTTAGAAGCATCCACATTTCCATTAATGTTTATAAAGAAAGCAGCAATTTGAATATGTGTGGCTGAAAAAAACATTTCCTGCAGTTGGCCTAGGAAATTTCAGGCTCTCTTGAATATTTGGTCCTCAGAAAATACATATGAAAACTGAATTATTGATCCATATCCACACATTTCTCGGTTTGTTTTTGGGGGGAAGAAAAGCAGCAGGGGCAAAATACTGAAGATTCGTGATGTCATGAAGCTTAACCACCTCACTGTATGTTCATGTAATAACTTCTGATAAAGTTTGTCTCCTTTTTGTTCTGTCTTTGGAAATGCAGTTTACTTGCTTATAAAGCAGTGGCTGTATAATAACTACAGATAGGCTCTCATAGCTTGAGGTCCCTTCCTGTCCCCTCCTCTCTATTCTTTATTGCAAGTGTGTGTTAGAGTAGCACAGCCAAGTAGTCTCTCCAACATAACGAAAGTTTCTGTTTTCTTTCCAAAATTCTGGATATTATGCTGTCTTTTTTTTTTTTCCATTAAATAAGCATTTAAATATATATATAAATTTATTGTTGCTATATCAATTGACATAACTTTGAGGTCAAACCTTAATACACAAGCTTAAAAAAATACAGATAAGCAAAATTTCTATGTACATTATCAATGCTTCTTAAATGTTGTCTTAATAATTTATCAAAATTACGGAGACTATCCTGATGGAAAAAGCTTTTAGGATTTTATAACTGACTTAGAATTATGTGCATTGTATGATATTCATGGAATCAGAAGAAAAGGACTCGTAGGCTGTATTAGAAGAAACTATTGCTTTTTAATACTGTTTTTATATTTATTATGCAAATAACCTTGTATATACTTTATTTTACTTTCCTGCAGTATTAAGAAAATAGCATTTTCAGGTTGTGTTTTATTGTAGGTGCACCGTTCTGTACTTACAAAAGAGCTAGCTGTGGGAATGTATTTTGTAGGGGTTTTTTTTTATGACTTGGCATTGTGTAGTTGAATAAATAATTTGCATTTGAACTGTGGAAAAAGTCAGCACCACTTAGGCTCCTGCACTCTAGCAAACTGATCTACCTTTTTTCTAAGCTACTTCAGAAGAACACGTGTTTACACACATGTGAGGAATTGCAGCATCGAAAACACAACAGCAAAAAGGATAGCTTTACATAAGTGGCTGGACATCTTTAAATCTGTTCCACAGTGGGTCAGCAGTTTTGTAAAGCAGTGAGATTTTTGAGGTTTAGAAGGCAAATCTCACACAGACTTCGATTTTAAAAAAATTATTTTTAAATATGAAAGCAGAGGAAATCTTTCGTGTTTTCCTTTCAGTTAGACCTCCTCCCACCGCTCCTCAACCGTACAGTTGATGCAGGGACTAGACCTGCCCAGGGCCATCCATGTAGTATGAATGTTAGACATGATGCCATCTTCTCTACGGATGCTAAGAGGTCTCCCAGATGCAGGTGGGACCATGTATCAACACGACTAGATCCTTACTACCTACACATGAACAACAACTTTGTTGTATGCTGTTGAAATACCACAAATGCCACATTTTTAATTATGGCAGATGTATGTTAGAGACAACCAAAACTTTCTGGTTTTCCCATGCAACTTGGCATACAGATCAGGGAACTTCTGTTTTGGACTTCAGTACAAAATATAAATCCTGTAGCCATCAGCTATCTCTAGATGTAGATCTGCACTTAGTGTGCTATTAGTAATTTATTATTGTCTCATGAACTAGTTATTTCTTTTTCCTGGTATTTTGATTGCAGTTTTTTTTAAACACAATGCTCTTTGTAGCAAAGCACAGCTTGACTGACTGCAGCGGAATGATAGAGCAGTTTGCTTTGAAATGAGGTTTGGTTTAAAGCAGGAAGGATGGATGCAGCCTTGTGAGGGAAAGGTGGTTAAGGAGCAGGAAGTATTTTTCCTGCTTTGTTAGGAGACCTCATGCTTTCCTTATTTGTTCTTGGTTTTAGCTTTCTATTTTCGTTTCTATTACTGAAGATGTGTTTCACTTCCTAAGTCCGACGTGAGAGGTGTTTTTCTTATATTTGGTTCAGACCATATTCATTAGCATTCTTCATTATTTGGAAGAAATTGGAGTTTTGCGGAATTGTAAAATGCCATTTGAGTTTTTTCTGAACTTGGAAGTTTTCATCACTGTTAACAACAGCTGTTTTAATTTTGGGCAATTCATCAGTTGAATGCATTCATATGCACAATGTATATCTTCCATAGCTCATATGTGCTGATGTGTGGATCATGTTGTCCTCACTAACAAACAATACACTTAATTGGAATAGGAAATATTAACAATAATTTCAATTACCGCAAAAATAACAAGAGCTTTTATTGGAAGGGCCACAAAACCGTGTGCTTCAAGGCTTAACAAATGTCTAAGACATAGATCAGTGAAGTGGGGAATGTTTTTATACATGTGCACACTGATGGGTCTTAATTTGTTCCTGGAGCATCCAGTTATGGCTGTTGTCTGAAGTTATTTGATTAGGTAAACAATAAATGTCTAGTATAGCAGGATCTAAAGAATCCCAAAGGATTGAATATGGCAGTTGCTGTGTTTTTATGGTAATATTACCCTTTGCCCCCTTGTTTATCACCTTTGAAATTGATTACATTTTCAATGATACTAAATTATTATTGCAGGCTTGGACTCTAGATGCAAATTAAACTTTTGATTAACTCTTCATTGATTTCATGTGATGTATAAATTTCAGTCAAAGGATATGAAAGTAATATTTAAAAATGCCATTTCAGTTATGTAGCAGTGACTACACGGGATATTTTGCTGCTCTTCTGGTGATTGAAGAAGCATGGTTTTCATCCCTTGGTATGCAATAAACCTTCTGAGATAGATACATTCTGCCTGGAGAGCATTATAGCTTGAATAAGGAATAACTGTGGAGCTGTAATTAAATACAAATTGCAGTGCTAGAGCACACTCAACAAATTATCATTTGATAGAGGTTATGTGGTTCCGAGGAGGCTCTTTTTAGATGTATGTAGGTAAATTGAATGCTCTTGCTTTAATTCCACACTTCTGTTATAAAAAAGTTACTCTGTTGCCAAGTTTCTAGTTTTTATCCCTGCTTTTGACTTGGTTTGCTTTTCTGACCAATTTCTCACTTTTTTTTTTCCCCTGACCCAAACTCAGAGAAGCACTTGCACATGTGCTTTACTGTTTTCTTAAATCAAGCCTTGGTAATCAGGGCCTGACTCTTGTTTTATTAAACTGTAGCTGCTGGGAAGTTCTTAGGGGCTCACAGAGATCGCATTCGCTAGTGAAGTGTTCCAGGTTATAACAGCAGCCTTTGCCACGCACTGACAGTGTTTTACATTAACAGTATTTATAAAAAAGTGACACTGAGGAATAACCTTGGAAGATGAAAACTTTGTGTTTTAGCATGAGGTATTTGTTCTAAAATTGCTAATTATAATGTTGAGGATGAAATTAAATTAAAGCGAAGGATATACACTGAAAATACAGGACTTAAAAAAAAAAGAAAAGAAATTTTATATAATTTTTTTAGTTGAGTTACATTTAAGTTTTCAGTTGCTGACTTTTAAACAGTCTGCTTTCTTTAACTAAAATAAGCACATTTAGTGCAAAATGATCTTCAAATTTCAAAGCGCTGACAAAGAAGAATTTGAATGATCAGGCCTTTGATGGTATATTAATATTTTATATTGAATTATTTACTAATTGCAAAAGAGATTTTTTTTCCCCCTTTCTTTTGAAAAATTAAAGTTTTTGTATGAGCTACGATAGACTGCTGCCAAAGATCTCATCCCCTGAAAAATTCTAGTAAAATGAGATCAGTCTGGCTGGGATTTTGTAGGGGCGTGTAGCTGTTTGGTAGTAATGTAACCAAAGGCGATTGGTGGTGGTGGCGGCGGCGCAGCTTTCATACATGCAGAAGCTTGTTACTAGTCATCCTTCTTCATTTCCACCCTCTCAATGGAATATAAAATGCTACGTTTGGATTTCATTTTGATACAGCTGAAGTTTGGTCTTGTCAATCAGAAGGTCCAAAGTTTGTATCTGATGGAATTCTCTGGAAATATGATGCATCTTTCAAAGCTGTTTTTTCTAAAATACTATTCAAATTTAAAGAATTCATGTCAAACTTGTAGATCAAAGACTGTATAGAAGCACATTGCTATATTACTACATACTAGGGGAAATATATCACAAGGAATTTATATTTAAAAGGGAATTCTAATAAAAAGGGATTTATAGATCTGATGATCTTCGTTGGCAGGTGTTGTGGTTTAACCCCAGCTGGCAACTAGGACCACACAGCCACCTGAAACTTACAAAGATCTCATCTTAAGATTTTAAACCCTACAGACCTAGAAGCTTGCTCACTTCTTCCCCTTCACTCCAGAAGGGGTGGGAGAAGAGGGAGAAAATGAGGGGAAAGGAAAAAAAAAAACCCCACCTCGTGGGTTGTGGCAAAGACAGTTTAATAGAACAATAACAGAAAAGGAAAATAACAATAATAATAATGGTAAAAGACTCTACAAAATAAAGTAATACAACACAAGTTGTTCTCGCTGCCTGATGATTGGTTGCCCAGCCCATCCTGAGCAGCGATCACAGATTACTTCCCCCTGGTCAACCCCCATTTATATACTGAGCGTGACATCTATGGTATGGAATATTCTCTTGGCCATTCCATTGTTCTGTGTATGGTCCCTCTCAGCTTCTATGGGAAGCTGAAAAAAGTCCTTGACTAATATAAACAACACCTGGCAACAAGTAAAACTATATGCATTATGGACATTCCTTTTGTACCAAATCTGAAAACACGGCAGCCACTAGAAAGAAAATGAACTGTATCCCATCTGAAACCATGACAGTAGTCAATGAGAATTGTTTGTCTCCTGCCTGAATTTAAGTGCATTAAATAGCTGCAATAGTAATTAGGAAAATAGACTAGATGATCAAAATTTTTTCATTGCAAATTTTTAATCTTCTGCTTTCTCTTTTACTATGTTGTGCCTTGGTTTTATACTTCTAGTGATTACAAAGTATTCCAGGATGGGTAGTAGAACCATAGGTTTGATACCCTATCTTGCAGTATTGCCTAGCAAAAGTTTTAATTCAATGTTTATCATCACCATTCAGATGATGCTGAGTATATGTGTGTTTTCTTTTATCGTTCTTTGATTGTTGTTCTCTGATGTTTTTCAGTGCATTACTAGAAAGTCTTGTTTTAATATATTATAAATATTCTCATTAATGCATCCTGTTACAGTTAAAGACTCCAGGCCAAGTTGGTTTTTTAGTGAATGTATTTTAGTTGCAAATATCTGTACCTATTTTTCCTGTGGATGTCTGTAGCTACCTGACATGTCATATGATGTCTTTCAGATTTTTCCTATTTCAGTGACTGCAAGACACTTGTGGTTTTGTGCTTGCAGCCATTCAAGCTATCAAGTGTTTTGACAGCAATTATTCTAAATCCGCTTCAAACAAGGATGAAGTTGCTCGCAGCTTTGTCCAATTCAATATGCAGGAATTCTCTTAAATTCCTACTGGGCTTAGAAAAGGATGAACTGGATGGTGGCATATGTTTCATCCTTCTGTTTTCACTTTAGTTACTAAGTGTTATGTGTTTTCCCAGCATTTCCCCAAAATGTTTTCCAATCCTGTTTTCCCGTGAGGTTGGTGATGTCCTGTCCTTAGGATCTGTCTGTCTTTAGCTCTGACTTGAGCTGCTGGACTGCTGAATGGAGAACACTGCAGACGCATCTTCGAGAAAATACCATTAATTTTCACAATGCAGTCTCTTTCCCTTTAATAAAATCATGATGAATTTTGTTGGGTGTGTAATAAGAGGTATATAGTTACATTATTTGATTAGTCTTTTTCTTTTTTTTTTTTCCTTAAAGAGCCTGGAAAGTAGAATAGCAGTAGGGGGAAAACACAGTACAATTACAAACGCTCCCTGTTTTCCTTTAGACTGCATCAGTTTGTCATACATATCGAGCTTGAAGCTCATCAGGTGCAAACCTCCTGCTCAAATATGGACTGGAATTTGACTTTGTTATATTCAGACCTGGAAAAAATGGTGTACCTTCCCCTGAATGCCATTTATAGTGCAGGCTAACCATAATTTAGTACTGCTTTGGCTAGTCAGCTTTCTGTAGGCAAAATGACTGCGATGTTAGCAGTAGAGAAGAATGTGTGTTGAAGAATTGAAGAAAAAAAGCTAATAATTTCCTGCGCTTGACCTCACAGAGAAACCTCTTCCTTCCCCCAAGCCAACCATGATAAAATACCATAAATTTTCTCCACATGTTGTAGCTGTGCTGAAGCAGACGCTACGAAAGATTTGAAGCTGTAACAAGATACCTTTCATCCTGAAGAGTGGGACTGAATTTCACCTTGTTCTTTTCTACATGTTTTCTTTTGGTTAGACATTTGAGTTGTATTTGTTTTATTTTTTTTTTTCCACAGGATATCTGCTAGTGAAGGGTAACGCTGTTGGTTGTACACTTCAGCATTTAATTTTTTGGCTCAATGACCCATAACTCCTTTTTTTGATGTTTTGGGGAGGGAATAAATCAGTGTTAGTAGCACATCTTACATACGAGATAAACTTCATTACTTAGTGCTAAACCCTAAAGACAGAGATGCAGAACAAAGAAGATGGAACATAAACTTGCAATATTTATCTTGAAATTTATGTATGCAGGCTGAAGTTTATTTCTCTGTGTAACATTAGCCAAAATTTTATAATGTAAACATGATTCTTTATGACTGCAGAATCGAGCAAAATGTATCATATACTATTAGATGGTAATAGAAATACCTTTTAAGAAAACTTGGGTTTTATAATAAGAGTCTCGGTTATAAAAATATTAAACTAAATAGGTAAATTCTTAGTGTGAGGCCTTTGGGAAGTGCTCTTACCCTTGGGATACAGATAGTTCAGTTTGATTGCCTCTGTAATATGAAGTTCTTCTGGCTTGCTTAGCATCTACTATTCAAAAAAAACCCTCCTGGGTTCCTATTAACGCATATCCTTGAAAAAGTCACATCCAGATCTCGAAGAGTTGGTCTCAGAATTGTAATCGCCAAACCAAATTTTGTAGCCTAATACTTTAAATGTGAAGAATCCCTGTTGTCCCTCCGTTTTTAAAGCAGTGAGCCATGTTGTGTCTTGCGCCAATGACGATGGAACCAATCTTTCCTCAGGAGCGCCTTCATTGTGTTTCAGAAACTGGTGAAGCCTGTTGGGCATTTGCAAAAGTACCCGAGAACAAGGGGTTGAGGGTGGCTTGTAGCTCAAATTTCTGCTCATTTGCTGTGTTTAATAAAACATTCTCATTAAAAAATTCTCATTACTAAAATTGGAAAGTTATATTTTGAAGCAACTTGAAAGCTTTTTAATAATAATGAGCTATGTCTGTGGCTAGTTTTACACTCCAAGCTACTCTGCTAGAGAATGGTTTGAAGGAACTGCAGATCGCTGTTTGCCATTTGAGCCCTCCTACCTCGCTGGCAAGATGACCTTGAAAGTGCAATGGGAGAATCCCCTGCTCAGACGACCAGGATCCAGTGACCACCAGAAACATCGAGTACAAAACTGGTTGGCGATTAAGGAGGACAAATCTGTTACGGACTGCTCTGCTATCTTTCTGTGTGACCTCAGATCAGTTCATTGGCTCTTTCCTTTCCTGCGTTGCGTTTGTGTACGAAGGGTTATGTTACTTTTTGGACCAGATTCCCTCCCTTTGTATACCTGTGCTGACTGACTTCACTGGGGTTATTTCTGGTTGGTACAGATGTAAGATGAGGAGCAGGGTTTCTGTTTACCTTGTCAAATACGTTTGATTTCTTTTTGAACTTAAGCATTCAGCTTGTATGTAGAATATAGACTGATATTTTCTTAACGTGCAAGGTAAGAAGGAAAAAGTTAAGATGACGAACTCTTCCGAATATAAGGCTATGAGCAGGTCAAAATTAGAGTACTAATAGTTCAGCTGCTCTGGAAATTAGTTTCTTCGGTATATGGTGCTAGGTTTTACATGCTGATGAATTTCGAATATGCAGAGGAGCTCCTGGATGTCAGTGAGAACATCACTAAAGTTGTTTCACACTTCAAGTCTGTCCTACAAGGAAAGGCCATTGCAGTCCTCAGTGTTCCTTCTCTGGATATGCTAATGCACTGTGAAAGTGCACATCATGCCTGGATGGGCCCTGCTGATAAAATACCGCCTGGAGATCTCACAAAGTGCTAATGTGTCAAAGTGCCCACAAGCAGAGGGTGAATAATACTGCTTTCTAAAGGTCATGTCTGTTGAAGTTAGCTAGCGCGCCCTTCTGCCCTTCTCGCGTGGGGCTGGAGTCCACTCTAAAAAGTTCCGTTGTTCTTTGTAATCTCAAAATCCACGGTTTAATGGGTAAAATCAATAGGGCTGATAAGGCGTCTTAATTTAGACAGCGGAAAAGAAAAGCAAACATTAAAAGCTTTAAAGCCTTAAAACTGGCTCTTTGAGTTAGTATGGCTGTCTGATTTTAAGTCTTGCCTACAGCAGTATTCCCCAAAACGTGTTACCTGAGAATTGCCTTATTCTCATTTCCAATCTTCCTTAGTTTCTTTACCTTCTGATGAGAAAAATGCTTCCAATTCTTACAACAATTGCTGCTAGTTACATATGACTATTTGCCAAGGAAAGTTAATAGTTATTCTCACTAGTGGATGGCCAATTTTAAATAATAAAAAAATACAACTATAATCTTATATTTATTTTCTCCATCTTACATTTTGCAGTAACGTTCATCTCCCTCCTCCTATTTAAAACCTTATGCCTTTTTGACTCTTAGGCTTTTAATATTTAATGTCATTCATGAAATATTGTGAGTGTAGTGTATCATTTGTGTACATAACATTAATAAAATATGTGCAACTAAAGTATAATTTGAAGTAGCTTACCTATTATTATGCTCTTGCAATTTTAGTTGGAACCTGGTTATGCTAAACACTTCTTATAAGACACGTATATGTAAAACTTACATGTGTTAATATGGCTTAAAAAAAAAATCTTCAAATGACTTTTAGCAGTAACACAATATATCAGAGTTGTCAACTATTTTTAGTGTCTTGCTGGACATCTGTATTCATAGATAACCTCTTGTCCTGCACTTGTTTATAAAGTATGTGTCCATCATGGACGTGCAAACTGCTTTAATTTCAAACTTACTCACATCTCAGAGTTCTAGACGATTTGGCTGTGTGTTTTTTCTACTGTGGGGAAAAGACATTTCCTGTTTAGTGAGGAGAAGGTTTATCTCGTCGCTGCAGTTACAGGACTGCGGGCTGAAGAGAAGCTCTGCGAAGACGAAATGCTCTTCCTCCTTTTGGTTCCTTTTTTGGTTCTTCCCAAAGAACTGTTCCTTGACCCCACCTGTTTAGAAGTTCTGGTTCACCAGAATGGGTCTGTTCTCTAAATTTTTTGCTTATAAAGGAAAAGCATTCTGCGTCCGCTTTTATGAGTATATTTAAGTAATGTTCGTTCTGTTCCACCAGTGTTTTCATTGCTAGACATCTAAAGGATAGGTGAGAGTTCATCTTTCAAGCATACACTTCGCCAGTTGTTTCTATGCACCGTCGCTGTTGCTTATTTAACTTAGGAAAGTCATTGTCCAGGGTCAATGGGTTTTGTTTGGCTTTGTTTTTTCCATTTGTGATATCTGTTGAAGACTGGTAGGTTAGATCATTTCAAGTTTTGTATATTAAGTTTACATTTTCTTATCTGTTTCTGTTTGAGGCACCATTTGTGGTCACTGCTGCTGCTTCACTGTTGAAACTTAAGTTTATTCTCAAACGCTCACAAAGAAGGTACCAGCTGATTTAGCTACTGTGCAAACTGCAAGGCACCTGACTTCTTACAATACAGTCCTTCTTTGTAGATGTAAATAAAAGTAGGTATGTCCCTTCCTGTCCTCACAGACGGTTATGCTAGGTCGATGCTATGCAAGGTCATTCCTATGAGATATGTCTAGTTTCAGCTGCCAACTGCTGTTTCCGAGGCTCTTGGGTACTTGCTCTGTCTTTGAACTCTCCTGTTGTCAGAAAACCCAGTGGAAGAGCAGCCAGCATCTCCACTCTTCCCTTCTGAAGGGCTGAGAGTCTGAAGGCAAGGGAAAGGCTGGATTTTTGTCACCTTACTTGCTTGTATAAGTGTACAACTTAAAAATTAAATAGAACCAAAACCCTTCCTTGTCCTAGGACTTGATACTGTAGTCCAACCCTCTGAGTGCACTGAGGCACTGAGATGGATAATTTGCATTACTCATTGTTGCTTGGTAAACCGAGAATGGTGTCTCAGAGGTGACTGTGTTTCACTTTAACTATTAATCACCTCAAAATTTGGTAAACATGACATTTAAAAATGTTTACCAATTTAGAACAGCAGCAAAATAAAATGTGACATTAGTTTATCCTAAAAATAAAGTATCTTACTAGCAGTATCCAGCGTGACTAGGTATAATAATATATTTTTTCTGAAATTCTTGTTAAATCCTGCATTGGAAAACGTGATAAACTTAACTAGGTGTCTGACGCCAGAAAAACTATGCCACTTACTTTGAGTTGCTGGGGTTTTTGAAGAATGCTATCTAACAGGAGAATAAACTTGATTTAAAAAAAAAAAAAATCTTAACAAAAGTAGTACAGACTTGATAACAGTGAGGACAAAGATGCTGAAAGTAATTTGAATTTACAGAAGTAAATTGCAAAGAAAATCTGAGGTAGTGTTCGGTATACATGTGGTAAAGTTGTCATGATGGTTGTACACTTGACTAGCAAGATAATAGTGTGTGCAAAAAGGAATATTTGGGTGTACTGAAAGTAGGACACCTGTAACTAATATAGGCTATTTGGTCAGCTTAAATGTACACCAGGAGAACTTCAGTCTCACATTAATTGACTGATCCAAGTTCTTAATTATTTTCCCATATTATCAAACTAAGCTATTTGATTCATTACCTACATGTGGGGGTTTTTTTTCCTGCACTTCAGCAGCTTCCTCTTTTCATTCCAGTGTTTTGGTAATTCAGCAAAGATTATGTGTACACCTGGTAGATTATCTTCCCTCTTCTCTAAGTATTACGATTGGGGGTTATTAGGGAAATGCAGTACGTGTCTCTGCTTTTGTTAAACAAAAGCCAACCTCAGTATTAACTCTTCCAGATGTTTTCCTCAGTTACACTCAGAAAACATCTTCAGTAATTTTTTTCTAATAATACAGGCTGGGGGTATGGATCAGCAGGAGGTAAGAAAATAACATTTCATTTTATATTCAAGTTTATAGTCATGCACAAATAAATACATGAATGATTTTTTAATGAATGGGTAAGCAATTGCCGGTGTACAAGGTGCTGATACCTTGTTAATTACCAGCTATACATCTTTTAAAGAAAACCTCATGATAATTGATAGCCTCCTTTTTGTTTATAATCATTAATAATATAAAATTAATCTAGTCTGCAGTGGGTATAGAAGGTGATAATCTGTGTTAATCAATTATAAATGAAACCTTAATATTTGGTAAATCTGACAATGATCACCAGAAACAATTTCTAAAAATAACATCTTTTTGAGTAATAGGTTTTTTTCCTAAACGTTACTATTGGGAATTGACTGATGTTAAGGATATTCAGCATTTTTACCTTATCCTTACTGGGGTTTGCACTGCTTTCCCCCCCCTCCCCCCTTAGCTAAAGGGTAAACTTCTCCAGTAGGTTTTTGAATGGAGAAGAGGGATGAGATTGGGGTGGTGGTGCAAGAAAATATATTATTAAAACGTAATTTTGAGAAAGTATTTTATTTCTAGACTGAAAATTATTTTGTCTCGTACATTGAGCTGCCGCACCTGCTTTCCCCATCCCTGTGCTTCCTGGAGGGCTCTGCTCGAGGCCAAGGTGACCTCCCTGACCACGCTTCACCATTAACCTCTGAACTACCACTTGTGCGTGGAGGTTTAAACATGGCCTGCCTGTGGAAGGTTGTATTTGTCCCATCACAGTTTTTTTTTTTTCCAGCTTACTTGCTTTCTTAGGCATGGGAAGAATTCTGGTAACATGTAGACAGTGATGGGGTTTATTAAGTGTCTAACTTATAAGTAGCAGGAGGAGTGTGATGATGCTGCATAAGGCCATGAAGGAAATTTCCTGGGTTATGGAGGCATGGATTCTTTGAGTTGAAAGGGGTGCATACCTCAGCAGAGAGTGCGAAGGATTGGGTTTTTTAATCAAAGAAAAAAAAATTATTTTGCGTTTGTGAAGGACCTTATTAAGAACAAAACGATTGTGCTTGTACCTTGCAGGCACTGCTGCTGTGGTGGCAGAACCTGCAACGAAAACAAGGCTTTTCTGCTTTGATAATGGTTTGTACTTGACTGTCTAGCGATTAATGCTCTTGTAAGACGAGCATGATGGTAGCTTCTGAAGGACCCAATGAAGATGTTTGTTGCTGATCTAAAATGAAAGAAAAGGAGACACTTTGAAAGACTGTTGTAGTTGGTCAGACCTTATATTGGCTGTTTTCTACATCTGATGTCATATAAGAAATTCAGTTTGAAAAGAAGTAAACATGAAAGGAAACTTCAATATTTAGCCCACAATATAAGCAAACACCTCAATCCATGTTCTTACAAGCTTCCATCCTGTTTCTCATGCATGAAATACTCCTATTTTCCTTCACCTTTTCCCTTGAGTGGTGTTTTTGGTGGGCGTGACTCTGTAAAACGTCAGAGCAAAGGTGTAGCCAGCAAGAGTCAAAAGAAAAAATCATAATGGGGTAACATGAAGAGCAGGAGAGTTAGCAGAGCCTGGGACCCAGCTTGTGCTCCTGGATTTTAGTGGGTTTTTTTGACAGGTACAGTTCCCTTGTGTCTCCCACGCCGTGCGTTTCCATACCTTCCCTTCTGTGCCTGTGATGGAAAAGTGAGTTGACGTGCATCTGCCCACTGTTTCAAGATGCACCTTATGAGTAAGGAAGGGCAAGGAGAAGAATGTGCCCCTTCTTGTCAACTTTTGGTGCTGTTTTGGTGCTTCTTGGCTTGGGGATCATAAGTGGTTTAAAGATCTCTTTAATGATGATACACCGATACATTAAAAAGGAATGTCCTCATATCTTCTTTGAACAGGAGGGTGGTTGTACTTGATTTGTTTGCTGTAGTTGTAAGCTCTCTGGGGTAATGACATTTCTTATGTGGTTTGTAAAGCACTGTGTTTACTGATGGTGTTCTGCAAATTGCTGTAAAAAAAATAATATGAGGGGTAATGTAGCAGCACTTACCTCTTCTATTCTTTTTCTCTCTCCAGTGTAATAAAATGATACAATTATAATTGAGGACTGGGCTAATGTAGTCTGAATGCTGTTGTTTTCAAGGAATTAGAAGCCATTTATCAAATATTTAGGGTAAAATATCTTTTTTTAATTCTGTGAAGATGGATATGTCAAAGTTTGGTTTGCAAAATTCTGCTTTTATGTGGCTATTAACTTAATTTTGAGGATGTTTAAAAATACATAGTTAACATGTCCGTAGAGACCAGTAATGTTTCAGGCACGTGCTCTTTAAAAGCTCTGTCATAGTTTAGTTTCCTTCAGATATTTCTGAACACAGGAACCAATATTAGATTGATTGCAAGTAAATAAAAAAGAAAATATTTTTAAATTTGATCTAAGTTTAGTCATGTTTTTAAAAAATGCTGAAAACGAAGGTGTTTTTCCCACTTTGAAACTTAGATATTAATTTTTGCAGGGTTTTCTGCAATATTGGGTGTTTTTTAAGACTTTGAATTGCGGACTCAGTTGATTACATGATAAATTTAGTTTTCACTAGAAAGGTGGGATGTGTACAGCTCTGCTGATTCAAAGAAAAGCTAGAAAATGCTTCTGAGGTGCCCTGATTCATTTTATTGTTATTTTAAGTGTCATGATTTTGGGAATTGCAACTTGTGCCTTTTAAAAGATCGAGTTTTGTGATACACAGAGTACCATGTATTGAACAGAGACTAATATTGAATGTCGGCTGCTGTTCTGTAGTAATGAATCTGCTTATGAATGGCTGCAGAAAGTTTAAAGGTTATTATCTCGTGTTTGTTTACTTTGTAAAGATAAGATTTCAGAGAAAATCGAAGGGCACTGTCTGGAATTCCCAGTCACTGCAGTTCCATGGAGAGCATCGATCCCTTCCTAGAGGTTGCCGGGGACTCATTATCTCCCTGTTCATTGTAGGCTGCTGATGAAATCTCCAATATTTCAGGTTTGCGATTCTTTTATTGTTGTTTTGGCAGTTTGTCAAAATTAAATGGCTTAACCAAATCAATACGCTGTCTTTCTCATTAACATCTGCATTTCGCGTGTCCAGATTTTTTCATTTTGTATGCAGTCAGAATGGAATGAGCCACAACAATGACAAAAAGAGCCTTTTTGGCCTCTGAAGCTCTTAGACCGTAAGGAAACTTTCTGGAAAATAAACTCTTCTCTCAGTTACGCAGTCACAGCTTCCACCGAGATCAGTGATAATTGCACACATGTGCCCGTGGGTAGGAATCTGTTGCTAAAGAATGAATGCAGCAAGGTCAGAGACAGAATATAAGCTATGATGATCATGAACTTTGCTTAATTTAGAACAACAGTTTGTATATTCGGCTGTGTTTATTGGTGAGACAATTAATTGCACAATTAAGAATATATAAACAACTTCCTCTCTGTTGTGATGGCCTCTCTTTCCATGGGGTGACTAAGCTTTTCGCACCCATTTAAGTTGTGGTGATATGTGGCTTTAGATACATGTTTATCATTAGCTAAAATAACACAGCTGTTAAGAAAAGGTTTATTGCCATACTTGTTCTGCATGCTAAGCACATTCTGTGTACATGTCAAACAAAATGCCAATTTAATAGGCCCCCTCAGAGTTTCCGAAGGAGTGATGATGAAAGTTTGGCAAGTTTACTTGCGCCGTTCTGTATAAAATCTGCACGGCTATTATCTACCAGACACTTGCAATATGAAAAATGCCAATGGTGTTTTTACATTCTTGAGAGTCTAATAAGCTCCACGTGTCAAAACTGTAAAGTTGAATTATCTTAAACACGTATGAATATGGCAATACAGTTTTCTTTTCTTATCCATGTGGAGTTATTCCTAATCTTAAATATTTCCAATGCTATTTACTTATTATTAAATATATTACACGTATTTTAACACTTCACTGGCATGCAGTGGGGTGGGCATTATGGAAAGACCCTCCTGTGGGCGGCCCAGGCTGAGAGCAGCAGAGATTTGAGAAGCACACTGCCTGTTACAGCTCTGCCCCGTGCTGTGGGTACTTGCTTTCAGTTGGACTCCAGTGACTCTTTGAACTAGCGAAATCTGGTACAAAATCTAGTCATCATTTGTTCTGCTAAGAAACAACGTGGAGCTGAAAAATGCGCTTAGTCTTTGTTTTATTCTGTTGCAGTTGAAGATAATTTCATACCTTTTTTTATCACAAATGTAATTCTGTAAGAGCTTGAATCCCACTGTTCTGGGTCCAGTATCACTAATGCTAAGCATAAAAAACAAAACAAAACCCCAACTTTTTTTTTTTAATCAAGTCATGACATACAAACCCAATGTACTTTTTCTTCTTTTTACCTTTTTCTGTTGCATGAGTGATTGGAATTCAGGTTTTTCTACCATTCTCTGTCACCATGCTGAATATTTTTGTAACCTGGAAGCTGTGTTTCAGTACCCGGAGCTGTTTGTACCATTTCTGAATGGCCACTGATTTAGTCAAATTGTGGTCTGAATTGAGAAGTCATGATATAAAGGAAAATACAAAATCCGTATTTAAAATGAGGAGTCATTAATTTGGTCTCAGTTTGTTTTGAGCAGAAATGTAAAGGGACGTAAATGAAAGGAAAATGGCTTGATTTCGACTTATCTGTCTACATCCTTACCTGACACCCGAACAATAAATACAGCAGGTTGGCAAATTCAAGTTGTCAGATGTATCGTACAGTGGTGAAAAGGTGTCTGTCTGTCTGTTGCAGAATAGGTGGAGCCCAGTGCAAATGGTTAGGACGATACCCTATTTCTGTTTCTGCTGCTGGTTTACTTTTTGCTTCATTTAACTATCCAGCCCCTGCAGCCACACCGCTATAGGAGCTATAGTTTTTCACAAAATAAAACCTTCCTCTTTCCAGGCAACATCTAAAGTATTTAATAATACACTTTATAATTTCGCTTTTTACCTTACATCAGATGACAGTTTGAAGAGCTCAGGCTGAAGGGAAGGGGAATTCAGGCTAACATTTTTCACAGAGTCTATTTTGGGCATCAGCTCTGGGTGCCAGGCTTCAGAGGGAGGCTTTGACTTAAAGAGAAATCCTGTGCTCTTACCTCGTGCTCACTCAGGTTTGAACTACAGGATTCAGTACCTCTGTCAGGCTTTAAATGTTTTAGACCGAGTACCCCAATTTAGTTACTCTTTTTGATAAACTGACTTACGTGGGCTGCCAGAGGTCAAATGAACCCACCCAGAATGAGGAAAGGAAAAGAGTTGTCTGAATGCCCAGTTTTGTGCTTAGCTTTCATGACTGTCTTCTCGGGCCTCTCAGAAAATCTCTTCTTTAATGGCAAGCCAGGAAATCTTTTAACCAGACCTGAACTAAACATTTATGTCCCCCCTTTTAATGCCTTCCAGACCAACAGTAATCTTAAACAGTGTTTTTCATATTTGAGTTTCCTAGATTTGCTGCCTTTCTTTTTTTGCGTTGTTTAGTCAATCCAAGTTAGTATTGGAAAAATAAAGAGTAAATTACATAGTATTTTCAAAATATGGAGTACTTACAAAATATGGATAATTTTGTCACCACAATGACATGTTTACGCTGATGTATCTCTACTGTAATCAATTAAGTTTTTCTGTCATAAGTGAGGAATAACTTGACTAGGATTACTGAGTTCACAGGATAACTAATATACTTCCATGATACACCCATGAAGTATATGATACTTCCATGAAGTCAAATGTGAATGTTTCCGTTACAGGGTAATGGAGAGCCATGACTGATCAGCATGCTTAATTTTGATATTTTTTGCTGTTGATCTCTCATCACATAATTGCTCAACAAAGTTGCAATACCAGCAAAAAATAGCTATTTTTTTCTCAAGGGAAAAGTAGCTTATTGATATTTCAGATGTCAGTCCTCCAGTTGTATGAAACTAGTTTTCTCTGCATACAACACTTTTCCTGCTAGCAGTTAGGAATTAACTACCTCCTGACTTGCCCTGGAAATTAATGATGTCAGTCTACCTAAGCACAGCAGCCAAGTGATGCAAAACCTCTCCCTTTACCCAGTTTTGTTCTCCCATGCCTGCTTTAAATGTTACCAGGATTTGTGTGCTTATTGTAAAGATTTTTCTTGAAAATGCAGAAATACGACTTGGGCATAGCTGGAAATAGGTTAAATTGTTTTCAGTTACTAGCTGCTTTCCCATTCACATGGGACTGAAATATTTGCTCCTGATAAGTTACAACTGGAAATTAGTTGGNGGAAGAGTAAAAAATAGCTCTATCGTATGGGGGGGGGGGGGGGGGGAGAAAAAATCATTAACTTCTAATTCCTGGATTTAGCAGAGTTGGGATGACAGTGCCCTGTTAAGGCCACAGTGGGAAACAAAACCTTGTTTAAGCAGCTGCAGGAAGCTTGCATTTTCTTGTAGTGCGTCTCAGCTTCAAAATCTTTGTACTTGTTTGGTGGCAGCTTTTTTCGTGTCATGGTAACGATAAGCAGACCTGACCTGTGGAAGTGGAGACGTTACTAACAAATAAATAGTGAGATAAAAAGAAAAAAACATGTTTTCTACTTGTTTAACAAATGGGTACGTGACTGTGGTGTGTTGTATTGTAAGCTTGAATTCAGACAGCAGTACAGTTGTGTTACTGTAGTCTGAAAATGTGAAATGTGGGTGCTTTTAGTGACCTGGCAGTGTTGTGTTTTGATGAAGAAGGCAGTTGTTTGCTGTTGCTGTTTGCTGCAGGAATAGAGAGCTGATGTCTTAGCAGGGAGAAAAATAACTGGAGGAAATGTTGGATGGAAAAATATTACGGGTATTGCTGTATGTGGTAGCATGAGTGTTTGAGGTCAGTATTATTCAGGCAGTTGGCCGGTTAGATGCTGGCTGTGATGTTTTTCTGCTAACAAACAACTTCTTGTGAAACACATTTAATCACATCACCGCTAGGTATCCACAAGTTTCCTATGGAGAAATATTTACAAAGATGAATGATTTAAGTCTGCCTTTAAGAAGACCTTTCACAGCCAAGAAATACGCATACTTGCTAGTGGATATCATTACATGCACGCATTTCTCTGCCACTTTTACATTAGTATTAGTGATTTTCCCTGTTCACCAGTAATGTTGCAAAGTTACAGGCAGCCAGTTGTATATTGACGTAAAGCACATTCCTCTAAAACAGACTAAGGAGAAAAGTCTTAATTTTGTCTGGGAAGGGAAAAGAATCTCTTCTGCAGACCATTGTAATTCATCTGGCTGTGCTCAGCGTGAAGCTGCTGAAACTTTTCTGCATAAGCTTTCAGCTCCAAAAAATACCTTTCTGCTCCTTGGTTGGGCTGTTGTTGTTCTTAGTCAGAGCCCAGGATCTCGCCATGCACTTCTGCCATGTGTGTAAGAACACAACTTACTACTGGGGGAAAAACTAGCTGAAACATAGGTTTTGTTTAAGCGCTGGGAAGTCATTAGTCATCCTTACCGCCTCTGACAGCAAAGTGTCATGAAGTAGTATCCGTTTCTTTTGAAAACTCTCTCCCTTGTTTATAAGTCTCCCCTGTTGGCTTACAGTGAAAAGCAGCTGTTGAAGACGCCAAAGATTTTTGTCCTCTGGTAGCCTGGTGTCAGTTCAAGGAGGAGATGATCTTTTGAGCAGGTGAAAGAGGCTACTAAAAGCTTATGGGGATTTTGTGCTTGGTAACTTCTGCCAGGGGCACTGAAAGTTTTCTTCCTGTATTTCAGCTGGGGAAAGCTGAAGAATAAGTGGATTTATGCATGTGCATTTAGAGATGACCTATGAGACACCTAAGGTAAAAAATGAAAAAAAATTGCTAGGAGGGCCGTGTAATCTTTCTGTGGGTCCGTATACAATGGCTGTAAGCCCCAGGATTTCCATTTCAGCACTAGGCATCACCTAATAACACGTTACAACATCGTATGGCCCTGGGGTGTGGGGTCAGTGTTACAGCCATAGCTGTCTGTGGTGGTTATAGTCCTGCTTTCTGTTGCTAGTTAAGAAACACGTCAGCTACCTCACTTCTTGATTGTGGTAAGTCTGGGCTACCAGCAGATGGTCTCTGTTTCTCTAGTAGGCAGAAGTACACCAGCTGCTTTGGGCAGCCCAGAGATACTTTTATTAACATAGTGTCTAAATTAGCCGTTTGTGTAGATTGTCAAAACAGTAGCTTTCATGACATGGACTTCATCTGAAGTGAATGTCTTTGCAGAGTTGATGTCACATGGGAACAAGGGCCGTTCTGCTTCTTCAGTTGTCCTCTCACGCTGGTTAAGGCGCTTTGTGTGGTTTAGAGAAACTCAAATATGAGGGAAATCTTCAATGGGCACATGAAGATGTTGAGCCAATGCTTTGTGATAAAGATGTGTGAGGTGCCTCAGTGTTCATTTGTTTCTGATTGGTGCAGTTCTTATTGAGCACACCTGAGGCTGGAGAGCCTGTGGCTCAGATCTTTGTGCTGGTCTTTCATGGGCCTAGCTGGAAGGGAGGGACGGGAGTATCACACCTGACTGGATGTAGTTGTAGAGAACTGTAATCTCAGGCACTCCTCGGTGAGAGAAGGAGCAAACAAGCCTTCTCGGGGTTTATGATCTCCTTATGTTGGCTCTGACAAGAATGCCACAAGCTGTCTTCTATTTTTGGTCACTCCGTAAATTAGTTAGGAAATCATTGACCCTTGGGCTTTACCTAGTAACAGTGAACGCTTGAAGTCTTACATTTGATGTCTGAAAGCCCGACACAGGGACCTTCTCAGGATTTATGTTCTGCTTCAAGTTTCTGTTATTTCAGTGGTGACCCTGAAAAACCATCATTTTATAAGCAGAGAGCCAACACCTGCTCCACATCTGTCCTTCTGTTCGTCTGCCTTCTGAAGCTCTTCCCATGTTGTTACCGTTATCCATCTTTTGTGTTCCTTGCCAAAAAGTTTGTGGTTCTCAGTTGTCATTTCAGGAGACAGAGATAGTGAGAAATCTCCTGTGACTAGCAAGGTAATGTTAGTTGTGGCTTTTGATGGTATTACTTCTACTGCAGAGCATCTTACCGCCTTGGGCATTTGGATAATTTTGACTTCTCTCCTGAGTTCTCCAATCATTTTTCTATTCTGCTGGAGCATCAGAGAGGCAGATGGGCAATACTGCATGCTTCTAAGGTCTGTTTTAGCTGCAATACATGAAACAGAAATGTATTTTTAGCCTTCTTCCTCACCCCCTACTCTTACAATGGCTTTAATATTGGAAAGAAAAAAAAAAAAGAAATATGTTCAGGGGATTTGGTGCTCATAGTTTTCTTGGCAAAATGCTTATTGAAAGTATCACAGATTCAGACAATTATCCTTGGTATCCTAAGTGTATCTTTGAAATATAACTTCAAAAGTGATCTTGTCAGGATTCATTGCTTTGTAATTCATGATCCAGTTGAAAAACTAGTAGTGCTTATCTGCGTGGAAAGCAGAAAGTCTTTTCTGACTTTGTGGTGGCTAGTAAAAAGTGATGCAAACCACCGTCATGTTTTCTAAATCAAGTCTCTTGAGACTTCAGTTCCTCTATAGTTCTCTCTTACTGACCTTAGCCCTGGGCATTTAAGGGGTGTTAGATGGAGGTTTAATGCATCTGAAGGATGTGTAAAACTGGGCTGTGTAAAGGTGCTTTTGTTTGTGGGATAGAGCCTGGATTGTTCCAGGTTTGACACAGCAGATGCTCTGCAAGTAACTGCTCTATTTTGGGACAGCAATTTTTAAGGCAGACATAAATTCAGTGAAGGCAGTGCAAGACAGAATCCCATTGAATTGATTCTGGACTTTTAAAAAATACTATTTGATAAAGCATAGATGCTCAGGTAGATAAATTGTCTCAATAAAAAATGGTAAGATAAAATAAGTATTACTTTTAATGAGATACTGTCTTTAGTTAACTGGAAGTGTGTAGCCTGTATTTCAAATAGAGGAAGTAATGAAGCCAAAGGTAGTGTGCTTTTGTCCATTGGGTTTTGGATGGCAAATATGTCTGAAAGTTGTGATCTTCTGTGATGCAAGGATTATTTAAAAAAAAAAGTGTAATGCGATTGACCTCTTGTGCCATCATCAGTTTGCTATGTGGATCAAAAGACTGACAGCTAGCCATGCGGGAAGTGTTTTTAAAGTGTTCTGGGATTTGAAAACTTAGAATTATAAGTGTTGCCTTTCAGATGTCTTTCAGTTTAAAACTAAAACATGGGACTATACACAGTGGCAGTGAGAGCAGTGGTGTGGTGTTATTTTTCTGTTAGCAGACATGGAAGTGGAAATCTCATTATTCCAGTAGTTTCTGAATGTTAAAGTTCGTCAAACAGTGTCTGTGAGGAGGGGAAGAAAGAAAATTAAATGGATGCTACAGCCTTCTGTTTCTAGCTCATGTAAGTACAGCAGCCATGAAAAATCCAAATTTCTGGAAAAGAAGGAATGTTTATTATAAAGAGCCACTAGTCACTGAACAAAACAAACATCTAGTAGCCCGTGTAAGGAAGGTTCATTAAACCAGTTTATTCGTGCTTCTCTAAAACAGTCAAGATGAGTTCAGAACTAACTTACTAATCTTTCTAGAGTTCCTTCCATTGCATGGGAATACACCCTGATTCACACCTGGCCTGCAGTTACTTTGGTAGCTCTGACTTCCAGTGAGTTCAGTGACGCAAACATTTCTCAAAACAAGATGCTGTCTAACTGAAAAGCCAGGAGCCAAGCTGAACAGAATTTTACATGTCTGCCACTCCTACCAAAACCTGCGGTAACACAGATACCCCAGGGTCTGGAGGGTGGGGTTCTTGAACTATCCGGGATCTTCAAGGATGTCCCTTTCTCCATCTGAAAAACTCTTTGTTCCAGTTCTTTATGGGTTATTTCTGCTGGTTGTAAGCGAGGCAGTGGAGCATGACAGAGGCACCAAATACTGCTCTGATTTCCAAAAGTACTAACTGCTGCTTCTATGTGTCTGTTTTCATGAATCATAGAATAGTTTGGGTTGGAAGGGACCTTTAAAGGTCATCTAGTCCAACCCCCCTGCAATGAGCAGGGACATCTTCAACTAGATCAGGCTGCTCAGAGCCCCGTCCAACCTGACCTTGAATGGTTCCAGGGATGGGGCATCTACCACCTCTCTGGGCAACCTGTGCCACTGTCTCACCACCCTCATTGTAAAAAATTTCTTCCTTATATCTAGTCTAAATCTTCCTCCCTCTTTTAGTTTAAAGCCATTACCCCTTGTCCTATTGCAACAGGCCCTTCTAAATGTTTGTCCCCATTTTTCTTGTAGGCTCTCTTTAAGTACTGAAAGGCTGCAAAAGGTCTCCCTAGAGCCTTCTCTTCTCCAGGCTGACCAACCCCAAGTCTCTCAGCCTGTCCTCATAGGAGAGGTGTTTCATCCCTCTGATGATTTTTGTGGCCCTCCTCTGGACCCACTCCAACAGGTCCGTGCCTTCCCTGTGCTGAGGGCTCCAGAGCTGGACGCAGTACTCCAGGTGGGGTCTCACCAGAGCATTGTAGAGGGGCAGAATCGCTTCCCTTGATCTGCTGGCCATGCTTGTTTTGATGCGTCCCAGCACGCTGTTGGTGTTCTGGGCTGCAAGCGCACACTGTTGGCTCATGTCTAGCTTTTCATCCACCAGTACTCCCAAATCCTTCTTGGCAGGGCTGCTCTCAATCCCTTCATCCCCCAGCCTGTATTGATACCTGGAGTTGCCTTGACCCAGATGCAGGACCCTGCACTTGGCCTTGTTGAAGCTCATGAAGTTCACATAGGCCCACTTCTTGAACTTGTCCAGCTCCCTCTGGGTGTCATCCTGTCCCTCAGGTGTGTCAGCCACACCATTCAGCTTGGTGACATCCGCAAGCTTGCTGAGGGTGCACTCAATCACACTGTCTATGTCATTGATGAAGATACTGAACAGTACTGGTCCCAATACGGACCCCTGACGAACACCACTTGTCACCAATCTCTATCTGGATATTTATCCATTTACCAAATCATATATTCTAACACTTGGGTAAATTAAGTCTGTAATTATATGACAAGTAACACTAGTTTTCTTTTGTAGGAACCCGTAGTCATTATGGAAGTGAGTCACTGTACCATGAACTGTGGTGCTCAGCAGCTTTTCAAACATTAGACCTCCTATAGTGGAAAGGAAAAAACCTGGTTCAGAATCTAAAGGAGAGCAGTACCTAAACAGTGATAAGTTAAACAAAAAATTAGGGAAGACAGGTTAGAAGATAAGTGTAGGAAAGGCAGATGAATCACTGAGTTGATAAGAATGACAGAGTTAGTGTCATAGCAAATGCCTGCTCCATGGAACAAAAGAATTAACAAGGTAGTAAATGCTGTAAACACATCTTATATAAGACCTAGTGTTTCGTGTTAAAGAAAGGTTTATTATGATTGCTGTAATGAAATTTGCATGAAGAAGAAAGGGATTTTTTAAATAAAAACTTTGCCCAGTGCTTTAGTGCCACAAGAAGAGACTTAATTGAAAAAATGCATTTAATTTTGGAGTAAGAATTTGACTCATCCTTTGAAAAAAATTGCTATGGTGATAGCAAATTAAGCATACAGAGTATTTGGGTTATTTATAAAGTCGAAGAGACAGGGCACTCCAAACTGTAGAGAATAATTAAGATTAAAATGCTATAACATTAATTTTCCAAGTGTAAGCACTGTAGTGTGTGATAAGAAGGAGCTGCATGATAAGATCAGGCTTTATAAAGCTCTACAGTTACTACTGGAACCAGTAGGGAAGGCTACTGTTTATTGTTAGAGCATTATTAATATATATTAAAATAGTGGTTGTTTCCAGGTGGCTGAATCTGTCTTGCATTAATTGAGACACTTGTCGCAGATTACCAAATTCTGTGAAAGCATAAATAAACAGACCCAATCAGGCAAGGTCACTACATCTCAAAATGTACTTTCTTTGTTTATTTTAACAAGTCTACTTAGTTTTAATTGAGTATGGTCCCAAACTTGAACCCTACGTCTAAAATCCTTAAGAAAGATTTGAATTGGAGTTTGGACTTCACAGATTTTATTTTCTTAGTTAAAAAACACTTCCAGACTTCTGCCTGCGCTGCATATTTATTCATGAGAAGGTAATAACCCTTTTATATTAGGTGTTATATAAACATGTGTCAAAGACCCAGCATTATTTTTTATTGAGCTGCAAATAACATGTGCAGTTTGGAGTTTATTTACTGAGTGCTGCTGGCACGCTGATCCCCAAACTGAGCAGGCAAGAGAGGGTCTGCGCTGAGAGGAGCACGCAAGCTTCCCACAAGGGGAAAAATGGCCGAAAAATACTCTGCTGCCTTTTTCCTCTTTCTTTGCTTCTCAGCCGTCCTGATTGAAATAGGCTGTGTGTACGAGGCGCTCTCTCTAACAAGTAATTCCTGTAAGGTAAGTATCGTCGTTTGGTGGTGTGGCGCGAGAGCAGAGAGTCCTAAGGAATCCATAGCCCCTGAATGTGCTGGGAGAAGAGGAGTCCGCCTGGTTGTCTGCAAGGGCGCTTGACAGCAAGGGCATCCTTCCCGAGGTACTCACCACTATAAAGCTCTCCCGGTCCTCGGTTTCTGGTGGGAACGCCCGGCTCGTTGACCTTTCATTTCAGGGAGTTCCTATGTTATACTCTAAGCGCCTGGAACTCTTCCATAGTTTCAATTAGGAATGATTGCCTTCATAAGCAGGTTTTGTAAATGTAAGTCGTTACCAGCATTGTAGACTTTTTTCTTCAAAGGATAAGTAAAAAGTGCTGAGGCTGCACCTGGAATTTGAAAAGAGGATTTTGAATTGGATGTAGAATTTCCCAGTGGAATTTGGCTGGAAAACCTCAGAATTTGGACCTGATTTGTAGCAAAACCAAACATTACTCAGGAAGGATAGTAGTTGTTGGTATACATGAATCCAGCTCTTAAGGTGGTTACAGTTTGCCAGTTTTTCCTATTTATTGTGGATTTTTTCCTAATCTGGAGAACACCAATGGAATTTATGTGGCTATAGCGCTTTCTGTACTAATTCTGCAAAGCTAGTTAAGCTTTTCTTTCTTAGCATTATGTTGATGGCATTGATAATGATACGTACAAATGAGGAAGCAGATGAGAGTTTTTAAAACATCAGATTAGAGTAATCACAATGTAAACATGTAATACACTGGAATAATCAAATGGGTTTCCAGTCTGATGCATTTTTCTTGCTGATTGCATTAACCTTTCTTCCAAATGTAGGTGGGATAGCCTGCTGCCTATCTTGGTAATATTCTTTTATGATTTTACATGATCAATTACTTGTTAACTTTCTTACTCAGAAGCCAGTAATTTGTGATCTTACTCCTTTAAAGGTTGTCTTTGATCTCTTCTTCCCAGAGCAGTTGGCACTGTTTTTTGTACTGTCTTTTCAGGTAATACGTTTTTGTAAAAGACAGTTGGAAAAATTTTGCCGGTTTCCCATTTATCGCTTGTGCTGTGGTTGCCAGGAAATTAGATCGGTACTATGGGCTTTTAATAATGTTTGAATTTTTTCCTCAGCTTTCTGTCCTATGATATAGTCTCATATTCAAATACTAAAGAGAGAAAAATAATTTCAAGCTTCTTAAGGTCACCCTTCTCTTCACTGGAAAGAGAAAGGGAAAAATCTGCACGCATAGAAGTTAATAGAGATTTTTCAGCACACCAAGTTCATTTTTTTAATGTTTGCTTTTTAGTCCTTGGTGAATACCTGATTTGGAGTTTAGTGATGGGGAAAAACTTCTTCTATGCATGTTATCAAATATAAATTAAATTTCTGTTGCTGGGAAGGAGGTATTCAGTAGCTTGTTAAAGACTGACGTTTCCTCTGCCACGTAGATTTGGTTGGTTTGTTTAATAGAACACTTAAGTGAATTTTTATGCATTGACATTTTCTCCAGCATTGAAGACAATTTTGTTCAATTGGATTTTTAAACATTTGAAAATTGGAGTAAGAAAAGCAGCTTTGTTTAAGGTCCTGGCTAGGATTTTAAAAACAGGAACAACTCAAAGTGTTCCTTATTAAATTTAATTAATTGCTACTCGTGGGCAATATGGCTGAGTTATTGTTGCAGTGAGACCAATAACTTACAAAATTTGGAGTTCTGTATGTTGACACCTCAGAGCTTTGCCTAAGAGTAGTTTTTCTTTATTTCAAAAGGGTATTGAAGAGCATCTCACTCGTGGATTTTTTAAATGCTTTTGGTGCTTGCATGGCTAAATCTTTGGTAAGAATTTAGTCAGGTTTATTGGCAGTTAAAAAAATCTTTACTATTTGGTACCTGCTGGATGGTGAGATACATGCCATTAATTTGATCTCAGTCTGTTTCTGTTGCACAGATGTTCACATTACAAAATCATTATTGTCTACCAGTAATCAGCGCTCCTATTGGAAAAGCCAATATAGGAGTGGGGAACTAAATGGGTGTCTGAAGTATCATCTTATTCTAGAGACAGTCTTTCCAAATGAGCAATAAAGGGGACTGTGTGAGGAAACACATCTGAGATGTCTGTTCTGCAGCTAAAGGGAATAGTTCAGCCTGACCGTTCATTCGCTCAGCACCAAGCTTTTATGCATTGAATAATTATTTTTAATGAATAGCACGGGGAGTTAAATCCTTATGACTTAGTTATTTCTCAAGTGAACTGGAAGTCTGTTTCCATAGTGAATGTGAACTAGTAATTTGTGATAAGAGTTTGAAGTGATGTGGTTGTGCAAACCTGTATGATGGTTTGCAGAAATTTGACCAAACTTTTCATGAAGGTTTGCATTTGATTACGAGAAAATGAAGCTAAGGAGTTAGTTCTGACCTGTGGCTGAAAACTGAAGTGGATATACACAGTAGCTGCCCTAAGTATTAATGTATTTAAATACGCATGCATTCTTTTTTTTCCTGATACTTGGAAAAAAATGTATAAAATGGAAGATGTACTGATTTCTTCAAGTGCTGTCCTCTTTGCATAAGGCATAAGACTCTTGGGTTTACTTACAAAATGGTGAAATGAATCTGGCTCCCCCAGATAAAATTCTTGTCAGAGTGAAATTATTAGCAAAATTCCCATTGAATGAGGTGGGGGTAGAATTTTGCTGAAACCCAGGAAATCCAATGCAAGGTGAAACCAGAAACCAAAAACCTAATTATTATTTGGAAAAGTATGTGTGTCTCTCATAAACTTCATATCCTTATTAAAGTAAAATTATTTATTTTTCTTCAAACTAAGTCCCATCTCTTTTCAGACAATATTACTAAGTTAAGTCAGAGTGCATTTGTTTATATAAATTACTTGCTCACTGTGTTCATAAAAAAAATATTGGTAACGCACTAATAAACACTCCTCCAGTTTGACAACCTTTCTGTGTCCATTTACGTTTCCTTTGACAAGATAAAATAGGTCTTTGACACAAAGTATTAGCAGTGTTAATCCTAAATAGATGAGCTCTTTATATTGTCCCCATTTGAGTAACTGAATTTTGAAAAACAAAAGCTTTTGTTGTACTTAGTTTCAAAGTGACTCAGCAACATACATTTTTTTTATTTTATTTTGTGCTATATAAAAGGACTTCTTAAGCCAAAGCGGAGATACTCTCTCTGTTGTTTTCTTGTTCTGAGAAGGGAGAGCTATCAGCTCTCGTACTATGTATAAACGGGGTTATTGAAAAATGTAACCCAACCCGTCTGTAAGACTGCAGCACTGAAAGAAATCCTTTACAGCTTGTTCCTAAGCTCTCGACTTAAACCACCCTGCCGTCATTTTTCCCTGGAGAGGCAGGGAGGAGTAGCCTTCCCGTTGGACCTCCGCAGTCACCGCTGCTGTCAGAGACCTGCTTCGAGCCTGGGGAATCATCATTCCTTAGCGCTCTTAAGGAGGATGGAGCGATGGGCAGTGCTGTGCCCAGCTGGGATTGAATGGCTAGGATAGTTGTAACACATGCTTGGGAAAGGAGCTACTGTCCCAAAAGTGGTCCCACAGGTACCTGGACCAAACCTGCAGAGAGACCTGCGTGAGCCCGTGAGGAGGAGTGAGGGGAGCAAACCATTTTGCACGCTGCGAGCGCTAGAGCCGGAGCTGGAGGTGAGAGGGGGCCCCGACTCCCTGACCGCTCTGCAGAGTGGAAAGCTGCTGCTGGGGCAGGGGGAGAAGGTCCCCCTGTATTTTCCCTCCACTTTTTAGCCTCAATGCAAGGCTAAAACCAATTTCTCAACCCAGAAGGAGAAACAAGAGAGACTGATGCTTTCTGGGTCAGTTCTCTCATATTTTAATAAGAGGGTTCGTTGATTATTTTTTTTAATAGGCAAACTTCATTTCTCCTTGCTACATGGAGAGAGCAGGCTCTGTCTCAGCAGAGAGGAAAATAAGGCACCTTGATCAGCAAACGAGGATAGAAAGTAATCCTCATTGCAGTTATTTCTGCTCTTCTCCGCTATTTGGGAAAGTAGCTCTTACTGGTGATTGTCCTGTAGTTTTTTGATAAAAAGCATTTTCCTTGGTACTATTTTAGCAGTTGTCTGTTACAAACTGTTTTGGCTTGGTTCTTTCTTTCCTTTCTTGCCTTACCTTCATCTCTGCTACTCATTTCTTTTACAGTTTACCTAAACAGCTCTCCACAAACTCAGAGAGATCATACCTTTCAAAGCCGAATTGTATTTCTTCACTCTCATGCTAGTCCTAGAGAGCTGTCAGGAGATGGTTTTACCTGTGGAGAGACGATTGCTTGTTTCGCCTCCACGAGTATTCTTCCTTAAGCATTCTTCCTCTAGGCAATTTCAGAGGGTCTCTACTGGATCTTTAGCAACATACACACCAGTATGTTTTATTTTAAGTTGTTATTTGTAGTTTTGCTATAATCTGGAGATAGCCAGAGGCGGTACCTCCTGTAAGAAAAACATTTTCATCCTTCTTAACATGAAGGAACTTGCTCGTTAACTGCATTTGACTTAATGTCGTGAGCTTAAACACGAAGCTAAAAGCTATTAATGGGACAGTTGGTGTAAAACAACAAGGGCGTAATTCACAAGTCAGATTTAGGTGGTAGCATTAGGCAGTTAGCAACTGATAGACTCTTCTATTGTATGTGTGGTTATGATTTTCCTTGTTGATAAAATTATTTGTTTGAGATTCTTTGGTTTTTATTCACATTTGCTAAGAATTGCTTAGTTAAGAACTCTAAAAACCTGATCAGTTTGTTAAAAATATGTATAATAAGGTATTTTGTGTGTGCTAAAATGTATGTATTTATTGTTAGGAGCAAAGAAGGCTAGTAAGGCAACTTCTACATTTCAGCATCCTCCTAACTCCTGTTTCTGGCACATCATAGAGGTTTAAGAAATACTTTTGTTTCTAGCCCATGTCTTACTAGCACTCTCTTCTCCCGGTCTGACTGGAGTGGGCAGTGCAGTACAAGGCAGAGAATGACTGTGGGTGACCGGTTTGTGTCGGTAACGCAGGCACACCTGTTCCTCAGGTGAAGCTCTGTCTGCGATAGCAGAGCTCTTTATGGCTAAGCTCGTGAGAAGACAGAAAAGTATTTGCCCTTTCTTTTGACAAGCGGTAGAGGATCCTGTTTTCCTCACAGTTTCTAAATAGAATAATTTCACATTATGATTTTTACATTTGTTGTCATTTATTAGTGGAATCTGCAGTAATTTTGTTGTCATGCTGACACCATGGGATCATGACAACATAGATGTCTGCCCTCCCCTTACAAGCAGGCAGAAAGTGTAAAAATACATTTTTTCTTACTCCTGTACTGTGGTAGTGGAAGATGCAGTACCTGCAAAATTGTTGGTAACTGCCGTCTTCTTGGTAATGGCGACTGGGAAGTGCCCTAAGAATACTCTTGAAGTTGTTTACAAACCGCATCTGAGATGTTAGTCACCGAGAGCAATGAACTACCCTCTTGCCACATTAAATTAGTTTTTAAAATTCTTTTGCATAATCTCTTAATACATTACGTTGCTGTTACAGTATGTTAGTGTTGTTCCTTGTATGTTGTTTCTTCTGGGAAACATCTTTGGGAGAGCCGCCGCCTCTGAGATTTGGAGATCTTCTCAGATGTCCAGCTGACAGGAACAGGTTTTTAAACTCAGAGATTCAGAATCTTTCACATACATATTTTACACATACAAGGAAATGCATCAGATTTAATTGTAAACAGCTCGTGGACTCTGTGTGCGCGTTTGGATGGGTTGTGTGTGTTCATGTAAGAATAAAGTCTTGAACTACCTAGCTTACTATTTAAAGTTTTACGGTCATATTCTTGGCGTTTGTTTTTCTGTGTTATTAATGAAAGTTTTAGCTGTTAACAGAAATATTTCTTGTAGAAGTTTTCCACGGAAGCTGTGCTAAAGTTCATGCTTCCAAAAGTGGGAAGCGAATGTGTGTGAACTATACACATGCACAAACTGTAAAACAAATGTGTGTCATCTAGCTACTGCTCTTTATTAAATATTTGCTATTGTATGATTGTTTTCAGCTGCTTATCACTTCACATGTCTTTAACTTTTGCACTGAAGTTTTCCATGTTGGCTGCCTGCATTCCTGTATGGTTTATTTTAGCCAAAATGACTCCACGGTTTCCAATAATGGGATTAATAAAAAGCATATTTTGCATTTGTGAAAAAGAAATACTGTGGTGAACTTTTCTTGAGAAACTTACGGTCCTCCCTTATTTAGCAATTTGGCAGAAATGTGGCTTTTGCTTCTTAACTTCCCAGTGCTACCAATAAATAATAGTGAGACGTTGCTTGTCTCACCTAGTGAAGCCACATCGAACTGATGCAATGAAGAACTCCGCTAAAAGCCCCAGAGGAGGTACATGGTTATCCTGTCAGAGCAGGGTCAGAACAGAGTTGTCAGCCAGGATTGAGGCCATATGTTGAGGACAAGGAGGAAAAGCACTATCAGACGTGCATATTTCACTTGTGAAGGCATTTTTGTCCTGGACTATGAGAAAAACATAAATTGTGTAAAATAAATGCTGTCCTGGGCAGTATTTGGAAGACAAGGTGAATGTAAAGACGTCTGAGCTTCTGGGCTGCTGGACTCCAGGAACAGCAGGACTTGGGTTGTCTGGAATTGTGCTGTGAAACCTGTCAGTTTGATTAACTTTGATGCATATTCCCAAATAGGCTGAGGATGACATGATCGTTTTTAGGAACTTGATTTGAAAATCATAATCATGTTCTCTGTACTATGTCTTCAAGAGCATAATTGGAGAAAGAAACGTTTCATTATGCTTTTATCAACACAAGGCTTATATATGACTCCACTGTTTGAGGGTATTGGAGTCCATGAAGAAATTTTGCAAGCCTTATCAGACTCCAACTAGAAAGGCCACCTTTTTAGCTTTTGGTTGTATTTCTTGATTAATTTTTAGTATTAAAATTAGTATTAATTTTTAGTATTAATTTTAGTTGCATTTTAGAAAAGTTAAAGAATGATTTCTTAATTTTGTGAAAACAACTAACTGCATTCTCTTAAGTATGCAAAGATCTGGGTAGGAATAGAGGAAAAAATTCTTTACATTTACATATCTAAAATGATCTTAGTGAGATTTTCTAGCTATGTTATATAGGATTATTTTATACTTAAAAACTAGTTAATACTCTGGAGACTAAATGGAGAATATTAATTCCACATAACCATATTTAAGCAGTCATTTATTTGTTTAGGTAGTTGGTTTTTAGAACTAAATGAGTAAACAAATTATGTTCAAATAAGTTCTCTGAATAAACTTAAGTCTAAGTAATGTTTTTTACCATTTAAAAAAAAAAAAAAAAGTTATTTGCCTTTGATGGTCCAACAAATCTGTATGTGCTTCCAGTCCCTTCTTGTACCCCTTTTGGGAAAAACACAATATGGTTGGGATGCCATAAAATTTATATGCTTTAAGAAAAAAAAAACACATGCAAGAGTGCTGCCAGTCAGTATTCGTTAACAAAGTGAAGCATGATTTCAAAAACACTTCGTGTTCTTGATTTGCCTGAAATAGTTTGTTTACAAATTTAGCCCCAGATCTGACAGTTGGGCATCCCACATGAGTACACCAGAAATGTGCGACATCATACTTAAGGAAAATGCAGGTAAAAGCATTGCAGTGTTGCTTCTGAAATGCTGTAGTCATCATGTGAGGGTTTGACCAGGTGCCTTGCGCTGTGTTACGCGTTGTGCTCCACAGCTGGGTGGACATCTTTGGGGCAGGCTCCAGGTATATCAAGTCTCAGCTGATCATACCCCCGTGGATCCTTCCTGCTGTGAGCTGGGTGGAGTTTGGTGAGGGACAGGGTCTCACCCGCATTTCCCACCTGGATGTTGGTACCCAGGGAAGGATCGTGAGTACAGCTAGCTCCACCGGCCTCAGGAAAGTTGATGCGTATCCTCCAGGCAAAGTAGTGCCTTAGGGGCTAAAATAAAACATCCCAGTTATGGACCTTTATACTGATGTTACCACATTCACTGGCACAGAGGTTTTGTTAGAGAAGCGGGAAAGGATTGCGCCCCAAGGGATGTTACGGTACTGTGAAAGCTGCTGGTATCAGTGTGGTCTCCGCTGCCTGTCTGTATTTCTACATGTCTGTCTTCAAACCCCTCAAGTAACTGAATGCAGATCGTGTTCAGTGTTAGGTATTGGGTAAAGACTGATGTAAGCTGTAAAGTATTTAAATGTAACCAGTAGTGTAGCCAGAGTAGGGTATGAAACGCTGGAGTTTATTTAAAAGCTCACCCAGGAGGTGAAATGCTCCCTTGTTTGCCAGCTGACACTTCCAGTATTGTTTTCGTAATTTCTAGTAGCACTCTTCAGACTTCAGAGACCCTGATTATAGTGAGGAAAATAGGAGTGTCAAGCTTATGATGACTGATTGCTTCAGAGAAGAATTTTTCAGCATTTTTATTAATAATGGGCTCTTAAAGCACTATGGAAAATGAAATAATAGCAGTCCTATGAAAGAGACCCTGAGAAGCACCACCACCATTATCATTCACAGAAAAAATCAAGTCTTAGTATAAGGATTTTTTTTTTTTTTCAAAACACAAAACTCAACTGCAATGAGCTGACGCAGGCAGTACAGTAATAATGATAAACTTTATAAAGCCAAGTGTCTCTTATTAATGTGCTGCAAAGCACTCCAGAAATTCTCAGTTCTCAAATTAAGCTATAAAAGATAATAGAAGAGCTTATAAAGTTTCTGCACAGTGAATGATTTCATGGCAATGGCTTTGTTTGTTTTAATGATGTGAGCAGAGGGCATTTGCCTGACATCTTCAGCATTGCCCAGGGGAATAGGTGCAGCAGTTACATTTTACGGTTTCAGTGACATAATAGGGGCTCTTTTTTTTTTTTTTTAGCTGTATCATGGTGTACTTTGTAAGTAAGTTATGAAGTTAAAAACTTCAGTACGGAAACGGAATTGGAAGTTTACTGCTGCTGTGATTCAGCTGGTTGCAGAAATAAATACATTTGGATAATAGTTGGGGACCGTGACTTTAGTGGCATCCATAATCTTAACGTACTTCTCCGTGGACAGAATGACGTTTGTAAGTGGTGGTGTTTTGCTGATGAGCTCATCCGAGGAGTCAAGAACAGGTTGGAACTAGAGACAGAGTGACCTTCCTCCATCTTAGGTGACCTTTTTGCCTTCCCAAAACCAAGTACGAGCAAATGCTTTTCGACTGTGCTGTGGCTGAAGGACACCTTGCGCTATCCCCACCCGGCCACCCAGCCTTAACTCCCAGCTGCATTTTTTTCTAAAAGGTGGGGCTTAGTAGAGAAGTAGTGAATTTTTCATCCAGCTAGCTAGAATAGCAGAGAAAAGTCTGAATATTAAAAGTTACATTTGCGGTACCATGAACGTATTTTAGTTTGAATGCGACGTGTTTACGTCCTGATATTTTTGTAGGTCTCCTACTTTGCATTCACTTTCATGATAAAATTGACTTATTAATCTCAGCAAAAGTATCTGGAGGAGGACTGCATTGTATTGTCAGGTGAGTTTTTTTAGTGTAAATGAGTTTTTAAGCAGAAAAATGTCTGCATTAATGCCATGAATTGCTCTAAAAGAGCATATACTGCAGGCACAGTTTGCATGAAGGGCTTTATACAAAGACATATGCACACAAGTGTGTACACAAATAAAGAGACAATTTTCAGAGACACTGCCTGTATAGCAATGATGAGAGGTCATTGCTTGTTGCTGTCATATAAAGAGTCTGCAAGAAAGCTCCCCTCTGAATTGGGAGAAGGAATGTAGTTTTATTCATTAAGAGGTAGAAAACAACATCTTTTTTCTTTTTCCTGAAGTTACCACTTACCAGACTGTTCACGGGCTTTGAACAGAAAGATTTTTCAGACTAGAAAAATATTTATGGCGTTGCTTGCTTTTTTAATTTAGCAGATTTCTTTTTTTTGAAGGAAAGATTAAATAAAATGAAGAAACTAGGTCCCTTTCTTCCTTGTAGGGGTGGAGGTTTATTCCAGCTGTGAGCACTACTAACTTCCCTATAAAATGCTCGTGCATTGCCCAACTGCTCTCGTGTGTTTCAATTAAAATTTGGCATTGTCAGTTCAGATTTGTTGTAAGTGCAGTTTGGTGGTTTAGATTATGCAGCTGAGTAATGGAAGGCAAAGCATATGTGTGCGAAAAAGGCATTTAGTTGGAAACAGGAGTTGAACAGCATTCAGTTTTTGCCAATGCTGCTTTTAAGTTTGTGCTATTTAATAGTTTCCCAAAGTGACAGTGTTACCAAAAGAAAATAGCCCTCTGCGCTGGCATTTTTGATGTTTGCTTCTGGCCACAAGGTAAATTTGTTTTGGTTATTTGTTAAAAATCCACATAGTTCTGTCTGAAAATGCATTTTTTTTTTTTTCCCTTGTCTGTTCTGTGTGTTTTTAATAAAAAGTCCCAGGGCCTTTCCTGAACTCTAAAATAAAGTCTAGAGCTTCAGACTTGCCATGAAGTCTCAACTGATAGAAATGAGTCCTATTTTGATGTATGACATGATGTAACCGGAGCAAAACCTTTGACATTTTGTCGGTCATTGAGTTTTAAAGTTGTGAAGATATACATGCCTGAAAATGACCTATTACAAATTCTATAGTGTGTGCTGAATTAACATACCAGGGTTGATTGGTTTGGTTTTGGTTTTGTCATCGTGGTAGGGAACAGGTTTTGTGGTTGGTTTTTCCTTCATGTTATTTAAAACCAAAGAACACCAACAAACCCAAAACCACAAGTATTAAGCTAGAAGAGGTGAGAAAAGTAAAAAAAAAATGCCTATATCAGGATTAGTCTTGCTAGCTTATGCATATACTGGATAGCAACTTACTCCTTCCAAAAACTTGGAGTCTGAAGAAAGTAAGTAGTATTTCATTTGCCGGAGGAAGATAGACCTGTATGCAGTTCCCCTGGATGTTGTCCCCTCAGTGACAGTAGCCCTTACTATTTGTCTGCTCTTCTGGAAGATAGGAGGGCAGGGCAGTGCCCCGTGGGGCGTGGGATATATATATATATATCCCTTTGAGCTGAAGGTGGGATAATGCAGCATGTCTGCGCACCCATTGCCGGGTGGAAGATTCCAATTTGCGGGTTCTGGGATGACCGTCCTCCCTCAGAAAGGTCCTCTGACACCTTCATATTCATTTAGGTCAGTGGTGGGAAGAAATACTGCATACCCTTACAGAACATGAGCAGCATTTGTAGGATCAGCATACAGCCCCACAGATTTTGCATTTAAAAAGAATGCAAAGCGTAGATACTTCGTTTGATGGTAATTAACTTTGAACAGTGTACCAAAATATTTGGCACATTTAGAAGTGTTTTAAAACCAAGGTCTCAGTTTGTTTCTGAGAAATTTTGTAGTTAACCCAGTTTCTGCTCTTGATGCATGAGTGACTGGGTAACATATGATGGACTGTGTTATATAAGATGCTCAAATCGTTGATCCAAAATTCTAGCTATTTAACTCTTCTGGGATCTTAGTGTTTCTTGTTTTATTTTTGTCCTGTTTTCTCTTTTCAGTATTTGAAGTGTTGATACGAAGCCCTTTTCTGCCAGTGCTGTTAGCAGAAAGAACTTATGTACACCCATCTGCCTGTTCCTTGGGAATGGGAATGGGTTGCACTGTCAGGAGCTTTTAACTACATGGTACAGATTAATACAGGTGGGATTTTTCCTGCTTTCCCTTCTGTTTAGTCTAAATAGGCTTGTGTCTTGCAGCAGGATATAGCGGAATAAGAGTCATCAGCATAGACTCATGGAACGGTTTAGGTTGGAAGAGGCTTTAAACGTCATCCAGTTCCAACCCCCCTGTCATGGGCAGGGACACCTCCCACTAGACCAGGTTGCTCAAAGCCCCATCCAACCTGACCTTGAAAACTGCCAGAGGTGGGGCCTCCACAGATTCCCTGGGCAACCTGTTCCAGTGCCTCACCATCCTCAGAGTGAAAATCTTTTTCCTAACATCTGTTCTAAATCTCCCCTCTTCCAGTTTGAAGACATTACCCCTCGTCCTGTCACTACATGCCCTTGTGAAAAGTCCCTCTCCAGCTTTCTTGTAGGCACCCTTCATTGGTTCCAGCTGCTTCCTCAACAAACTGCATTTTATTTGGATGAGCTTTGCTGTCTCTCGAATATTTCGAGAGGAAGACAGTCTCTCCCCTTTCATGCCTCTTTCCCGCCCAGATGTTTGGTTCTTTATTGTGCTTTATTAATAAGTCCAATGCTTTCTTAGCTCTAGGGCTGCAATGCAGGAAGCAGATGCTCCTATTAGAAAACATTCCCTGATATTGGAAGCTTAATTATCAAAGACACAAAGTCAGACACCCTTTACATTTTCCACTTGTTTAAAAAGAAGAAAAAAAGCCAAAAGTATTCTTTGTTTTTATGATAAGACTGGTGGTACGTTAACAGCTGGGAAATACAAAGCTGCAGCTCCATGGCTGAACAAGGAAGATAATGGTTGTTCATCTTCAGAGATCATTATTTTCTTCTAATACGAGATTGCAGTGTTTCTGTTTGTAGCTGTGAAGCTTTAATGACACTTGATAATTACTTATAAATTAACATCTGTGTAGGCCCTTCCTATAGGTATCTGTGTCTTCATTGGCAGAAGATTGCAGGGGGGACAAGACTGGCAGGTAGGCTTGGAAGACCACACGTGGAATCTTACGGGTATTTGAAAGTAATTGTTATGTTTGTGTGCTTAAAAGGACAATGTGAAACACAAAACAGCTCCAGAGAGGTCAGATTTCCGTAAATAAACGGATAGTACAGGAAGAGAACAGGTGAATGGGATGTTTGCCTCAGAGAAACAAACCAGCCCAATTTCCTTGATAAAAATACCAATTTTTGAGTAGTTTTGTCAAAAATCAAAGGGTATATTTTGTTTTCAGTTAATTTGTTAAAGAAGGTTCTGTCGGTGTTGCATTGCTAACACGATTCTTCGGTTGCATGCAGTTACATGCCTCAGTTGCATCCTGACGCTGTATATGAGTATAGCAACAATGGTTTTAAAATATGACAAGGGTATATTAAAATATAACTGTTATTAAAAATTACTGGTAAAAAATAGATAGGGTGCTAGATTTAAAAAAAGCCACAAACCTGTTGTTCTTGGTGATTTGTTTGGTTTTGCTGATTGGGATTTAAAATGCTTCCCGAATTACAGCTGAAGTGAGGGAGTCGAAATTGTGTTCTTCTATCTGTGCTAAACAAGAACTTCTCAACGAGGGGAATTTCACAGATATAACTGATAACAGCAGTACTTCCCATGCTTTTATGCAGTTTGGTTATGCAAAAAGCTGTCCTTCAAGGACAAGAAAAAAATAGCCTCTTTGCTTTTGTATGTTGAGTAATGAGGAATTTGAGAGAGTGAACTGTGTAGTTCTCTGGAAAATGAGATTTAGCTGATCACCTCAGGATACTGCTTCCCAGCTGTGCTCTCTCCTTGAATTCTGTGAGTTATTTTGTGAATTGTTTTCCAACAGTTTTTTGAAGAAGGCCAGGCTTAAAGAAGAGTATTGCCTGGAACTAAAGAATCACTGACCTCTTACTTAGTTAAAAGGATTTCTTTGGCATGATTTTACAATGCTAATAGAGTTGTTTTGGATTTGTGGAATGATATACTCACTCGAGAACAAGATCAGATTAATCAAAATGCTGCTTTAGCTTTTTGTCTCTGATCTGTTTTACCAGTAACACCTCTGTTCCCTAAGCATTTTATAGGTCTCCGTAGGCAGAAGTTATATGCACTTTACTGATGGGATTGGAAGCCTAGAGAGATCAGGTAACATGCCCATAAAAACAAAGGCCAATCTCCCAAGTCCAAGAAAAATAGGAGAGATGCTAAACCATTATTTTGTTATTTTTCTCATTTCCGGGTTGAAAGTTGGAGTATAGTTGTAGTTAGTTCTAACTAGGAATTGCTGTGACAATTACTTATGCCTCATTGACTGTGGGGCTTAAAAGTATGTATGTGTAAATGCTGAAGGAGCATTTTCTTCAGTGTTGTCTAGATTATTTAGTAATAAAGCAGAGTTCATTTTCCTTGGCCTGGCATGGGCAAAACCACCCCGGACTCAGGTGAAACTTTTGCTTGGATATGGCTTCTTATACAGGCTCTGTATTAATCTAGTTGTTATCTAGTGTCATTCAGAGAATAAAATTCAAGTAGATGCTCTGGAAAGCAGAGCGTCTGGAGACCATGTTAAGGCAACAGTTTGGGTTTCTGGATGTTGCGCTCAGTCATAGTATAATGACAGAGATACAATTGAAACTTCCAGGTTTTGTTAGGTACTGGGCAAAGCGGAGACCTGGTATTGATGGACGCAAGCAGGAGTTTGGATCCCTATTGCTTCATGTAGATTGTTGTAGTTTAGTGTGAAAATCAGAACTGGTAGAATATGGATCAGCAAACCTCAGGATTTTTCAGTCATCTAAAATCTGGTGCAGTTCTATAGAAGAAATTTTAGGTATTTGTTTTAACAAGATCCTTTCTGGATACAGTCATACATTTTTAAGTTTTCTATGGTACCAGAAGGAAAATGGATTTGTGCAATACATGATCTATATAGATAGTCTAAAATCATTGCAAACCTTCTTTAGGCTAGAAGAGGCATATACACGTGACTGACTTTTTGCACTGACTGCAGCTGTATTGCAGTACTGTTGTCTCCTGTGCTGCTCACAGCAGCGCTGAGAACACCCTGCAGCTGATGTGCCCAGTGCTGTCTAGAGTTTCTTTAAACTGGGGTTTGGCTTGTCTGGTTAACATTCTATTTGGATTTCTTTCTGCAGCATGCAGGTAATGTTGGCTACTGACACTGTAAATAAACCAGATGAATTTTTGTGGTGTGGCTTGATTTGCAGAAAACTAGAACTGGCTTTCTGTAGTGACGTTTATAAATTACTAGTGGGCCTTTCTCCTACGTTCCTTGCGCTCCTGAACAGCTGCTGCTCACGGTAGATGGACTTTCATAGCACTGACTGATACAGCCTTCCAGAAAGTTATGAAATTCTTATCAGTGCTTCTTCAATTAATATGGTGGCAGTTTATGCTAATTCAATTGTATAGTTCATATTTTATTCTTTAGCAGAAGATGATTTTCTTTGGTCACGGCCCAGGTGCATAGGATGCTATATCCTTCTTGAGAGTGGCTGAGCCCCCTCACTTCCCAGTGGCATACATAGCAAACCCGAGTGCTGAACAGATAGTAGTTTTATTCTCCAAGATAGTAGTCTTGTTCTCCAACAGCTTCCATGCCCCTTGAGTGTCTCTTCAGCATCAGCTCATTTTTCATTACAGTTAGCACAGGTTCACTGTTCTCTTCTGCATTTTGCATTTGCCAAAATGTGCGTTGCGTTGTGCTTTTTCATTCATACCAAGTGTTTTGACAGAAGTTGGAATAATGTCGGATAACTCCTATTAATCTCTGAGTTTTCAGATTCCCCGTATACAGTTACTTCTGCAGTCCCCAATACAGTTCAGTGGGAGGACTGCACCATTCTGTGTCCATACGCTGCTTGAGATTTTCACGTGGGAGATGCTGTCTTCTGCATTTCCGTTCCAGAACAATCAGAGCGCAGATGTTTCTGCCTTCAGAAATGAAGTGCAGCTTGGCTAGATCCACACAGCCTGCTTTTTATGAGCGAAGTAGGTATGCGTGTCTGTATCTTCATTGTGTATGTTAGGACTTTTGGCTGCTTCAGCCAATTAAGTGGGAGAGGTTGGTTTCAGCTGTGCACCCTTTCCCTGGTGGGTGTGATGCCCTCACCCAAAAGGTGCTGTTGGTGTAGAGAGGAAGGGTGCTGCTGGGTCTCCTAGGGATGGGCATGGTTGACATAACTTTCATTCACTGCAGGAAAGGAGCTCTGCCCATTCGCTTCTCTTATGCAGGTTTGTCAGTGGAGATGACCATGTGCTCTTATTATACCTGAAAACCTAGATAAAGATAAAGAAATCAGGAAGCCTGTGTTGGCTGGTGAAAACTAGGAAATGCATGATGCGGACTTGGAAAACGGAGCACTTGTAAACAACATACATTGCTTGTGTCTGTGTGGTGGGTTCTTGCGATGAGGTGAAAGGAAGCCAGAAGAAACATTTTGTTGAAGCAGCAATGAGTTTCTGTGGGAGAGGAGGAGGAGAGAAACCTGTCTCTGCTTGTGCTCGGCTCCACGTTGATATGTTCTTAACAGCAGATTGGCAGTGGCCATGGTGTGTTCTCCTAAGGTGTTTCCTCCCTGCTTGTGCGTCCTATGTGGCACAGCAAGAGTTAAACCAGTACCTTCCCTATCCTGCTGCTCCTTATCTGGGTGCTCAGGTTCTGTAGCTGTGACTCATAACCACAGTTTTCGGGTGTTTTGCAGCGATGCTAAATGCCCTTTGGAGTGTAGCTGGATGTTGGGTACTCAAAGTCTTGAAGTGTGCGGAATCCCCTGGGTTTCTGGCAACTGCTCATTTCTCATACAAGTCACGGAAACACCAGTCAAAAACTTGTGATCTTTTCTCCAATCTGCTCAGTGTAATTTTTGCTTTTACCATCGTTCTGCAAATTCAAATACTGACCCTGTGTTGCCTTGGGAAAAGATTAATTGAGACTGGACTCTGCTCTTACTACCTTTTCGTTATTTTGGCAAATAAAATTCAGAGCTCAGTTTGTTCTCTGACTGGTCAGGTTCATAGAGCAGCATGATTAATGATTTCTCTTGACAACTTCTGGTAATTATAGTTTTATTAATGTCCAAAAATAAACAATGCAATCTTCTCATTTGCCCTGTATAACACAGCTTGTACAGTTTCTCCCAATAATTATCTCATCCAAACCAAATAGCTTGTTACAGAGATCTTAGTAAACTTTTCCACTGGGGTTTTACTGCATTCTGTCAGAACAGGTATGGGAGAATGTATGGCTCTTTACTTTGTTTGTAGTGATAGAAAATAGAGGACACAAATTAATTATTTCACTTAACAAGATTAATGGAAGGAAATGTGACATGCTCTTTTGTGTTATCAGTTATTTATAGGAGTTCTTCAAGTGAAATACTCCTTGCTATCTGATTATCAGAGGCATGAAGGTACTAAACAGACCGATTTTTATATAATTGTTTCAGTTTGTTGCCTCACTCCAAACGGAAATAAACAAATAGGAGGAGGGGGAGAAAAATTCTGTACCAAAACATTCATGCTTTTTCTTTTAAACTCGGCCTTGTCAGTAGTGTTTTTTGCAGTGTGTGCTGGCATTGGGGTTTGGGATATATTTTGCTTTACAGAACATTTTCTTAACAGGCTAGAAAAAAAATGGTGCTTGGTTTTGGCCATATGCCCGCTTCTCAAGACCCGTTTCCTGCTTCAACTAATGGAGAAAGACCACACCTCACTTTGGTTGTCCTCTGTTTGCCCCAGTTCAGGGAGCGCTGTAACAAAAAGGAAGGGAAACGAACCTTGGACACTCTTCCTAAACAAGCTGAAGAGTATCTGAAAGTATCTGTAGGAATATAAGTATGTATAACATAACTTAACATAGAAACTCATTTTGTATGTCACCAAAATGCACCAAGAAAGTGAAATACAGCAGCTGTATAAAAAGTCACAACTGACCTATACAAATACAGAAGATAGAAAGTGAAAACAAATGATGTATATGCGTGTGTGAGAAAGATATGATTAGATAAACATATTTTAAACATCTGGTTTTCAGTTTGATTTGTGTATGGTCTCCCGTGAAAGTTGCCTTGAGTTTTTTAAGTGGTCTTTGAGTTATGGAGCATAGCATTTCCCAAGAACCAGCGTTCACTTAGCACTGGTGCAATGGTATCTTGGAAGGAAGACAAATTACAGATTGAAGTAAATAAAATAAATGAGGATCACACAGTAAAATGCAGGCCTTACCATCTAAAAAAGAGTAGGTATAACTGGTAGATACTAATATATCTAGTTTAGAAGTCTCTATGAGAAGCAAAACCAAAGCCTGGAAAACTTAGTGAATCCAAAAGGGCATGGAGAGGTAAGCTTTATGTGTGCACATATGCTTCATTTTAAATTGCTTTAGCAAACTTTCAAAGCTATTTTTACAAACACCGTTTTGTAAAAACAAAATGTTGGAAGTGTTTTTCCAGCCAGAAACTTCTTAAATATATATCCAGGTCTATGCTGCCTTAACCTATAGGAAGTACAGGCCTTTCTTCAGCGAACTGTTTAAGCATGTGGATAGTTCAGGACTTGTCCGGGCTTCAGTCGGATTACTTTTTTCCTTGAATTTGGAGACACGCTTAAATCTCCTGTTGAGCTGGAGTCGTGCTGCCAGCTCGGCCAGAGTTGCTTCTGTCCTGCTTTTAGCCGCAGAGTGGGTTGCTGCCGGCGGCGGCCGCCGAGCCCCCGCTGGGGGTCTCTCCCTGTTTGGCAGCCGCTTTCTGCAGGGAGCGCAGCGAGGGCAGGGCAGGTTAGCTCAGCCTCTCTGCCCTTTTATGCTGCTTTCACCTGAAAGCTAGAAATTCAAGCAGCGAGTCCTCCCTTGATTAAGTTAAATTAAACCACGGCTCAGAAGCTGTTCAGTATCTTTCTCAAAAATGTAAATGTGTGGGCTTACTCTGCAGATGCTCCTGTTAGGAAAATTGTTAAACACCTTAGTGAAACGCTGTCCTTTAGGATGTCTTGTGCCAAGGGCTATCACAGGAAATGCTTCCCGTGGCCGTAGCCCTTCTGACAACACATCCAGTGAGTTCCTAATGCCTGTGTGGGAACCAACAATGTGTGGCCAGAGAAACAGACTGTATATGGTGAAAGGAAATGGAAAAAAAACAACCAAAAAATGCCAAGCTGCAGCATTTACATGTCAGCCAGCACTCTTGAGTTTTTCAAGACGTTACAGAGATACCAGTCTTGGAAAAAGCAGTATTTCACTTCTTCTTTCAGTGCAAGTTCCTCCAGGCTTGGTCCTGACTGATGATTGCACAATCCTTCATAAAATGTAGATGTTATTGCAGGTTTTAATGACACTTATTGGCTACTTTTCTCTCTCAGATTTTTTTTTTTACAGTGGCCCTTCAATACTGCATCTTCAAATGTTTAGAAAAGAGGAATAGCAGGTTGACTAGCTAAATATACCATGAGAACATGTAACTCACATAAGGTGTTGAATAGTCAAAATATTTTCTGTTTGCAATCTGTGTGAGGTTCAGATGGTGGTGTCTTTCCCAGGACCAAATCTGAGAAAAGTGGAGAGAATGAAAATAAATAGATTTGATTTTTCTGTAGGTATTCAATCACGTAAGCACATAGTAGCTGAAAATCTTTGTAGAACAGCTACGTATTTATAAAACACAATGTTTTACTTTGGTTTGCTTCTGAGACTCATGTACCACTGCAGTGGATGAATGAAAGCAGAAGCGAAAGCAGATTTCCTGTGGCAATTGGCAAGGAGGTAACAAATGGAGCAAAGAGAAACTCTGTAGTCTCTCTAGTCTAGATTTTCTCTTTCCCATCTGATCAGTATCGTGGGACATGTTCCCACTGGGGTCTCTGCAGGTTGTGAAAACTATAATAGTTACATTGAAGATCACACTGTATTGTAGTTCTGTTAGTATTGTTTACTTTCCTCTCTCTTTTTCGGATACGTATTTTCATTTTTCGGTCCTTTAAGCAGGTTGGTTTAACATTTCTGCACCCCACTGGTATAAAAGGATAAACGTATAGCTTCATTGGAGTTGGCTTAGCCACACCGAAATGTGTCAGCAGAGGTCCCGACCAATTTTGTGCATGCATACGTGCCGGTCTGTTAGAAAACAAACACAAACCTCCTCTCTTTAAACATCAGTTCAGCTTTAATGAAAAATTTCTTGATAATGTAAAGTACAATAGAAAGGTCATAGCTCTACATACTGTTAAAAAAGGAATTTGCCATTTTCCTGATTTGCTGTGGTATTGACTGGGCTGCTTAGTCGTCTTCATCTGAACGCATTCAAAATCTGAGACACCTGAAATTGTCATGTAAATGTGACTGATGAAAGGTCTGCCTGTTGAAAATACTCATTAAATAGCCTGCTTAGCTGTAAGCGTGAAGAATTTTATAAGTACTGAACTTGGTTTTGAGTTGTGAAGAAGCCCAGCAAGCGCTGAGCACTGCACGAGCTTGCCCCAGCAGCCTGCTCCTTCTCCTTACTCGAGTCCTGCCAGCCACCTCCGAGTTCATTATCTGCCACGGGAGAGAAGAGTGCTTTTGCAGTGATAGAAAACGCTCACTTAGGGCAATCAAGAGATAGCAGTATCTTCTTTCACTCGAGGCCTTAAGGGAGGACTTAAACCTGATGCAGTGCACTACCTTTTAAATTTTAAGGTCTGAATGAACTCTGTAAGTGTTTCAATGTCCTGTAATGTTGTTAAAATTACATCTTTCTATCTGAAGAAGCAGTGGTTGCTCAAAGTAGAGTTTCTTCACTGTTGGGTTCTTAACTAGTTTAGCAGAAATGTTGAAGATGTGGAAAATAACTCTTCTTTTAATGAAAAGTTAATTTTCAAGACAGTAAATGTAGCTTTTTATTTTAAGAATCAGAAGTATATGATATCTAATGCAAAGATGTAACAACAAGAGAATTTCCCTGGATGCTAAGGTATTAACGTACATCTCTTGAGCATCTCTAAGATGGGGAGAAAAATTAAAATGCTGAAAATAGAAGGCATCAAAATTGTGGATTGATAAACCAAAATCAAAAGTTGTAAGGCTGAAAATGTGAATGCAAATATGGACCTGTTCTTATAAATATGAAAGAAACTCGGTCCTCTAGAGAAAAAGCTTGGGAAATGAGTGCAACATCCATCTGTAGTCAGTATAGAATAGTTGGCACAATGTTAAGAGCCAAAAGAAATATGTGCTGCGCTGTGTGTATATTATACTTGCTCAGTTGTATGTATTTTAGAATAAAATCACCTCATATGAAATGGTTATTAGTCGTATAGAGCACCTTGAAAGGCTGAAAAAGCATCTTGAGGAGCTGAAATTCAGGAATAATAGCATTTTAAACACTATTCTAATTTTTTTTATGCAGCTTTTTCTGATAGTTACTGCATGTAAAAGCATTGTTTTTGTGGGTTTTTTTTTCCCTTAATTTTTACTTTCTCCTCTATTAAGTTGAGATGTTGGTAAGAAATGGGGAAAACATCTTAAATCCGTTCTGTAACCATATCTGATTCGAATGCAAATTACTAGATTTGAATACAAGTAACTAATCAGTCAGTTCTGTGCTGTGTTTTGAGACAAAAACGTGTGTTCTGCAGTAATACTGGCGTAACAAAATTGGGGGGGAAAAAGCCGCAACGTCATTAAGATAGAAGATTTGTCTTTGTTAGCAGCTGGCTTTCATTCAGTGTGTTTGGAGGAAAATGGCATTCATCAGGTGTCAGGCTCACTTCTTTGCAGTGACACACCTGAGAAGACATCCTTTTTGTCCCCCAAGAAAGGGCCCTAATGAAGGCCTCGAGGGCGGGCTGGCTGTGCGCTCGGCAGTGCCTGCGGAGCAGAACGTGACCCACAGAGCATGAGAATCTTCTCTGCAGTTTGGACCATGTGGGATATTCAGCCTTACGCTTAAGGGTATAAGCTAGTCTCTAGGTCTTGCAGGTCAGTGTAAAGGGTGAAGTGGGGCCGGGGAGTGGATGGTGGGTTATTCACCCCTGCCCGGTCTTGCGCTGGGACTGACAGTGACACTAGCACCCTCTCATACAGGATGCTCCAGTAGACGGACCTCAGATCTGATCCAGCACTGCAAGCCCTGGCTAGACTCATTAGCTGAAATCCATTAGTAAGATCGTCACTGATGTAGTTTCAACCTGCCTGTGCCACTGAATTGGGTGATAGCGAGCCAAGCATTACCGCATGAAGGAGCAGGATGGCTGGGGAGTGAGCGGGTTCTCCTCCCAAGGCCTCTTTTCTTTCTTCCTTTTTTCTAAAATAATCTCCTCCCTAAACATGTACCTGTCTGCTGTTTGCATTCACCCCATAAAAGCAAATGTATCCTGTTTTTTCAAAGCTGAATATGCTGCAGCTCTAGTTTTCAGTGAATTGCAGATATCCATGCTATACAAAAGTAGTAGGATCAAGAAAAACTTAACTACCTTTCTCTTGTATTAACCACCTTTCTGCCTGTGGGTATTTTTAACGTTACCAAATGTCTGAAGACATCCCGAGTTGCGTCATCTGTGTTACAATTGAGATTTTAAACAGATAATTGACAGCACAGACGTACGAAGGTTTTTAACCTCAGAAGACTGGTAGAATGGCATATATAGTGTCGGCAGACAGCACGCTCTCTTCCTGCTCCAGAAAAGAAGGGAAGCAGCTATATGAAATGCTAATAATCTCACTGTGGTTTTGAATAGACTAGACTTGAGAGCCTTGAGTATTTTTCCTTTTCCCTTTTAACTGCAATTTTGTTATTGTATTGCTGCCCCCATCTCTGCTAAATATGGCTTTTGAAATGTAAATCATATCATGTTCTCAGAGATGCATATGACACCCTCAGCACTGTTCCTCTTTGCACTTCAAAGAGCTGTGTGGTCACACTTTGCATCTCAGCAAAATTGCAATATTTGCCTTCTGAAGATCTCCTTTAATGTGTACAATCAATCCCTGATAATGTGTTTTGGGTTTTTGTTCCCTGGAGTCTGTTAATTTTAATGTTGCTACAGGTCATCAGGAAACATAATCTCTTCTTTTTTAATTTCTCAGTGAGCGTGCCTGAGGGGAGAGGTACAGAAGAGACAAGAGACAATTGAACATCACCATTGGCCGAGACCTGAAAAAATGGTGCTGGATGAACAGAAGATTAGAACTTAATTGTGAAAGGGAAATAAAGTCTTGGCAGGCGATTTGCTTCATTTCTGCATTCATTATGGCCCAAATCCTCTGGCTGGCTGGTTGATGGGACTGTCCAACGCTTCCTACTTGGATTCAGTGCAGATCCCCTCTGCCTACGGATCGAAAGGCCTGGGATCAGGTAGGAACTGGATGGTGCCAAATACGGGAATGGAAAGAGAAATGGACTCTGGCGAGCTAAGATGGAAGTGACTTGACAGCTCCAAGCTCAGCAGTTGTCTGCAGTAAGGACAGGTTAAGACGGGAATCTCAAGCTTCGCTGGGAGAGCAGTATGCAGGAAGCTGGTTTTCAGGCCACAAATGCTTTCACAGGTAAGGACTTCTGTTCTAGTTCAGCTCTTAGTTTTGGGACAGTTTACTGGAGTTAAAGTGAATAGGTCCTGGCTGCTGCTAGTGCTGTATAGTACTTTCAGTTTAAATAATATTTTAAAAAGGTTCACTTGAACAGTTCAGCACTTGCATTAACAGTGAGTAACAGTTCTGTATTTCAGGCCTTCTGAAATGGACGGCCACAAGCCTTAGGGAAGGTGCATCTCAGCTCTCCTCGTTAAAGTACTCATTAATGGCTTAACAATGAGGGGCCTCCTGGGTCAGTATAAAATGTGATCTGTTAAATTGCTCTTACGTTCAACATGGGAGTTTGGTGAGGGTGTGGGATGGACACAGTTCATATCAAGAGGCTTCTCAGAAACATGTCAGCTGGACTACACCTCTGGACAGAACTTGCCAGGTACTTTCTCCTTGTACTGCCTTCTGCCCCGCACCGTTGACATGCTGCAGTGCTTAAACTGGCAAAACAGGAGAGTTTAAATGGTAACTGTTTCACCTGAGTCCAGTTTATTTCCTTGTAGCTATATTGAAAATAATGTAATGAGAAAGGGGATGCCAAGGTGGTGTGTCTCTCTGAGGAAAGCTCCCTCTAGTGTAAAGTCCACTGGAGTTCATTCAGAGCTTTCTGTGTCTGGACTGATTTCTGACTTGAGAGGTGAGAGAAGGAAATGGGGAGCAGAAGATCCTGCTGCTTTTTTTCCACATCTGCTGGCCAGCTGAGACCCTGCAAGAAATAGGTAGAAAATCAACTGGGTATTCCTCTTGCTTTAGTAGATCTAGGTAATGGATTAGTACCACACTGAAAGCGATGTGCAAGATGTTTATTTTTCCAATTTAAAATTTTTGCCATAGGAAGAAGTTCACTGGTTTAGAGGTTGTATGTACAGAAAGATCAGTTTCTTTCTCGGGCTGCTTTATCCTGGGCTTCTTGCTGTTCTGGGAACTCTTCCCAGGAAGGAACAGCAAAACTTTATTTCCCTGTGGGCAGGCTCCCACTTTGTCCTTTTCCAAAGCAGATCCACCCTCACAGAGGCTGTTCCCACCTTTCTGGCTCTGTGTCTGGCTGTCTGTACCAGTGACTTTGGCCTGGTAGTGCAGTTCTGAACTGTCTCCGTTGCCTTGTGTTACTTTGATATACCACACTGTTTCCACGCGCGTCAGTGAGACGTGTCTTCAAGGAGAGGAAATGGAAAGCTTTACTCCACATGTGGTCCAGCGCTGACGGGAGATAACGGAGTCTGGGACCACCGCAGGGCCCTCCTGCCTCTGCCTGGCCGGCAGCACACTCCTACAGCTCTCCATTGCCTTTCTTGTCCTTTTGCACATCTTCCTCCTCGCTGCTCTCTGCCAACCCTCAGCTCATTCCTGGGGGGTTTTGCCACCAAAATTCCTGTATGAGTATCTGTTCTCTTCCTTACCTGCCCTGCCTTCTGCGACTCTTTCCTTTGCTGAAAACCTTATTACCTTTAGCACCCTTGCAATATGATATTTTCTTTCCAGCTTTACACTCTTCTGCCATAGTATCTGCTATCCCTTAGCTCCCACAAAGTAGGGGTTGTTGGCACTGCGATCAGGGTGCTTGGGCAGCAGGGTGTCAAAAAGGTGGTAACCTTGTGACTGCTGCTGGCTGGAAGAGACCTGGCAAATAATGCTGCATGAAACTCAGGGAGATGAAACTGGGGTCCCTGGAGGCCCAGGACAACAGTCAGATTGTGGTGACAACCCAGCAGATTCAGACCTATTCTGGAGACTTTAAGAGCGTGAAGGTTGCTTGGTCTCTCGTAAGGAATTCTTACACTCTTTGGGAGTTTCCCTCGGGTAAAGGTTTTAATAAACATTTTCAAATCTTGGTAACTGTACTAAAGAATTATTAAACATTGAGTTAAGTTGCACCATATGTTCAGGAGACTTGTAAAGGAAACAGGTTGAAGTATCATTGCTTTTTATGAGGAGAAGGCAAGGACCTCTGTTTCTTCCAACTTGTAACAAATTGATATCCATATTTGCTTTTTGGAGATCTTTCTTGTTCCTTGCTAGACTTATATGATGCATTCAGCTGTAAACAGTGGGTAGGTATGTATTTCTTAGCAAAATTAATTGGAATGTGTTACGCTAATTTAAGAATTGCAATAAAAGTGTAATGGCAGGTGCATATGGTTGCTCTTCTGATCCTTGCTATACTGCTCCTTTTGTTTTACTGGAATGCCAGTTCAGCTGCAGGAAAAAACAGTAGCTGCTAGTGGCAGAGGGGGCATGACCACATGCAGAAGGGAGCTAATTTGTACAGAAAAAGCTTTGATATCTGAAACCTGTTCAGTGTCAACACTGAATCTAGCCATGTTAAGTGATTGCAGCTATTGCAACAATCACAGTAATCATTTCAATTTACAACTCAACAGAGTGCTGGCAAAAGAAGCCTGGGAGGACGATGCCTCTGTGTAGCCACATTCAGAGTATTTCATAAACCTCCTTTCCACCTTCCTAATCACTGTGACCTGGAAAGGCTTACAGTTAAGTCTAGGAGATACTTTGATCCTTGTCTGTACGCTCAGACTTGATTAAGAAAGAGATGGCTGAGCCTATGATGGTAAAAGGCAATTTGAGTGATAGCAATCATGAAAGAGTGAGCTTATCATTCTTCAGAAGACCAGAAGAGGGAACTTGAGAATAAAAGCAATAGCATGCAAGAAAGTAGATTGCATTCAGCTCATAGAACTGATAGGTAACATTTCTTGGGAAACACACCTAAGAAATTCAGGAAGGCTGGCAATTTCTAAAGGACCTAACTTCTTCTTTTCCGGTCACAATAAAGAATATTAAAAGCACAAATAAAAGGTATCCCACTAAAAAAGTGTAAGAAGAGACAAAATTGCACGATCTGAAAACTTTCCACCCATTGTGGAAAGTGGAAACTAGATACGTTACTAGAGATGAGTGCAAAAGAACATTACAAGAATGCAAGGGCCAAATCAGGTAGGCCATGGCATGAAATAAAGTACAACTAATAAAGGACACGGTAACAAGGAAACATGTGCTATATGCTCGGTGTGAACAAGAGGAGGGCTCAGTTTCTGGACTACTAGTTGAGAGGGAATGACAAAACTCGTGATCTGATAGTGCAGAGAGGACCAAGTAGTTAATGACATTTTTTGCATCATTCTTTGCCAAAAAGGGTGACCAGGTACCAAGAAAAGGACTGCTGCCTTGAGAAAGGTAAGAATTCCAACTACAGCAGGTACAGAACTGATTATAAATTAATGAAATAGGATAATAGGTATTTTAGAACAAGCTGGAGCTCATTAAATTACCTCTGCAACAGAGGGTGAAATAGCTGAAGCAATGTCTGAGCAATTGTTGGTTACAGTGGAGAACGTTTGGAGGACAGTCTAGCTTCAACAGAGCTGTGCATGCATGCATCAGTACAGGTTGGGGGATGACCTGCTGGAGAGCAGCTTTGTGGAAAGGGACCTGGGAGTC
>RSEF01000002.1:53556691-53574641 GCA_003993805.1 Himantopus leucocephalus
AGAGGTCCCTTCCAACCCTGACCGTTCTGTGATTCTGTGAAAGAGCAAGCGCTGTACCTGCATGTAAACTTTCCTGGGTCCTTCTTTTTCCCCTTTGGAGCAGGTAACTTATCTTAAATTATTGGGGAAAAAGGTTTGAATCAAATAATCAACTAATTTTTTTAAATAAATAGTCTGTAGGTAATAATATGATAAATGAGTTTACATATGGTTTTTCCAGAAGGTATCTTGTCAGTGGAGCCTTATTTCCCTGTAAGTAGAGAAATACTATATCTTGATTTTTGGAAGGCTTTTCACCCTTCCGTAAACAAGGTGGCAATACGGGCTACAAGGTGGGTACATGGTTGGCTGGAAAGCTGTTCTCAGAATAATTACTAGTGATTCATGGTCAAACTAGAAGGATATGTCAAGTGGGATTCTGCCCTGGATTACCTGAAAGTATTCAATATTTTAAGTAATGACTTAGATGCATGCAAAATTTCCAGATGACACCAACCAGAGAGAGGATGTAAACCCTCTGAGCACAAGATTAGAATTCAAAATTAATGTGGTATATTGGAGAACTGATCTAAAATAAATATGATGCTGTTCGTCAAGGGCATGTTCTAAATTGTGGTTGCGCAGGAATAATCAGCTGTGGAAATCAAAATGTAGAATAACTGGTAAGGCAGCAGGTCTGCAGAAAACAGATGGGCGGTTGCAAGAGTTCAGAAAATGGTTATGAATCAACAATACTATGCCATAAATGTTATGCTAGAATATATGGACAGGAGTCTGCATGTAAGACATGCAAAATAATTTTTCCACTCCACTTAGCATTTATGAGGCTGGTGTACTATTTCTGTTCTGAGCAGTGTTCTTCAGGCCCGTTGGAAGCATCCAGAGAAGAGTAAAAGGAAAGGCCAGAGGTCTAGACAATATGACCCTTGAGACCTGGAAAATGGTCTTTTTCAAACTAGAGTAGTAATTCTCAAACTTAATGAAGATTTTTTCCCTAGGTTCACGCAAAGCAGTGGGGATTTGTGCTGGGGCATGTGTCTGATGCACTGAACTGCATGGCAAGATGTAGCCACGATACAACCTGTGCTTTGGTGTGATGGTCAGAAGGACCACCTCACTTACACACTTCTTAGCTGCCATGAAGTACTACATCTTCTGCCTTGGCCACCCGCAGTGCTGCACCTGTGCTAGGGTAACAGTGGTGGGGATCCTGGACAGCCAAGGTCTATATTTCAGATTAGCTACTTTCTTCACCAGTGTGTGTTTTGAGTGGTGGTTTAGGAGAACAGTGTGATTCTGAAATCAGCTGTCAATCGTTGGGGAGTGTGTAGCACAAGGACGTCCAGGAATATCAAAGGCTAAGGGGAACACTGTGGAATGGATTAGGAATCACTGTATGAAGCCTCCTGACCTTGCAATGTCACCTTAGGTCCATCAGGATTTTATTAGCTCCATCTCATCACAAGCTCTGTCAGACCTGGGCTGACTCAGAGGCATTCCTACCCTGTGACCCTCAGCACCGCTAGAGGGATTAGTAGCTCTGGCGCTATAGAAACCAGCGTAAATAGTAAGAGATTGCTCTGTGCAGTAGGCCCCTGTCCTTCAGTCTAGCACTGACTTTTCCTATCACCTTCTGATCCTGTTCTTGCATAGCTTCATATCTTCTCCCTCACACCTTTCCCTGTGGAAGTGATGGCACCCTCAAATCTTTCCATAATCCCTTGCAGCCTTATGTCTCAAGGTCATTGTCACCAAAGCTTGACCTTGGGCCGTATCCAGAGAGGCCAGCTTGCTCCCAAGGAGGAACTCCTCAGCTTGGCTGACACTGTCCTTGGCCCTGCTTTAGCAGACAAGCTGAACTCATCTGTTAGGAGATCCTCATGCTCATAGGAATGCAGCTTGGTGGAGCTTCTCCAGCCCCCATCCACCCCCTGCTCTATATCCCCCTGGCACTCAGGACTTCTGTTGCATTTCTTGTCCTGTCGTTCATGTTTTCCCAACCTCTCTCTGCCTCTTCCCCCATCAGGGCCCAAATCCCCTGTCTCTGTACTGAGGCTTCTCCGTTGCTCCCCATTTGTACATCAGGTCTCACTTCTCTTCCCCATTTTCTCCCCTTCTGTTTTTCCCTGGTTTCCTTCACCACCTTCTCTTTCCAGACCTCTCCCACTTCCAGACCAGCTCACTACAACTTAATTGCAGGTTGTCTAAAAGCCTCTTCCCTTCTTTTCTAGACTCAACCCTTCCTCTCCTTGTCTGCCCTTCTCTGGGCTGAGTACCTTTCCCCACCTCACATCTCTTCCACAGTGACTTCTGCTGGTCTGTGTGGGACCTTTCTTTGCAGGAAGGCGATCTGAGAGCCTGCTGCTCAGTTTGGCTTCTCTCCCCGCATCTTGTTTTGCTTAACTGCTTGTGTTTTGGGTGGAGATGTCTCTGGCACGGGGGTGGTAGTTCCAGAAAAGGGAGGCTCCTTGAGGGGATTACATGGGAGACCAGATAAATGGCTCCAGCAGATTCGGTATCACCCAGTTGCCCATTATTCGTTTAGAGAATGGAAGGGTTGAGGGAAGATGTGATAACCATTTAAAAGTATATGGAAATTTCATGTAAAGAGGAAGGTAATAGAAACTGTTTTCCAGTTCTGCTGGGGATAGAGCACGGAGTAACAGACAGGCTTACTGTGGTGGAGAGATTGAGGTTAGATGTTAGGAAAATCTTTCTAATGGTAAGGATAGTTAAGAACTGCAGCCGATTGCCTAGGGAGGTTGCAAAGTCTCTGTCACTGAAGGTTTTTAAGAACAAGTTAGACAAATATCTGTCAAGAATGGTTTATGTATAGTTGATCTTGCCCTGGGGCAGGGGAATGGACTTCATGAGAGCACTTTCAGCCTTACTTTTCTGTGATTCTATTACTGCTGGTTCCCTGGATAATAAATGCACATTTTTAAAGTTAGTAACCCACCTGCACTACTCTGTCTTTTCAGTGTTTAAGTAGATTCTGTTGAACTCTTGGAATAATTGATGAAGGATAGATTAAAAGTCTTATGTGATTGAAGTCTTAACTCTCTTTTTGCTGGAGTACTGCTCCATTGCATTCCTTCTAGCCTGGCCTTCTTTAAACATCTTATTCTTGGGGTATGTGACACATGTTTCTATGTCTGTGCAACTCGTATAGAAATATTTCAGTGTTACAGAAATACTGCATCCGTTCTTCCATTTCACAGTATGCAAGTTATTTTAAGGCAAGCTTTTACCACTTTTACACAGTAAGCATATTTAAAAGGTAATTGTTAAGAATAATAAAAAATAGGGCAAAGCCAAAGCAACTGCTTTTTGAGATTGTTTTCTTTATTATGAATAAAACCATGCAAATTCCTTAGCATCAAATATATAACTGGTGTATCTGCTGCGGAAGGTAGCCTTCTTCCTTGGAATTATAATTGAGACAATGTAAAACAGCAAAACAGGTTTGAAATGTTTTCTAATAAGTATATAATGTAATTAATATTAAAAACAGTTGAAAACTCATTTATATATTAGCACAGGTCTCCCACATTGCTGCTGTCACTATTTGCATGATTTTCAATTACAGATAAACATTTCATTTAAAAAATACAACTTGAATATGTATCAGAGCATTCTCATCCCCTTCTGTTCCTATTTTGTTTTCATCTGCCTCTGGAAGCTAGTCTGGCCTCCCTAAAATCCCTGCAATTTTCTTAACAAATGCATTCTCATTTTAAGAATTTTCAAGGTTACTATGTCACCCCTGGACAACTCTTACTGTCTCTTAGTTCTTGGGGAAAACAGATTGCTTTTTGCAATGTCCCTTACTCAGCACGCAGATAGTAACAGATCACATTCCATTGTGCTCCCTTAGATATTTTATTTAGCGAGTGCAATTTTTGGAGTACAGATAGTATTCTCAGCAAAAATACTTGGAACAAGATATAACCTCAGTCTCTAAGAGTTTGCTATCTAAATGTGTTACCCTCAGTAGCATTCACCAAAACTGTTTTAAGCGTAGTAATGCATAGCTTGGAAGTCTCCTCTTCAGGGTTAAATGCTTTAATAGAATAACAGGAGAGTGAGAAACCATGAAAATCAATTCATGAGCAAAGGTGCCATGTAAGAGTGATAGCTTTTGGTCACAACTTAGTTCTTCTGTTGTCCTTAAGATCAGTGATTAGAACAGCAATGCTTTCTGCTTTAGGTCGCTCTTCAAATCAGGAGGTCAGCTTTTAAGTTTTGATCCCAAATGTTGTGTAAGTAAAACATTGTGTTTTCTTTTTTCTTTCCTTTGACCTCAAGAAAACAGATAGTCCTCTTCAAATATCTGGTTGAAGGATTGTTTAATCTGTAACTGGACAGGTACTGTCTTTGCTAATTGAACTGTGGCAGTTCTTATGCAAATAGAGGGGCATTTCACACAGGCCAGGGATTTAATATTTTCAACGCATCTCCTTTCGAACTTTTATTTGACTGGAATAGAAGATGTCTTTGCCCATTTGCTTAATTCAGTGAAGTACTATATACTTGCCAACTTGCTAAGGGGGAAAAATGCGAGAATTTGGGTGGCTGTCACTTCCAGAAGATGGCCTTGCTGTGTGAAGCCACCTGGAGCTCAGTGAATGTGGAGGCAGAGGAGGGCAGAAAAGAAGCCAAGAGGAATCCAGGGGAAATGCAGTGGTGTGGTGTCCTGTGAAACACCTTGAAAGACACTGGACTCAGAAGAGGATCCTCCACAGACCTGGAATTGCAGGCTACTGCGTCATGTAACACCATTCATATCAAGCTCCATCCTAAAAGTATTACTCTGATCTGGAAAGATTTTTTTAATTTATAATTTTTAATTACATTTCCATTAATATTTGAGTTAATTTAAATTCCATTTAAAAGTCCTTTAATTTTCAGTCTAGGTGTAATCTTGGCTATTTATGCATGGTTCACTTGTTCTTGTGACAGTTTGTCCAGAGGCCAGATGAGTGCAGGCCAGGGTGAAAGAAGGTTCAAATTTAGACAAACATCATGGCCAATGGTATTATTTTATGAAGTAGTGTATTGCCGGGAATTTCAAACTTCTCCTTCCCAAAGTCATGGGAGGGAATGCTCTAGCATGTTCATGGAGGACGTTGAACCTGAATCCTCACCTTTGATAACCATTTTTAGTAGATGATATTCAGCTGAATTGTTCTTTGGAAATGCCCCTCTGCCATTTCTCATTTCTTAANATGGGAGGGAATGCTCTAGCATGTTCATGGAGGACGTTGAACCTGAATCCTCACCTTTGATAACCATTTTTAGTAGACGATATTCAGCTGGATGGTTCTTTGGAAATGCCCCTCTGCCATTTCTCATTTCTTAGTAGTACATATCACTGTGCCTTTGCATGATACAACTTAATCAGCCAAATGGCCAATTCCAGACTGAATATGACAATAAATTTAGCTGTAAATATGCTACGTTTCAGTGTTTAATCATAATAAAAAGGCAGACTTTTTGAATGGATAAAATGAATGCGTAGTCCCTCTTGTAAAACCCGGAAAATAAAAAGGGGTGAAAATTGACTGTTAAATTGGAAGTGTATATTTTCTGTTAATTCTTTCTAATTAATTAGAAAGTTTATTTATTTATTTATTAAGAGAAGAGATGAGATCTGACATTCAGGCTATGCCTGTGGCTGGGTGAGGGTATTTTCACTGCTGAAAAGGCCTTTTGCACGCTGAAGGTAACAACCTTGCTGCTGGTGCTTCAGACGGAAAACAAGCCTTCGGCTGCGGATCTTGAAGGTGGTCAGAAATCCCACGCAGGAGCATACACTTTTCTCTAATGAACCCATCCAGGTGTGTGTCATCGGGCATGCCATAACCCACGTGGGAGGAAGAGGAAGAAGAGGGGAGCGGTGGTGCTGCCTTGCCCTGGAGCACCAGTGAGAGCCCAACTGGAATGAGCGTTGTTACACACTTAAAAGTGCTAAAAGAGGAAGCGTAAAACTCAAATTGATGCAAAGCTACTGAAGCACTTGACCTGCGCCCTTTTGGAAGGTGAGGGGGTACAGTGGCCAAGTGGAAACATAAGCAATATTACCCAACCCCCTAATTTTATTCATATAAAAATGATGCAGGATGTTCCCATGCACTGAGCTCCAGGCGGTGGTGTTTTGAGTGAATAGTGTAAGGTCAAGTTTTGGTCTAATGTTTTGCTGCTTGATTTTTCTGTAATGTCAAGCAGGCCATTTGACTTGATATTCTATCAATTTTCCTTTATCATAAAATAAATAGTATGCATTAATGTTATGTTTCTTTGTTGTATGCTGTAGTAATGCTTTTACAAATCAGAACTTGGGTAAACAGAGAAGTGAAAATATTTGACGTTGCAGGATAAATGTTGTGGTGAAAAAGCCTAAAAGTTATCGAGGAGAAGGTAATACCGTGTCTACAGAGTTAAATGTTACATTTAGTTCTCTGATATTTATACCCTTTTACTTTTTAGGAAGAGAGGCCAGAATGCATGGGGATTAATTTACTTGTCTGGCCTTTTGTTGTTGCTGTTTGGTTTGGTTTTTGTTTAGAGCAAAGCATCTTATGGGTGGATACAGTCATTCCACTGAGCCTTTCTATGAATGTGCATGTTCCGGTCGCTGTATCGGCTACATCTCCCATCCTGGGGCTTGGCTTTCCTCATGGAAGCACTTCATTATGGAGCAACATGGATCCACCCCAGCATGCACCCCGCGCTGTGCCTCACCCAGGTTTTCTCCCTGGGGACTGCCCAACCCCTGCTCTAAACTCTTTCCAGAGGGATTACTCCCACCCTCTTTAATTTCTACTCAGCCTTCAGCAACAGTGAATAAGCAAAATGTTCAGTTTCTAGTAGGATCAGTACTTGCTAATAAGGTGTAGCCTTTAAGCCTTGCCAGCCTCTTACAAAACACCCAAAGATACTCTTTTCCCTGGAAGAGAACATGGCACAATACTCTGATACATCTGTAGTAACACTGCTGCTTTCTGAGATCCATCTTTTCCAAAGCTATGCTCGTGTAAGGTTGAGAAACTGCTCATTTCTGAACAGAGGAGGCTTCGGGCAGGTGGGCTTTGAGAGGATCTGCAGCCCAGAAACTTAGTTTTTGATATCAAAACAAGATTCCTCTGTATCATATTCGAGTCCTTGCCTGTAGTCACCCCACTATAACGTGGCTATAAAACTTACCCAGTAGTTTGGGCAGCTGAATCCCTCAGCTTTCTTTGGAAACCATCAAGATGTGTTTCCCAGGGGTTTAAGCGGATGTATCTGTGTGCGGGTGGCAAGCAGGGGCGCTCTCCCTGCTCTTCACAACAACAGGTCTGTTTCCACGCTCTCTCCTGCTGGGATTAACAATCTGTTAACAGCGAAGAACAGATTGAGCAGTATGTCTTTCATACACTGTGGGTTTTGATTTTATTTCTTAAAATTTTCTGTCCTGTTGTGGGCTCTTTGTGTCCTTAGCTTTCTTGCTTTCTTCACTAGGAAGTCAGTCCCTTCTGATTTAAGGACCAGAATAGAGGAAGCTTTGTTAGAGGAGTGAGGAGTTAACAATGAGGATTTTTCATGATGAAAACACCCAAGAAGAATCCTAGTGTACAGCCAGCATCTAAGCAGCGTCTCCAATCCATGCCTGTGAGGATAAGCTTGTTTCTGTTGTTTGTGGGTAAAATGGCTTCATTCAATGCCATCTGATTGCTCACAATGCTGCGTGCCTGTGTTGTAGGTGTACAATATGCTGAGGGGTGGGAGGAGGACCCAAGACAAGATACTGGCTTCAGAAAAGCCTGGAAGACTTGCTTGAATTGTTCAAGAATTGTCTGTTTATCCTGGAGGCTTAGACTATACAAACCAGTAATTTATACTGGCTGAAGACGGATTCACAGCCTGGCTGTGTACTCAGTCAGTCCTTGATTTAAATGAAAAAATTGGAGTTTGTGCATGGGTCTCCGTTTTTCCCCTTTCTGAGCTTTATTATACTGGATTTGTTTATCTCAGAAGAAATACTTTAGAGAGAATATCTGCTTCCAGTTGCTCAGAGCGAAAATTTGAAGAGGCACATGACCTGCCACGACAATGCAAGAGTAAGTTCAGAAAAATTCAGTGTTCTTAACTCAGGATGTAGGTGGCATCTGTGAACTAAAGACACTTTTTTTTTTTCTGTAGAGATAACTTTTGTGCCCAAACCAGTGCTGTTTATAGAAATTGTTGGAGAGTTTCTGTGTAATAAAAGGAATAGGGGTAAGCTCCAACGATAAAGGCAACAAGTATGGTTCTTGAAGATGTTTTTATTCAGTGCCTTCTCTAGTCTATGCATGGAAAAGTGACATAGCATTGACTTAGTGGCTTTTGTACAATCTCTCAAGTATGTTTCTGTTTTAAAATCATATTATTTTACTTTTTGATATAAACAAGTTAATGTTCTCTTAGGCATGTGGCTTCTGCTCACAATGATCAGTGTTGCACCAAAGAACCTTCAACTGAGATGAGGACCCTGCTGTGTGAAAACAGTGAAGGTCAGCCCCTTTTAAAATCTCAACACCTAAAAAAGGCAAGATAGAAGCAGAAAGAAGTGCTGCTGTCCTGCATTTACAGATAGGCAACTAAGGCACAGATTTACACGGAGTGAGCTAGAAAGCTTGGCAGACATGAAAACTAAAGCCACAGCCTCTGAATCTGAACCCAGTATGAAGGGTGAGATTATAACCATAAGTACTAACATACTGATTTTTATCTCCAAGTCAGCAATATACCTACTGCACCATTTTCTTATATTTCCTCTGTTGTATCTTTATTCTTTTTACTTGCTGCCATGAGGAGAAGAACATAAGTCAGTAGGATTTCTTGTGGAAACTGGAGGCTTGCTTTATGCCAGCATTGCTGGGAAGAATTTCTCTGAAGAATGCCCATAAAATATGTGACACAAACAACCCTTCTCATCTGCAAGCATTAACTCTGCATTGGGAAAAAGGGGGTGTAGGGATATAGGACTGCTTGAAGGATATGGGATATTAGTTAAGGTCTTAAAAAAAAATAATCTGTCATTGAATTGCCAACTAGAGAGTAGGGTTATTGAAATTTATGGGAACAAAATTTAGTGAGATGAATACAAATAAAGCTGTCCATGTTAGTTTCACCTCTTTTTCAAGGATCTTCAAATGCAAAATACAATGTTCATTAATGTAATGCAGGCAGACTTATTGCTTTGTTGCTTTACACAAGAATGGATCAGACTTACATGGTGCCTTAAGACTTATTTTAAGAGTGTCAAAAAGGTCTGTTTTGTATGTAACTTCCTTTCTCTGAAGGAAAAAAAAGGCAAGCTTTGTGGAGAGATCGTATTTCATACTGCAACTAGTGGTCTGTTTGGAAAGCAAACAAACAAGATACCAAAACCCAGAATTATTCGGGCATATGAGCCCTTCACCTCCAGGAAATGTTTAAACGAGCATTCAAGATTCTTTAATTTGCTAAGGGCCATCTTCTGCTACATAAGCAAAACAGCATTAAACCCCATCACGGACAGCCAGTGGGAAAAAATTCTCATGCAAGTGAAATTGGCTGTTGCTGTAGTAGCATTTTGCTTCCAATCAGTATTGTGATTGTGAACCAAATCCCCCAGTTGTCCCCATTTGTGGCACTGTGGTTCAGCTCATGTGAGAGCTTTGTTGCCACCCGTGTAGCCAGTACTTTCTAACAGAAGACTAGAGATGGTGAAGTTGCTTTTTTCCAGCTGTTCAGTACCTGTGATCTAATGAAGAGGCGATGGGATGCTGTATGTGTTAGCGAGAGAAATAAGGAAAGAGAAGTGAGACCTAGGGACAGTATCTAAAATTGAGATAGACTTGCAGAATTTCACCGTGAAAGAAATACGTGCTTGAGCCTGCTACCTGGAAAGAGCATTCATGGAGAGATGGAAAAAAGATGTCAAAGCCTGACATGTGATGGTTGCAGAAGGTAAAGCTGAAGATAAAATTAGATGTGCATACAGCGGTTAACATGAATCTCTTTAACAGTGATTGCTGTCATTACAACCACACTGAAGTTCTGCCAGCACTGGGTTAGAAAAACCTTTAAATACTTGTACAGGGAACAAACTCTGGAAATCTTATTCTTAAACTGACAGTCTTGAAACAGTTTCAACCAGGAAAGAGCTATACCCATTTTTGAGAAGAGTATCATAAGTCTCGTGTGCTGATTCTTAGTTTCTCTGTTCTTAAATATAGGACCACTTTCTAAAAGTTAGATCAATGTGAGACTGTGTAGACATTACATGATGCCAAGAAATAAGTTCCCAGATATGTATAAATAAACTCTTGGTGTGCTCCCATTTTCCTTCCTCTTGTCTTTGCTATTATCCCACGCATTTGCCCCCAGGCTCTCTGAACTTTTTTATAGAGACGCTAGTAGTAATTCTCTGTTTCTGAATTTATTCTTGAAGAAAATAGATCAATTATACAGTGTAACACTAGTTAGGTTACAGCTAATAGCTGTAGCTGTTAACCTTAGCGTGTTCTTTTTACCTCTGTGGTAATAATGAATCGTTGAATTGAGTGGAGCAGTAATCCTTGAGATATACAAGTAGAAATCATTTAACAAAGGCATTTCAAAATGATAACCTTAAAAATTCTTTTATTGATTAACGTTGTGTAATATTGTCAATATCTTGTGATTGTTACAAGAGTTTAAAAAGTGCAACTTAGTATAATGTGAAGAATTATGTGTACCCTGCTGCAGGAGGCATGCTTGAATCTTTCAAGATTACTTAATTACTAATTTTCAAAGAAGGTAGTCTTTGTATAAATGGTACAAGAGATCCTATTTGAATAACACTTGGACAGTTGTTAAGAACACTTAGTTTTGCTAAATGCATCTACCAGAAGAGACAAAATTGAATAGTATATTCAGTTCATTTAGAAAGGAGTATTTCAAGTCTTATGATGTTGAAAAGAATCAGATATGCCTTTAGTACAAGGGGAAGATATGTTACTGCTCTGGTCCATTGTAAAAATAAATGTACGTATTTTTTCACCACTGTGCCAATGTTCTAATGTAGCGATGACGTTCTTACCTGCCACTGCTATCTTTGTTGATTATGAATTACTGAATCATTTAGTGTGAAATGAGACAATAACACTTGCCTTTCTTTTCCTGTCTCTGTTACTTTCAATTTGTTTTGCAGCTTTGTTGAAAGTAATACTGTTGGGTTGGTTTGCGTTTTTTGTCAAGTTTTACAACAGACGTAGACTCCACAAGAAGTTACAGGGTTTATAAATTACATGTGATTTAGCGTTCAGATATTGCTATTAGCAGGTTCATGGCTGCATAGTGTGTAAAATGTAATGTTTATCCTTAGATTTATTCTGCTGGACTTTATTGTTAGATGTTTGGAGATTCAGTTTACCCATAATGATTTATGCTGACATTGGAAGATGTTGCATCTCTGATGATCTCATGGGTACTCTCATTACTGAGAAGAGCTGTTCCATTTGCTGTGAAATATTTGATGTTGAGCTATGCATCCCTGTATTAGTAATTTCTGCAAGGCAGAGATTATAGGGGGCGGTAGTTTCTTTTATTAGACCATCTGATTTAGAGAAAATAGATGAGCTGTGCGTGCTGCAACCTCTTCTTCAGGTCTTTGAAAAAGATCCTGAATGACAGGTCTGTATGCTCCAAATNTTATTAGACCATCTGATTTAGAGAAAATAGATGAGCTGTGCGTGTTGCAACCTCTTCTTCAGGTCTTTGAAAACGATCCTGAATGACAGGTCTGTATGCTCCAAATGTTGCCTGTTTTTTCCACTTGTACCTGGTGATCAATTAAAAGATAGCTTGTCTCTTTATAAAGCTTGCCTTGATTAAACTGCCATGTCTACAATAAACCACAACTTGGTAATTTCAGCCTTTGCCATTCAGGACACATATTCTTATTTTCTTTGAACGGCCTGAGTTAAAGTTACTTTCAGCCATTTCACTTTGTGCCTAGTTCTCCCTTCACATCTTCTCACTCTGGGTATAGCCAGAAGGGCTGACTCTTCTACCTAAGCTCAAATCAAGTTGTACTAAAAACCTGATGAAGCAGTTGAGCCTGCGATTTGCTTTTCAGTTTATGTTGTTCCCATCCCCTGAGACTTCACTACAGACCCTATTGGTAGCCAAAGTATTTTTGTGGCCTGTCATATGTGATTCAAACAATCTGTTTAAAGCTTGGTTTCATGCTCCTCAGTCAAATCACCTTGGCTTCAGGGGCACACCATACAGCTTTGCATCCCTTTGAGGGGAATTGTCCTAGAGCAGGTAAGTCACTTTCTTTGTAGCATTTGCAGTTTTCTGTCAGTTTGAATGTACCTCCTTCCTCCTGATCCCCAGCTCCTCTCAGAGCTTTGCCTACGCTCCACGGTAACTTTGCCACAGGAACCTTTTTGGGACAAATGGCAGCACACACAATGGATTCAATAAACAGAAGAGAAGTACTGGTCTCCTCACAGCTGCACTGTGCATATGCCACCTTTCTCGCCTCTTTCTGATGACCGATCTAAAAGAGAAGAGCCTTTGGATAAGACTCTCCACCTCCCCTCGTGGTCCAGCTGGTAGCCTGAGCACCTGGCTGTATGGATTTCTGCCTCTTCCCCATGGAGAGGGGAGCAGCAGTCAAACAGGAGGCTTTCCTGGAAACTGTAACGTACCCTCTTGCTCCATCTCACAGATGGAGGCACTGGTTTCTGCTAGCTCCCACAGTCCTGCCAACATTTGACCAAGCTGACTGTAGTGGTTTCTGTGGAAGAGCTATGCTAAGGAGTAAGTGATAGGAAGATCTCTTCTACCAGTGTATGGACTGCTGTGTGCATTTTGAATTAAAACACATTGTGAAGAACATGATTTTATTTTTTTTTCTAAGGCGGCCACTGTTTCTCTTCCTACCGGAGAGGTGATCATGCATAAGGAGCCTTATTACAAAATCAGGATTTATATTTGTAGACACTTTCTGTCATCAGACTGTCTAAAGGGGCTCTACTTATGCCATTTAACGCTTTCCCTTGTGTGCAAAATATGCAAGTATTTGTGATTCAAATGTGTGCCAAGTGATGAACAGAAATGTGGCAGAAAATTTATCGTTACCAGTTAGGAGCAGAAATGGGTTGGGAATCTTGAAATCCTAGATTTCCTGGGCTTTAACATCATGTGTTACTCTCATTTGTTCTATTTTTATAAAGAATACATGGAGAACTTGCAACAGCCATCATGTAGGGGTTTTTGTTTGGTTGGTTTTTTTGCAACTACTTAAGCACATTTTGCACTTAAAATTCTCACACTACTGCTCCATAAAACTGTAACTTTTCCTAAGAAAGGAAGTTTTAATACTAAAATAGCACTTTTTTTGTTCCTGTAATAAATTTTTTCTTTTAGTATTAAACTAGTAACCAGGAAGCTTGGAAAATTTTCTGAAACCGGAGTTTTAAAGCAAACACATGGTAAATTTCACATTTCATGAGGAAGGAAATACCTATGAAGAACCTAGAAATATCAATTATAAGGAAGATGTATGTAAGGTGCGAAGTACAGATAGGCTGAGAACTTCTACAAACTACTAAGAAACTTAAAGTTTACGTTTCAGTGTAATTTTCCATCTAATGTTTTATTACATTGCCAAATGATGTTGCTAATATCAGTGATGGACCTTTCATCAATTATTACAATGTTTGGTTTTCATGCTGAGTGCAGTGGAGCCAGTTCCTGTATGACATTTGTATATAATACGCATTACTTCTATGATGGCATCCAGAAAGCAGCTATGACAATTCAACAGCTTAGGCACAAAATCTTCTGACTTTTCCCTTTTCATTATGGTTAGTAATAATTTTTGTGTTTGTGTGATTCCTTAAACAATAGTTGTGAATATTTTTAAGCTTGAATTAGTTTTAATCCTAGAAGACCAGTGTCTGTTGGCTGTCTGTGGTAAAAAGGAAGGAAAAACATATGAAGCTCATTTTCAGAAGCTAACCAGTATTGCCAGCAAAATTATGACCTTACCAATATTAGTTTAGTCTGAAAACTTGTGTACCATAAGGGTGTTTTCTGCATGGTGAGAGGAAGTAGGAAAATCACTGTATACAGGATGGAGGGGAAGCTGACACGCAAATAAAGCTGTCTCCTTTTGCCCCTGCAGGTGATGTTGCATGCATCAGGACTTTGCTTACTGCACAAGGTGTTCTCGTTCAGTACTAAATCTGCCAGATCCGTAAATCCCAGACATGCTTAATTATCTTGTTCATTTTTCTGGAATAGGGGAACTGGGAGAGGCACCTGGATCTGTCATGTGCTGCAAATACATCTGCACAGTTTACGATTGTTACTGCAGAGGAGACTCCATCAGCACTGGGTGCTGCTTGCTCACTTAGAGTTGCGGAGCATCAGTTGGCATAGGGCTGGCACACAGTTGCAGAAACGCATGGTCCCTGTTTTGAGGTGTAGTCCTACGTCCCGTTGAAAGTCCCGTTATGGTTCTATTACAGTCCTGTTGAAATTGGGCTGTCGAGAGACGTACTATCACCACTGTGTTAGGGACTGAAGACACAATGTCAAATGAAAGTGCGTTTGAGCTCCTGACCCATTAGTAGTATTGGCTGAACTGGCAATAAAATAAAATGGCTGTTCAGGTTTTAATAGCAATTTAAGCAAAGAGTTACTGGTCTCTGTTCACTTGTAGGTCTTCTTAAAATTATCCTTCTCGGACATACTGGGGAATAGAATAATAAACCAAAGGCAATCTGTAGCTACATTCACTTGCCTGCTAATTGTGCTTTTATTTTTATTCCTCTTCAGAACCGTTCTCAGGGTGCTGGGGGCTCAGCGTATTCATCATGATGGCTGCAGCAGAAGTCTCAGAGCAGTTCTTTGAAACCTTCATACCTTTCTCATAAATTAGTAATTTAACAGCGCGATGATTTTTTTTCATTCTGAACTATCCCAGAGCCATCATGAAATGACAGCTGTCTCGGACAGGCCCAATTTCATGGCCTCCAGGGTGGAGAGGTGAGAGGGTCGTGGACAATTGACATAGGCTGTGACGCACAGTATTTTAGACAGAGCTCATGGCAGCTTTCCATCCTTACGATGCCTCGCATACCCTGGCAGCGCTCTTTTCCTTCATGCAGAGATAAAGCATTTTCATTTATCTGACTACGTTAATTTGAAATAGTTGGGGAAGACGTCATCGGGGACAAAGACGTCCTTGTATATTGGTGCAAGAAATTTATAATCATTCTTCCTTCCTCATTGAAATCCTGATCCTTGCAGCCTTGTAGCGAACATTAGCTTTATTACTGACTTCACTGAGTACAGAGATTAAATCCTGAATGCAGTGAGGGATATAGGAAGAATATGGATTAGTCTTCCAAGAGAATATTGTCAGGGTTTCTTCTTGAGGTGTTGTATCTGCCTCAGGAATGAAGGATAAACAAGGTAAAGCTCCACTAGCCACTGCAGCAGTGCTAGTTATACGCTGACATGATTGTTCTTCTTAGATGGTTCAAACGAGACGCTTGGAACAACATCTGAAGGAAAAAAAAGTGACTTTTCATGCAAGATGAGACATGGAAGTGTTCTGTTTTACTTTTTCTTTGATAGGGATAAATATTTGGGCTAAATGGAAGTGAGCAAGAGCATTGTATCTCATTTGATAGCTGTCTGGGTGACCCAGTTGAAACACTGGCCAGTTTCCATTGAGAAAATCTGTACAGATAATGAAATGACTTAATAGTTGATGAGATTAAAAAAAAATGGAACTAGACAATTATTAAAATTATTAATCAGCAGAGATTCTTCTCAACGCCGAGACACGTGATAATGTTACTCAGTTTGCCTTCCTGCTTAGAGTTGTCACAAGCTTTACATACCTGGATGATTTCACAGTGGCAGTAGTGGCATTATTATTATTATCATCATGATAATCCCAGTTCTAGATATGCTGAGAAAAGCCAAATAGCTTGCCGAGCATCACGTAGACTGGGGGAGGACTGCAGCTAAGACAATAATAGTAATCTTTTTGTTTCAAGATCTTAGAAAATCTTCTGTGACTTTTCAGAAAGAAAAATTTCTAGAACTATTAGTTAAGACATCATAATAGTGTTTTCCCTTGGGTCTTTTGGTACACAAGCTCGTGCTTTCCGTTCATGCTGCTCCATGTTGGGAGAGCATCCGTACTTTACAAGACTTAAGTCTTGCATACTTTGCAAGTGTAATAGTACAGTACTGCAGGCTGCTCCCTCTTACAGCAACTCGTATTGCCAGCAAATATCTTCTCTCATGAACATTATTTGAAAATAATTAAGGCCAGTCTTCTTGTTTGGCCTGCTGATTTTGTATTCAGACATCAAGTATTAAAAAGGAAGCTGGAAAAATGTAGTACGGTCTGGGCAGGAGTATTCCATGTGTGCTTGGAATGTGCTTTTTCGCCCTGCATTGCCTAATGCACACCATACATTATATAATATATCGTTGATATATGGGTTCAAAATCAGATGATACTCTGTTTAAAATAAAAAAAAATGTGTTTCCTATTGACCTGCGAGAATTTCCATATAAAATAAGCCAATGCTTTTTTGATAGTTCTGCATTGACATTTTGAACTCTACATTGTCCTTGTACTTAAGGAGTACGGAATAATTCACAGGCTGAGTACTTTGTGAAGGAATCTCAGGGTCAGTACTCTACATCTCAGGCCAGACTTTGCTTCAAACCTTGGCCTACAATACATATGCTTTGAGTTTGCTGTTAGATATATTCATGTGACAGTATATGTCTCTGTATATAATGGTATGAATCAAAGGTGAACTTTGTAAGGAAAGAATATGGAAAGGATGGATTTTTTTGGTTCTTTGATTTTATTTCTTTGTGAGATCTTTGCCTCTATGTTGTAAAGAAATTTTAAAAGAAAAGAGCACTGGTATGATTCTTTTATTAATCAGGTTATGCTTTCCTTGTTTTGCTGTTGATATGTGGCTTGAGAGAGAAAAAATTTAGAAGACACTTGCAGAAATCTTTATGCAAAAGGCAAGATGTAGACTGCTGATTGCTAGGCATTTGATATAAATAAGCTTTAAGTGAAATAAACATGTGAAGCCCCATTAAATTTGAAGATCTGATCTAGAGAGTTTTAAAGTGATTTAAGGAGTAGTCCTCTCATCTCAGTTGCTTAGTTTTCACCATGTAAGTACTTGTGATATTTCTTTGCTTTTTCTCTCTATGGGATAAGTGAGAGAGAATAAAATACTTAATGTTTTAAAAAATAAGAAGGGGCAAAACATTTCTCTTTTTTTTTTAATGTTCCTTTTATATCTTCTGTATCTATAGATATGCATAGTATCTCTCCACAATCTTACTCTTTATAGATCACCTGTAGTGTCAAAGAAAAGAGTGAGCAAGATATTTAAAATACATGTTTAGGAGTTGTATTCAGTGAAGCGGAGTTGTTATTAAAATACGTGTGATTAGCCCCCAAAATGTCAAGAACGAGATAGACCCACTGAACATCAATGTATTATTAGAAAGGTGCCTAGCCTGCCGTATCCATTGCCCATTTCTTTGACGCTTATAATTTTAATGCTGGTTTTGTAGACAGTCTAAGTATGTGAATTCCTCTCGTCTTTGATGACATCAAATAGAAATTTTTTTTTAACCTAAGTTTTGTCTGATGTAATTACACTTTAAAAAGCTGCAGGATGGTGATTCTCTGAAGGACCCTAATGTGCTGTTTGGAAACCAGAAATAGAATTCATTCTTTTTCTTCAGTTATTCCTTTGTGAGTGTCTCTAAATAGCCAGCATTTTAAATGTTTGCCTTAACGTAGTAATTTAAGTGTTGCAAAGAACAGCATTCTACAGCTGTATTCCCTAGAAATCACCACAGAAATAAAAAAGTGGTGATTTAA
>RSEF01000002.1:53574741-53600050 GCA_003993805.1 Himantopus leucocephalus
AAAAAGACTTGTCCATTTGAGATGAGTGCTGTGATGGGAACTGTTGGCTCCTCCTTCTCAAAGAGACCTGCTCACAGGAGCTGCTGGTCCCTGCTGCCAGGCTGTGTGTGGAGGCTCGCTGCGTGGGCAGGATGATGGCTGAGTGACAGCCCCTCTTGAATTTAGTGTAGGTGCAAGGAAGTTGCCAGTGCTGACGAAAATTCTTCCTAGACTGCCCCAAAGGACTCCAGGAAGAGGCCTTCCTGTTTCTTTTCACACTGGAGACAGGTATGTATGGGGAAGAAAGATCACAGATGAAAACGAACCTCACTGATGAGTCTCAAAATAAAGGAGGTCTTCCACTTGTTCCCACAGCTTCTAGTGTAATTTCATTGAGGCTATTAATTAAGGTAACCTTAGTGAAATGTTCTAACACTCTGAACTGGTGAACTGCATAGTGGATTTCATTACCTGTACGTAAGAATATTGTGTTTGCCTCCTTTAGCTACTGGCATAAATAGTAACTAGTTAAAGGGCACTGCTTCAGGCTTAGCTTTAAGAAGAAGATGAAAAGATAATGGCTGGATAAGCAAGCGAGCATTGGGGACTGCAAGAGGATAGCAGCTCAGTAGATGAGACTGGTTTTGAACCAGTAACAATCCTTTTTCAAGCAGTCCCGTTTTAAGGCTGTCCGTCTCCCCTGGGCAGAGAAGGTTTCTCGGTCTCTGGGAGCCGACTCCCCTGTCCTGCGGGAGGCTGTGGGCAGCGAGGACAGGCCTTTGACTGCGGCTTACAGCTTGTCTTCTTACTCTGCATAAGCTGATCTGCTTTCATTTTTGCTGCTATTCTGCTTGGCATTCTTTTTATGAAGTGTTTTTTTTTTCTTTTGTAAAGACCTATTTATCCCTCCCTTCCCTGCACCGATGGAGATTTATTAGATCGCGTGGCAGCCTGCCATCTTCCTTATTAACCAAGCTTTTTCCCAAATAAACATGTTCCTTGTGTACACTGCCTCCTATTTATGATTTACTTCCCATTATAAAGCTACAATCTACAATATTAAAAATAATACGCAGACAGATGTTTATCAGAGGTTGAACAGGGTTTTATTGTACTGACGCTGGTATTTGTGGTTTATATTTCTTTAATCTCTAGCGAAGTGTGCTTCCTCCCACCCTCTCCAATTTACTACTTCTGCCTCTTATTACCCTTATAACAGGTGATGATGCCCTTTAAACATACTTTCTTTCAGGCTGTTATGTGTTGCAATATGAACAGGAGTATGAAGAAGTATGATGACATACTTAAAATGGAGTCTTTATGTAAGAAATTAGAAATTAGGCCTTTATTCTAGAGATCTAGATGCAGCCGGAGGCAAAGAGATTTTCGCTTCTACTTCTCTGATGCCAGCAGGGTATTTGATCACCCTCTGCTGGCTGTACTGCTGGGGCTGCTACCAATTCACTGGATTTTGGGAGGGCTCCTTTAGACTCCAGTTAAGTCCCAGGCATCACTTAGGTTTTCATTTTGTGCATTTGTACTGTGTTAGTACAGTTTAACCAAAACAATTTGAGATTGCTGGCTGCATATATAGTTTTTTATTTTTTATTCGAATGGATGGAATACAACTCTGCCCCTGGGTTAGATAATCATCTCAGACCTGTTAAATAAGTAGCTGTGACATGCATCGTAACAGTGGCCTAAACTACCATATTTTTTCAATATGACACTTTGTAGCTTTTTTTTTTCCTTGGCCTGTGGTTGGACTTACATTACAAAAACAAACAGCACTTAGCTATAATTAAAAATGCCCTACAGTAAGTGGGATGACAAAACAATGGGAATGCTGTTCATATGGATCAAGTCAAGTGTAAATGAAGTCTGAAAGAATTAAGTTGAATGCAAGGATAAAATTATCTTGTTGGGTAGGCACTGAGAGTGTAGAATAAGCCTACCCAATACAGCAGATACTGCATTTCACAATAAAAAAACTCTAATCAGAGGAGTTTTTTGTATCATGAGGCAAATCCATCTTTTGCTGGTGCAGCTGAAACATAACCTTCAATTAACAAATTGAAATGCAGTCCTATATTAATGGGTATTTGTATGTAAAGAGTTTATACATACAAGGATCTACCTCGAACCTGTGAACAATATACTTATTTATACTACTTGTATACAGTTTATAAAAACAGGAAACGTTCATAGTAGTATTTTTAGTATTCCTTTTTTTCCCCAGGTAGTCTAGTCCTACTCGGAAGTATGTTTATTAAAACTTTATGTTGAAGAATCAGTATATCGGCAAGATAAATTTTACAATTATGCTGCAGACATAATTACGTACATAGTAAGACATAATTATAAGAAGGGCTGTTTTTTTCAACCTCCAGTAGCTGTCGTCTTGCTTCAGGTTTAGCTCTAGTCAGAGCCTTGCTGACCAACCTACTGATGTTTCACTAATTGCCACTTGAAAATGAAGAGGAAAACTGCCTAGCTTTGAAACATTATTCATGAAAGAAGGATCGTGCTGGCTTGTTTTCAAAACGGGAGCTTTTCCCCCTCTTCTTGTCTAGACAAGCCAAGTACAAGACTTTGTACTGAAAAGGGCTCTCTGGTGTGTCATTAGGCACATTGGTCTAGTCTGCACTGGTCTGGAGTTCCCTGTCGGAGTGTTTTGAGGTCACTCCTAGTATTTTGGTACAGACCTCTGCAGGTTTATTTACCAACTTTCAGTTTGAGGATACTCTAATATTTGCTTTTGACTGTCTCCATCAGCCTGACTTTGATCCACCTTGCTTTACAAGGAAGGGTTCTCTTTTGATTTTAGTAAAAGCACACCCTGTTTAAATGCTTTTACTATGAAAACTACTTTAAGGTACTGAATTTTTGTTTACAAGTCACAAATACCTGATGCTAAGTATGTTTCGTGTTCAGAAGTATCTGTATTTTCATTGATTAATCTGTTTAATTAATTTGTCCCTTTTATACATTTTTCCTTTGAGTATTTCCTTCAGACTACAAGAGAAAGTGATTATGCAGGCTAAGTTTTGCACTTTTGTGTCCTCCGTTGGATATTAAATTTTTTAGAAGTTACTTTTGCACTTGCATGTGTTGTGGGTTGATCCTAGACAGCACCTAAACACCCGCACAGCCACTCACTCACCGCCCCTTCCTGCCCCACAGGAAGGGAAGAGAATAGGAAGAGTAACAGCAAAAAGACAGTTTGGTAAGTGAAGGAAAGGGGAAAAATGTCATGCAAAGGCAGTCACTCATCACCTCCCACAAGTAGACTGATGCCCAGCCAGTCTCTGAGCAATGGGAAGACAACCCCCTTTTTTTTGTTGCTCAGCATGATGCTATGTGGCATGGAGAATCTCTTTGGTTAGTTGTGGTGACCTGTCCCGACTGTGTCCCCTCCCAGCCTCTTGGGCACCTCCTGCCTTCTCCCTGGGAGTAGCAGAGTGAGCAAAAAAGAAAGCCTTGACGCTGTGCAGGCACTGCTTGGCAATAGCCAAAACACTGGTGTGCTATCAACACTATTTTGGTCACAGATCCAAAACACACCACCACAGGGGCTGTTACGAAGAAAGTTCACTCTGTCCCAGCCAGGCCCAGTACAGGATGACTGCTTTCTTGGCAAATAGATTTGGTGGGAGTTCACAAGGCAAGATGATTTTGGCAACATGGGCATTTTAAAATCAACACAGAATTCCTGCGGTATTGTGAGCAACCTTCCAGTCAACACAGGCACATCAACAGGGCCTGAGAGACCTGAAGACTTTTCTTATTCACCTTGACAATGGTGAATAATGGTGAATAATTCACCTTGACAATGGTTCGCATATCCGAGGGAAGAAGGAAGTAGCCATAAGATTTTACAAGAGAGGTTGATTGAGTCTGTTTTTTAAATTCAAATTTCAATGTGGTCTGTGATCTAGGACAAAAAAAATCCACCTTAAAGCACAATTTTTTTTTCCTTTGTTTAGTCCTCCTATGGTAATGTTCGTTAAAAACCAGAACTTTAAGACTTTAATAGAGCTACTAAAAATTCAATGCTTCATTTGGTCTTTTGTCTGAAGACTGTATAATCTGGTGGCATATAGAAACCCAAAGTTATTAGCTTTAATTGCTTTTGAGTTGACATCCCGCTTGAGCACTTTATATCAGCCATGGGAGAAGCATGGAAAGCTTTATATCAGGGCTCAACACAAAGACACAGGAAAGAATTAAATCTTGCGGCCAAAGTAACACACCAAAAGTTCTAACTTCAAGCAATATGGTGTTTGATATTTGTCTTTCAAATAAATACAGTATGTCCTTTACCACTCTAATTTCACCTTGTGTTATATTTCTCATTTAAGATCCTGGAAAGTTTGAACCCTTTCAAGCCAACTTTTCTAATCTTCCAAGGCAGCTTTGTTCTTTTCTTGTTTCGGTTTCTTACTTCATGAAGTTGCAGAAATTAGTTGTAATTATCAGATTGTTAATATTGAGACCGATCTTTTAAGTCTGCTTTCCAAAAGTAACTGTTAATGACCTTCTTAGTGCTTTAGGTTTCAAAGGCTTACTCTGGTTATGAAATTTTTATACTCTAAACTCAAAACAGAAAAACTAAGCCCTTAAATGCCTCTTCAGTTCTTTGTTGTAGGAGAGAAGGACAAGGTGACGAAAGAGCAGGGAAAAATATTTTGTTTGTACAGTATTTTATTGTACAGTTTGAGTAGTTCAAGTACTGTAGGGTTGGACTGAAAAAGTTGAAATCTTGAGGACCTTATTTAGGCAAATACTATTTTTTAAGTGTCGTTTGACCAAGTGGAATAGAAGGCTAGATTTTTTCCACAGGAAATGCTTGTTTTTCTTGCGTACAATTTTATGGCTTTTATTTCTGTTCCTAAGTAGCATTTTATATGTTGCACATGTTGATGCATATATTTTTGCAGCAGCAGATTCTTGCTGGTACGTGTACCAAAATGCCATTAATGCTGTTGATGAAAAGTGTTTGGAGTGAAGTCCGCAAATCCCTTTTACCTACAAAGCAAATTTGCTAAGAAAAATTATTTCATTCCCTTCCTCAATTTATTTTTCCCTTCATTCACTGTTACCGTGCTTATGTTACACATCAGATACGTGTGGGTAAGTATCACGCCTCAGTAACTGTTCTAGGGGCTTTTTAGAATTACAGGTCCTGTTGTCTCAGTTCACAGTAAGTCCAAGTGCTGTTAAGATTAAAGGAAAGTCTGGCGTTGATACTGTTGAAAATGAACAAACGACATCTTTTTGCTTGGAAGGACCAACGATCATCTCTCTCAAGCAGAATCAGCCAACCCAAACTGCAGCCCTTAGGGAAGCCCAGGGTTCAGGGAATGGCACTACTTTAATAAACTACTTGCGAGTGTTTCTTGTTTTCAATTCTGTCTGCTTTGCCTTTGCTTGTGAACCAGAATCACCAGAATTTGTCAACGTGCTGGAAGTGTAATCATTACATTATAATTTGTCTAGATATAATATGTCCTCTGTTCTATCTGTGTGGTATATTTAACTCTGGAACAAGCCTAGTGAGAAAGCTTATTATAATTGCATGAATATTTTTGTGAACATTTCTTAATTACATCTCAAATACTTACTATAAAGCTTTGTTTCTGGAAGTGACATTTAAATGATCAGTTTAGCAGAAGGGCAATGGAATTTTAATTATCAACCACAGTAGACATCCTCAGTACCTAAAGCCTTATTTAAATACTGAGGTATTACAGCTTCAGACAGAACACAGGTCAGTCAGACCGAAGCCCTGTCTAACTGGGCTCTGAAAATTAAAGAAAAAACATCCAAGGTGACAAGGCACTGGACTATAATTCCCACAGAAAGCTACTGCTGGTTAGCACGTAGTGAATCTTTACCAGTACACAAAAGGCCAAGGATGGAGGTAATGCCATCCCTGTCTGAAGGGGTAACTGCATAGCTCTCCTGTCGGTGTAAAATTTGAGTGGGAGACGAGGTAAGGAGTTTTTCCTTGACTTTTTTTTTTTTTTAAGAGCTAGATATGAGTCTAGTAAGGGATCTTACACAGGATTAGTTAGCCAGCCTGCATCCTTTTGCAGAGAAAAGGAGACAAGAAGGAACTTGAGGTAACAAAGTTTTTGTTTAAATGCTGGGTCTCATAGGAGTTGTTCTGATGACAGAACCATATTTAGGGGAAACCGTTCGTTTCTTTGTAATGAACCAAATGTACAAAATACAGCATGCCTGCTTAGAGCATTCAGACACTTTATAAAGGTTTTAGAAGTTTACTGACTTTGTAAAGCAAACTGGCATGTGGGAGTTCAATGTGCAGACTGAGTGCTTGATTGTAATTAGTTGGGAGACTGGCAAATTGGCTTTGGGAAGGTAGTTAAGGAATAATTGTCTGTGTCTGGACAGGATTGTTCTTGGTTACAAACTATACTGTTGCCTTACAGCTGATGATGTTTTACATTGTGCAAGACTTTTTTTAATGTGGAACAATTATTATTTTTATTCATAGTGCTGTCTTGCCCCAAATACACAGGATGCTACACAAACATGTATGAGAACACAGTCTGTGTTCAAAATGAATTGTAATCAACATGTACTATAAAAAATATATTGTCTGTTTTTTAAGAAGAAGTTGAATTTCCCCAAGTGGCAAATCTGGTTTACTAGTGGATTGATTCTGCTGATCTGGAACGTGTCACATATATATTTCTAGGTGCAATGCTCAGAAATACCAGATTATTTATTTTGGGGATAAAGTTCCAAAGACCTGTACACCATGATAACATCTACTTGAAAAAGATTGCCTCTAATATCAGTCATTCTAGCAGTGAAGAAGGTATGCACCAATTTCCTCACAAATTTTTGTTTCGGTTTCTTTTTTGCCTTTCAGAGTGCAAATTCACCTGCGCCAGTGGTAAATGCTTGTATCTTGGTTCATTGATTTGTAACCAACAGAATGACTGTGGGGATAACAGTGATGAAGAGAACTGTCTGCTTGTAACAGAGCATCCACCTCCAGGCATCTTTAGCTGTAAGTACTGGCTCTTTGTGTGCATCCCTGTATGTATGTATGTCAAATATGTCTGTTTACCTCAGAAATCAGTCTGTTCAGAAACTTGGTCTGCAGTATCATATGGGGGGGGGCTGAGAGAGGAAGTAAATATTGTTTTTCTTTGAAGCAGCAGTGATTTGTAACAGACTTTCTGTAGGTTTCTAAACCTGGAAAGTTGTAGTTATGCAAAGGGAGTTTGTGCTGCAGATATTGATGTTATAATCATATGCATCACTTGTGGCTTCTCAGAAAGAAAGCGTAATATATAAATCATTAAATAATTTGTTTTCCAAGGTTCTAAAAAACATTTTATGCGTTGTCTGCGTGACAGTCTTTATATGTTGTTAAGACTATTAAGAAAGGCTTTTGTAGGTATATATTTAAAATAGCCATAGTTGCTCTTCTTTGGTGCATAAATATCTTACAGAGTGCCAGAGTTTATCATCAGAATTGCTCTTAGTGTTCTGTCCTCAGTGACGTACACTGAAATCAGACTTTGATTTTGTTTTTGTATGTTCTGCAATAATGTATTTTTAAACCACAGTTCAGCTTTCTGGATGGGGGAGAAAATTTCCAATAATGCTTCTGGTCTACAAGTGCAATAGAAGTGCTGTTATGTTACTTACAGCTTTCCAAATGGTTTGGTTCTGCCAATACTGACATCCCGCAGTACGCTGTTTCACCTTGGGTTGTGACTATGGCTTAGGAATATCTGTGTTACTTATTTTCTTATTAATAATAGGAATTACAAGTGGCATGTATCTGTGATGTGTGTACAAACGCACGTGCCATAAGCAGGACAGAATCACTGGAGTGGATTCATAATAGAAGATGAAGTCAGGTGTTGGATATGCACCTTTCCTCCTCTGCCCTCTAACCTCCAACTTTACATGTGTCTAAATGTTGTACTTTGTGGTCCTTTGGTACCTCTGCAGTGATGTCAGAGGTTTTGAAATAATAATGGCCTACATATGCTTTTATATGATTTCATTTTATTTTTAGTTGATTTTTGTAGTGGAACTTTTTTCCAAAGCCCCAGGACTAGCCATAGGCTTTGGTGATGGGTTCAGATCAAAATTTCACAGGGCCATGAACTTAGGCTAATCTTGGCTTCTGAGTTGTAAAAAAGTTATGCCTTATTACTTGTGCACGCAAAACTTGTAAGCATATCTTTAAAGTTCAAATAGAGGAATTTTTTTGACTGGGATACTGTACAGCTCTTCTCTTAAACCAAGCCAGCACAACTGTTTGCCCAAAAGGAGCCATGAAAACCACTGTGGTAGCAGATGGAGGCAATGGCTTCGGTCACAAACAGCAGTTGGGGCATCGCAGGTGGTGGCTCTGTGCGGCTGCAGCGTGACAGCGGCACACTGTGAGTTCCTAGGTTGGGATCCTAGGTGGAACTCCGAAAGCCTCCTTCAGCTTGAGGTCTGATAGCCAGGGTGCCAGTGGTTTTTCAGTACCCCTCTGTCCCTGCGGCAATCATGCAGTAATCAGAGCAGCGTGTTGACACCGCGTGCTGGCCTTTTCCACAAAAGGCCTTTGGACTGTGGAAATGGTTACTTGCTCGATGCAGGATCTGCAAACTTCCTGGTCTCCCCCTAAGCCACATCCCTCCCTTCAGGCAATGCAGTAGGTCAAGAACGTGAAGCCAGGCATGCCTGAAAGGGAGCGGCGCTGATCAGCTGGCAGGTCATTAAGGCGTAAAGTTTACCCGGACCTAACATGACAAAATGCGTCTGCAAAAAACCTTCGGCAGACGGTTTCCTTGCACAGGAACTTCGGTTGGTGTGTTTTATGATCCTGTCTCTGGAAAGTTGTGCAGGTCAAAGTGGCAGCATTTCTCTCGCTTCTTAGTGGATGTGGAGGAAAACTATTTGCTTCCTTCTCAAATCAGCCTTTTACAGACGTGAGGACTGTTACCACCCATCTGTCAGTTACCTTCTGGGAGGTGTTTAAAAAAAATTAAATAAAACCAAGTTCCTTCACGTGAATTATGTTTCCTTAAATCTGTTATATTTGTTCATTTTTTTCCTGACTCCTCCTAAAATATGGTGTCCAATAGTCCTTCTACTTCAGACCGCCCCACTGCTGAGTGAAGAGAATAATTAGGTAAACAGTCCTTCAAGAACTGTATTTGCTGGTTTTGTAGCACCATTGCAAATGAATTTGTACAGGAAATATTTGATTTATTGCTAGGAGCATGCAGAAGTATTTAACTTTTTGCTTACCTGGTGGCAGAGAGAGTGGTTCATTATTTGTTGCGTTGGGAGATATTGATAGTGACTGTACTTTTTCATCAGAATAGGGACTGTGTGACAAGTGCTGGTAAATAAAGGGACTTCTGTTTCAAATAAAAAAACCCTAAAACCCAGTGAAACAGGGTCCTAATGGCGAAACAAAGAGAATAAAGATCAAAGCCAGATGGAAAAATAATACAACCAGAAACAGTATTTAAAACAAATTAGGATTAGTGGTATTTATCATGTTCTGGCTATTAAACAGGCTGTTACATGGCAGAAATCAGTGCCAATTGGTAGTAGGAAAGAGCATTAGTATGAATGCGGCAGTTGGTTGTATTGGCTTATTCCTGCCTTGAAAAAATGTCTCTAGAATACTTGTTGAAGTGAGGTCCCCAGGCCTTAGAGGGATGACATGTTGAATTAAGGAACTTGTGCATGCTTTTGCTCAAATGATTTTAATGGGGATCCCTACCAGAGTACACCAGAGTATATGCGCTTGACATGTCCCAGCTGACGAGGCTACCTTCCAACACAGAAGTACATATATTCATTGGCCTCTAATTAGTGACAAGAAGGTAATACAGCTCTATAAGAAGAAAATGAGTGTTTAAAATTCCTCAAGTGTTTGTTGGGTTGTTTTTTTTTTTTCAAGCAGGAATTTCTTTCTGGTCAGTGTTACGCATTGGCTCTGTTCTTGCATCTTCTTGCTTGTGCACAGTTCTTGAATGGGCAGGAGACTGTTGAAAGGAGCCACATGTAAGTGTGTGCTAGTCTACGTCGGAGCAGGGTGGCCTGTTCCTCCCCGGGACTGCCCTTGTCTTTAGCTAGAGCATGTTGGCACTACTGTGGTCTGTCCTCCCCTCTGCTGTTTCTTCAAAGAATCCCTTTCTCTTACTGTATTCAAGCCTTCTATCCTCCTGCGGTGGAAACAATATTCATCTTATTTCACAGTAATACATACACTGCCCTCAAATGATGTCTAAATAAATACATTTTCATATGGAAGCTCTGCTTCAGTTTATTTAAGCAGTATGTGCCGTGTTAGCGGTAGCCCGTATTTCCTGGCTACTGAAGCATTTCTCATTTGCGTTCTTGCCAGCAGCCAAATCCAGAATGTCTCGTTGGAGCTTATTGTTTAGTTTAGTTAAGTTGCATGAGCAGTGGTATAGAAAGATATTTTTTGTGGGTGACCTGCTCCCCGGATTTCGCGATTGTAGCAGACGCTATCTCATTGTGTTAGAGGAGTTTAAATCTCCCAGACCTGGTGTTCCTCTCTCCTTGCTATTCTAACCTGGCTCCACTGTGAAGGCTGTTAGTTCAGTCTTTTAAATGTTGCTAGTGAACTCAGTAAGATGTCTCATGTGTGTGAAGTTAAACAAAACATGTATTTCTGCAGCCCTTTGGTTTTATTAATTTTCCTCTGCTGACCTGTAGGTAGAGTGTCCTTGTGCTGCTATGTCGGCAACTTAGTCTGTATAGCACAGAGAAAGTGCAGGGCAGCTGGGGAAAATCTGCACCAGCTCAAAGGTGTGTTAGAGTCTGAGTTTAGACAACACAAGCTGCAATCCAGCGAGTTGGTCAAAATACACGCTAAGGCATTTAAGCGAACGTGTTAAGGTAATGGCTTGCTTGGTTTTCATTGGGATTTTTAACCCAGGTTTGGTGATGCATGCTGGAGTGTACCTCCCCGTCCTGAGTGAGGCCACGGGGGTTAGGGCACGTTTCCCCACACGTAGCCTCGCGCAAAGTAGCCCGTGTCAACTTTGGATAGGTCCGCTTACTGTTTTTATTTTCATCAACGATGAAGACTTATTGATTGAGATAATGGGGATGACTGTTCTTTTAACACTACTTGGAGGTCGAGGGTGTATTTAACAGCACAAAGCCACCAAAGGAAAAATGAGATGAAGAATAGGATTTTAAACATTGCAGACTTGGCCTTGGCGGCAGCTTGCCGTTCCACGTGACCTGCAAAATTTGGACTCGGAGGAATTGAAACAACATGCCTGCATCTAGCAGGACACAGTTCATTTGTTCGAGCATTTCCCTTTGTTTCGCAACAAATGATCAGCCTGCCTTGTCCTGCTAAAAGTAAATTAGATTTTGAAATGGGAAGCGTAGTCTGTTGTCTGTTTGCAGACTGCAGTATCCAAGTCATGTCTAATTGAGAAGGGTTGCAATGGCAGAGATTTTACTTCTTTAATTGTTTGGTGGAAAACAGTACAGGTAGTTATCTCTGCTGTGATCTGTATGTGTTTGTGGGCATATGAAACACAAATATTGACATGCATGAGAATTTGAAGAAGAGTAAAAGAAGGGAGAACAAATCCTTCTTGTCATGTGAAAATTATGTCTACATCAAATTTCAAGTTGTCAGCAGTGATGGAGGTGATGTGTCATGGCTGTTCTGGCATAGAAGAGTTTGCTGTAGGAGTTCATTTTCCTCTGCAAGGTAAAAAAACCCAAACAAATCAAATATATAGCTCTCCCTTTCACCACCCCCACCTACTTCTGTCAGCTCTGAGCCTTGTAGGGATCTGCAGGGGGTTGGAGAATGATTCTGTTTTAAAAACAAAAAGCTCAATCAAAGGAAAATATTTTGTTTAAAGAGACCTTTGGCATCCCCCTCTGACTGTGACACCGAATTTGCACAGATAAAACAACCGCTTAGATTTACATTTTGATTGTGCTTCTGCTTTCATGTGTGCTGGGCTGTCCCACTTCAGGTGAAATTTATCCATTTCTTTAAATATTTAGCAGTCTAGCGTTGATGTTAATGAAAGTCTGGCACTGCTATTTTGAGCATTGCAACAATGATAGTAATTTTCAGTGTCAGATTACTGCTTCTCGGAGGAAAAGGGAGATGGGAGGAGGGAAGAGCGGAGAAAAAAAAAAAAATTGTTTCGGGTCTAATAGAGTTTGTCATCAGCCTGGCTGTGCCAGACAGATGGATCATGAATACTGTCTAGACGCTCTCTGCCTGAGTGGAGCTGTGGTCTCTAAGGACAAGCAATGAGACGCCGGCTTAAGTGACTGGGGAAAGTCAGGACGTGCTCCCCTCTAATCAGATAGCGATCCGGGCTGATCCTGCCCTGCCGAGCGGGAGGAGAGGACAAGCCCCGCTGGTGCTGGGAGCCAGTCAATACTCATCTCAGCTGAAACTTGGCTATTACGGGGCTTTAGGGGGGAAAGGAGAGGGATGGTGTTACGATGCTATTGATTTCAGCTGCATCTGCCCAGGGACTGCGGCGTGATGTAGCTGGGAGTAGAGATCTCGGGAGGGGGTGGATTGGGAGAGCCATCATCTGGCCGTACAGCATATGTGTAAAACTGCTCGGTCACCTGTACTTATTGATTGGTTTAGTCACAGTATAGGCTTGAAAATGCTTATTTTACTTGCTTACTTTTTCTTGATTTGGCCCACTTGTTCAGAAAGAGTCATCTCTTCTCCTTACCTGGGGCTCCGCACGTCCCTGGCTGTTAGGATGAGGTTACGTGAGGCTGCTTACAGTTTGGAAAGGAGAAGCTGTGTGAACCAGGTGAGACCCGTAGCCGAGGGCAGATCTTGCGCTGTTTAGTGATTTCTCATGCTGTTACTTGTCCTTTCTCTGTCACTAAGCACAATTAATGATAAGGAAATAAAAATTCTGATGTAGACGGAGCGATAAATATTTTTTGAGTGGTGGAGTTATAACAAAAACTTAATGTGATACATACGCGAACGTATTTTAAAAAAGAGGTTTTCTGAGTTTTTGTATTACAGAATAAGCCATAGCATTCTGGATTTTGTTTCTGTGTATATATAACTAAATGCTAGATAGATATTTTTATTTAGAAAGTCCCGTTGGTTTTCGGCCTGTAGTGCAATCTTGTTTCTCTAAGTGCTATAAGCAGGTTCTGTGCTTTGTTTTGAAATAATTTCATCTTTGCATATCTTTGAAGCACATCATGGAACGTTAGCAATTAATATGAGCTTGAAAATTTGAGAAAAAAAGCAAAATTTTAAGGTGAATTTTGTGCTTTCCTTTAATATTTTGTATGTTATTTTTAAAAAAAAATTGTATTTCCTGGTGTTTAATAAATGAAGTAGAATGCTGGTCCCATGAATTCTGTAATAAAACTGCAGTGGAATTCAGTAATGCTGGAGTTTACCCATTCTTTATCCAGAGCCTTACACTATTAGCAACTCTGACAAGCCAGATGCACGTGTATGTGGCCAATAACGACCATGAAATGTGCTGGTACATCATCAAGTATTTGCATCTGCTTACAAACAGGGCTGAACTCGGCTCCTGGTAAGGAATTTCCATTTCACAAAGTTTCCAGCTGAATATTAATCATATTTTTACAGTTAATGAGAAAAAAAAATAAAAGGTCACAGTGCCCTGCAGATGAAAATGTGGGAATTTCAATAGCTCTGAAAAGCTGTACTATTCATTTGCAAAGTATGTAAGTCAGCTGTATTACCTTTAATCAAGATCTAGAAATGACATTTGTTAGGACTGTTGGCATTTGTTCTTCATACACATTTGATTCACTCCTTCAATTTCTGTTAGCTTTTAGGAAACTTCATCTAGTACTAAACATTACGGTTTAGTACAATTATGCCTGGTAATGCTTTTGCTTTCTCCTGTTTCCTTTTTCTGCTTCTGACTTCTTACAGGTGCAAAAGAGAATTTCAAGAGCTCAAAGAGTACAGTGTATTCAAATCTTCATTCAAAGACTGATTTTTCTGTATCTGAGAGGATGCCTAAACTTCAGGCTGGAAATCTCGGAGCAGTAGTGCCAGGCATGATGTGACTTTCTGTCGCACGGGTATGCTTGGCTCTGCAAGAGACAGGAGCTCCGTGTGGACCGCTATAAGGCAGGGAAATGTTCTCCCACAGACTGTGAGGGCATCCTTTTTCAAACTGTTTTCTCCACCAGAAGTGAATGGTAGCAAAAATACTTTATCAATACAGGCCTAAAGCTAAAGTACAAAAACCACAGCACAGTATCATACCGCAGGCACAATTCTTCCCCTGGAGAGAGGGAGAGAATAAACTGTGAGACAACTATTTTCAGACATGATTTCATATACAATAGGTGCTCAAACATGACATCAGAAATCATATGGAGTGGAACTGAGCAACTTTTGTTGATTTTATTTTCAGTCCACGTTAGTAAGTATTGTTTATTGCTGTCCTTCTTCTCTGTATTTTCATTTGCAGAGCTCCCACTGTACAGTGCGCTAGGAGCTGCCTGGCTAAATCTCTGTAAGTTTTAGCTGCAGTTCTGAAATCCTCCTGTGTAAATTTTAAAGTCACAGCTCTCCCTGTCATTCATTCAATCCACGTTGGTTGTCGCTGGTAAATGCTCATTAGGAGCACTGCATTTGTGCTGTGTTTGTACTTGGCTAATATAAGCCTAGAGGAGCAGTCACTATTTCTTCTGTGCAGCATTGGAAGCTGTTCAGGTGCTTAGGTAGTATGAAGATTACTTATATTTTCAAATGGTTTAGTGTTGCAGAGAACGTGCTTTGAGGCAGCTTTTTTAAAAATAAAAAATAATTTAAAAAAACGCCTCACAGAAAAGGGACATGGAGTCAAACTAGACGACCTTCCTTCTCCAGGAATGCTGCAGACTGTGATGTTTGATTGCTTTTCATTCTGCAGATGCATATCTGACCCTTTATCTCCAGAAACTCTTCATCTCCCTGATGAAATGAACCACCCTAATTTTTCTTCAGCAGGCTCATCTTCTGTTTTAAAGTAACAGCTGAGCTGAAGGTGAATTGGGATTTTGCTTGTATGTTCTGGTATAAATAAATGCACACTGAAAATTTTCTGTCTGAAGTTTCTGTGTAGCTCAACATACAGCATCATGTTTGTGCTCAAAGAAATCCAGGTTTTTTTAGTGATCTCTACGGTCTGTATTGTGTATGAAATGATGTTTTTCTATATCATGTAGTGTTTAACCAAAGCGTTTTGCTTTGGCCATTAGTGTGCAGCTGTTTATCTCAGACTGGAAAACCTGAGAAACCGTATTTTCTCCACAGTTTTGCAAGTGCTTGAAACCAGCATAAGCCAGTGTTGCCCCTTGTGGTTGCTCCCTCATTTGTCCCTATGCAAAAGTTTGCGCAGCCACATAGGAATTGGGTTGGAGACCTGGTCTGGCTCTGATGAACTCTCAGAAACTTCCACTTTGTTGTGGCCGGTGTCATGTCTTTGGTTCTATTCTAAGCTCAACTGTGCAAACTCTTGTGCCGGCACAAAGCAGAGGACAGTAAAAGTGGCTCCATTCAGTGGTGGTTTATCCTTGACTGGTTTGAGGTTTCCATGAAACCGCAGTGTTATTAAGTGCCTTAGGCCTTGCCTCACTAAAGCATGTGCTTAAAGACCTTGCCCTGAATACAGGAGAGTTTGGGAATTAAGAGCTAATTGTTGCTTTCCCCTTTCTCTCCCATTTTGAAAATCTCATCATTTGTCACTTTTTGTTACAGAGAAATGAAACAGAAGAATGAAGCATCAGAAGGGGTCTCTCGTGACCGTTCATGGGCTTGGGTTCATTTGGAATGAACCCATGCTAGCAGAATGTTATATAACATTTCAATAACAAAGTCCAGTTTGGCTTAAGACATGGGGCTTTATTGGAATAATGTTAGCTAGTCAAAGGAGTTCATAGGAACCAGCTGTCCTGGGTCAGATCAAAGGCCCAGCTAGCCCAGTATTGAATCTGGCACTGCCCAGTTGCAGATGCCAGGAGTATAAGCAAATTAGATAAGCAGTTGTGCTTTTCCCAGTAAACCTGGTTCCTTGGAGGAATGCTGCACTGCTCTGCATGAGGAGCATGGGATTTCTGTCCTCCTGAGAGAATTCGGCATTTAGAAAGGGCAGGAATTGAGGTGAAGAGAAAACGTCTCATTTCCTAAGTGTAAGGACAAGAGAAGAGCCATCAACCCTTCTCTAACCAGTAGATGTGTGGGCATGTTGGTTTCTTCTATATTCAGCACATACTTTCCATGTTAAGGCATTTTGAATGTAGGACGCAAGCCTGAAAGTGCTGAACCCACGTCAACCTGAAAGACGATTTGCCTGGGTCTTTTCACTTATTTTGTGAGGAACAGATATTTTTAATTTCTCTAAGCTTACTGTTTTTTTCTGAGTGGTGTTGGAGTTTTATTGGTCAGGATTTGTGGACTGTGTGGCAGCTTTATATTTAATCGTGAACCAACTTCATCTTGTGATGAAAGCAGGCCTAAATTTGACTTGGCTGCTTAAAAAAACCAAATGCACTCACAAAGCCTACTGCATGTAGAAAACCCAGTTGTCACCTGTGACTGTGTAGCACAGAGCCATCAGATACTGTGGGAGTACCTGTGTCTATATTACAGCAGACTTGCACTCATTTTTGTTTTATTTACATGCATGTTCTATGCAATGTAAGGAGTGAATACAGACTGGTTAGCGTTAAGAAAAATATCAGCAAGATAGGAAGATCCGTACCTCAGCTCCTGTGAAAACATAAATTGGGGTTTCTATCTTTGTTTAAAAATACCCAGTCTTTTAATTATAGGTTTAGGGTTAAAATTAAGGCTAAAATATTTTTTCACATTCTACTTAGACCATAAATGAGACAGTTGACCAACTGTTTATACTGTGCCACTGTTAATAGCTAAAGGAAGACAGATCAGGAGAGTGAGTTGTTAAATTAATTGTATTTTGTATGTGATAGATGACTTTTCTCTAACTTAACACTACCATCTAAGAGGCTAGAGAGACATGTACGTAACGCAGCGTTTGTCCAACCATACATGATAAGATCACAGCCCTACTTATCTTTCCAGCAGTCTTGCTACACTGGTAGCTTTCTTTTTCCTTCTCAGATTTCTCCTTCTTTCCTTCTGTTTCAGTATTGCTGTGTAATAGCTTCATAAAAGTAAGACAGATTAAGGACCTGGGGGGGTGTAGAGATAATAATGACGCACTATGTGAATACTGAGTCTGGCACCTAGTAGCACCTTGATAGAAATAGAAAGCTGTGATCACAGTATTAAAATATGCTAACAAGCTGAAGGAGCTAATGGGCTGAATTTTTACAGTGCAGATGTTCATCCGGCACTTGTGCTGAATGCAGTAACAAATGTGTGGGGGCTGTTGGTGATATTATTGTGTTCTTGGCAGCACCGTCCTCCAAAACAATCTTCCTTTCTTTTATATTTTACCAAGATTTAGAATGTTCTTTTTTGTGGTCTAAGATAACGAATGTAAGCGTGTATAAACAAATCGCTATAACTAAGGCTGATTGGGCTACGGTTGTCTTTATTCAAACGGGGGGTTCTGTGAGAATGGGTGCACCCCTGTATGTGATGGTGGGGATCGGTATCTCAGTTCTTGGACAGTTCGTGCTCTACATCTCCTATTAAATTTCAGATAGTTTTATTGTTGTTGGTTTCAAAACCTAGCTCATCTGGCCAGAATAAACCATCTGCTTTGAGAAACTGTAGAGCCACGGTCTGATGTAAGGGTCATCTCCGTCTGTCTTCCAGAGGAGAGTCGGTAGTCTCCTAGAGAACAGTCACAGTGGCCTGTATGCTGTACCCCAGCTTGGCCACCCATCTCATGGTATTTCACGTATTCAGGCTTTGCCTTCGTGTTCAATGCTTTGCAGCTAATGCCAAGAATAATATTGCTGTCTTGCAGAACCTTTCAGCTGTTTCAGTAAGAAACGACCTTGATGTCTTTCCAGAAGATTCAGATATTCCTGAAGAAATTACAATTCGTACCAGTCAGAGGTTTGCTAGATATTGTCTGGAATCATTACGTTGCAAACCTACTCTGTTTTTTTTTTTTCCTCCCTGACGGAGGTACTGGCTTGTTTGTTTTAATTACCAGGATGAAAGGTTCAGGTGGCTTTTGTTTGTAATAAGCTGCAACTCTCACTGTGAATAACTGTCACTTTTGATAGGCTATTACAATGAGGATGATCAGTCAACCGGCCGTGAGTATTTGGGGCTGGCGGTGCTCCTCCAGCACATGCATTTACTGTGCTATCACACAGGTTTCAAACCACGTCCCCTTTTGACAAGCCTTTTAGATAATGTATGGGGAAAATAAATTCCAGTGATGTTAGAAAACTAAAGGAAGGACTGAAATGATATAAGGAATGGGAGACTTCATGATCAGTGAATACGTCTCACCAACAATTCCAAGTTTGCTTGGCATCTCTGCCACATAATTCCGGTGCAATCGTGATGAAATCATTACTGGTTTTCTTCCTTAATTTCTTTATTTATAAAATGGAGATAATAATGTGCATCTACTTTGCAGAAGTAATAAAAGAAGATGAAATTTTTACATGGTTGAAAAACATGCAAAGAGATGTTAAGCTGCAATAACCTCGGAAAAACGGTTATTTTACTGCAAAAAAACAACTATAAGCTGACAGTGAGAATTAAAAAAAAGTTTAGAAAGTATGTGCTTTATGTTGTATATTAACACTAGCACATACTGTCCAATATTAATAAATTTATCTTTAATTTTTCAGCTGTATGTCAACATCTAAGAGCAAGGAAATGGATATGCTAAATAGTTTCTAAATAGATACATAAAAGGTTAATTTGCATAAAAATATGACTTGAGACAGAAGAATAGGAGTGAGTTTCATCAGTCAACTATAATTTCACAGTTGGAGCAGAATATCTTAAAAAATGGTGAATGTAATGTAATGATATTTGGTTGTGTGTTAGTGAAGTCTGAAGAGGAATATCAGAAGGATTTAATCAAATGAGGTCAGCAGTCAACAGAATGATGGATGAAATTCTATCTCGATTAATGCAAAGTAATTCATACTGGAGGGCAAAGTATGTGCTATTAATACAGTTTATTGGATCCTAATTAATTGTGTAATTTAAGAAAAAGGACCAAAGCATCACTGTGAAGGGCTGAATGAAGACCTCTTTAGCGAATATAGTTGTGGTCAGATAAAATATTTTGAATCAATAAAAATAGGATGTGAATTGTTATGATGCTGTTACATAAATCAACATTTCACCTTTACCTAGAATGCTGTGTTCAAATGTTGCTGCAGCATAGAAACATGCTGCAGGTGTAGAAAACATAGGAAAACAGCAGAAAGAAGTTGTGAAGAGACTTTGATATGAATAGAGACCAAAAAGTTTGGAATTGTTTACTTTTGAGTCTAGGTAAAGAGTGGGGAAATAAAAAGGTACACAGAACTATCGGTGTTGAACAGAAGGTGGGTCAGGAACTTAGGCTGTGTCATAAGATTAGAAGATCGCTCAGTGCAATTCAAAGCTGATAAAAAAGAAATTTTTTCATGCATCCTGTCTTCAGGCTGTATACCTCATTACCGTGCAGTGTCATTGAGGCAAGAATTTAGCAATATTTATAGAAAGGAAGCCTCTGAACACTGAGTCCACTTGTGCGTAATCTATCCAGAGAGGCGTAGTTAGGAAATGTGTAAGGCTGAGGTTTCAGGCATAAACTTATTTCTAACTGTAAGATCAGGTTGAGAGCTTGAGAGGACATTTCCTCAGTCTTTTGGAGAACTGAACATCATCATCCAGGAGGACAGCACGTAGGTTCCCATGTGTGGTGTGAAACTGAAGTCCATAGTAAGTGGCTTGGAATAGTGTTTGTGTGAAGTTGTGATCAAAGTCCTTATGTGCAGTTTCTCGGACTTAAGTAATTACTGATATTGCATGTAACAGCCTTCCGTCATATCTTATAAAGCAGAAATCTGGAGTGTCTTGTGTATCTGTTTTTCATAGAAGGTGGTTAACTAGCAAGGCTGGCACATCGAATTGCTCAACAAGTGAAAACTGTGGTATCTCTGCCTGCCGGTGCTGGATTACCTATTGCGCACCAGGCTCTAGCCCTGGGAGGGGTGTTCAGCACATCCCCAGCGCAGGAGAGCACGCCGACGGGAAACATGTACTAGGAATTGCAGAGGAAGCCGTCTTAAGCAAGCAAGGTTTAGAATTAAGTGTGTTGCAATACGGATTGGTGTTTGATTCTTTGACACTTCCTACAGCTCTTCTGTCCATTAGGCTTGTGCCATTAATAAACCAGATCTTCAGAAACGTCTGCTCCTTAAACACTGAACTCCATACATAAGTGTTCAACAGTAGTGGACGACATTTGTCGATTTTCTCTTCTTGCAGGAGATGATAACACTTCCTTTGCTTATTGCAACACAAGCTATCCATTAATTAGGACTTTCCGAGAGAAACGTGTAGGCTGTGAACATGCAGAGTGATGCAGAGAGGTGGGAAACAGATGTGTGGTCATATATGCACCAGCTAACTATTACTCAGATACCATCCGTCTGCTAATTAGCGGCTGGAATGTTGAATAACATTGGTGTTTATGCGATTGCTTGAGAGCAGTCCTGCATCTGGTTTTCACACTTGTCTTAATCTCTACCTGGTACCATAAGTAACATGCTTCAATTAAAATTGTTTTGAAAGTGAGGTATCTAGAACTTCCGTGTTACAACAGATTAATTTCTTGGTGTAGATCACTGTTAAGTGTAGCACCATCAGCTTTTTGTACCCTTGGAGGGACAGCATTGGGTTAGCACTGGAGAGGAAACCTGACTCATCCCTTTTGGTTCCTGTTGGTGTGTGCCCTGTCAACATTAAACTACCCCCTTGACAGTTCTCGCTGTACCTCTCTCAGTGAAGAGTCAGCAAAAAGCAGCCAATTTCTGAACTGGGGGGAAGCTGGGGGAAGTACCTGGTAATATTACCTGTATAATAAACGGCTCCTTAGGAAAACTATTGCAATTTATCTAAAGTTCATATTCTATGTACTATCCCTAAGAATTTCAACAGGAAGTATTAGTATTTCCAAGTGCTATACATCCTAAAAATACACGCATGCATGCACACACATATACATATATTCTAGAACAGACTTTTTTTCTTTTGTGAAGTCCAGATCTGTGATACATTTCAGCCCTGCCCATCATTATAGGAACAGGCAGTAACAGCACAATTAGTGTTGCCACATTGGGGTTATAAGTTACTTACTCCTCTATACTGCACTGTATTCCAGGTAAAAGGCACATCATTAGATCAGAAAGAGTGACTCCAAGTTTGCTGCCAGAACGTAAATGCAGACATGACTTTTCTCTGATCCAGTTTCTGCATTTGTAAAATGTTTCTCACGCTTTCCTGAAACAACTTCCTTCTTTATCCATATGAAAAAGCTTGTGAATTAGAAGAGCGCTTCTAATCTTCCAGGTAACTGGGGAAATAATCCTTCTTTCCCCCCTCCCCTTCTCCCCCTCCTTATCTTACCTCCCTGCAGAATGCTAAAACATTGGTTTTCCTTGCACAGTTGAAAGGTGTGTTTTGCAGAATACAGATGAGGTATTTGTTGGCTAGCAAAAAATAAAGCGAAACAAGAGACATGTCTTTCAAGTACAAATGGGGCTTTAGAGATCTCTGTTGGAAAGCCTAATTTCTACATGAGCACAACTGTTTCTCCATATTGCCTGGAACACTTCAGTTACATATTTGGCCACACTTTCTATTATGGATTCTATAAAGACATCATTTGTCAAGCTAATAACTGTGTACAAAAATGTTTATGCACAATAAAAATGGATTTCAGAGATCTTTGAATTGCACCCACAGATACAAAATCTTGCAGTACTTTGCAATATACGGAGCTGGATTAGATGATACAATAATCAGGGTTCCTTTCTCCATTCTGCAGGACTAACTGAACTTACCTACTTGTTTGAACCATATCAGTTAGATTTTTTGGTTATATTTCTATTTTTTGGCCTCTTTAGTGAGGAAGCTGAAGTATTCTTTCACTGTCAAGACCTTGCTTGCAGAGCGTGTTTTTCATGACACTGATGGTCTCTAACTTAAAAACAGCAATAATAGACTTTATAGCATATTCTACTTAGGTGGATAACTGGTTATTGTAGGAAATGTTTATTTTTTTTAGCTAAATAGAAAATTACCTCACTAAACTACAGACTGCGTAGGATCTTTTTAGAAATGCTTTTCCTTAATTATGTCCTATATAAGCCATATTCAAAAGGCGTCTTCGTCCCTGATTTCAACGGCAGTTAAGTCGCTTAAGTAGGAGCTAGACACACAAATATCTTTCTATGTGTGACCATCGTAGCTTTTTAAACTAAGGATTTAAGTAGGCAGAATGTAATTATCCCCATTGCAAGACTAATACACAAGGGAAAAATGCCATAGGATTTTGTAATAGCGACAAGTGGTCAAGGCATTACATTTATGCTTTGCTAGTTTTACCAGCTGTGTCTCATTCCATTATTCATACACACAGACAGACAGACACACACACACCTCTCTTCTAATTAATTATAGCTGTCGACCAGTGGGGGGAAGAAAACAACTCCAGAGGTGTTTTTCCAGAGAAAATCTGATTTCAAGGTGGGGCCACCAACCGCTAGAAATTTGCAGATGTGAAACAGCTTTTTGAGGTTTAAAAATCTGTCTACATCATATGAATCTGAAAAAGAAATGCGGTTACTGGGATTTTCTTAGCGATCTGCTTATCTCAGTAAAAAAAAAAAAAAAAGATCAAAAAAGGCTTCAGGTTTTCTGCCTCATGTTGTGCATGAAGCTGCATTTATGCATGATTTATAGTGATGGAACATTAGTCTGGGGGAAACGAGGGGAAGGCATGAACACTGTGTGTTGGAAACCAGGGTTTTAAGTGTTACAAATGGACAGGTATAGGTGAGGATCATACATAACTTGCATTCCTAAACTGTTGATCTTTACAACAACCCTTATATTCCATATGGCATGATATTTCCACTCCAGTGGTGCGTCACTCTGCGGTAAAGTACAGTACACTGAGGGAGAGCTTGCTGACCATAAACACTGAAATTTAACTGAAATGAGAACAGCTATAAATACACAGGTGTTTGGACGTTGCAGCATAGTGTTGGATTTTTTTTTTTCCCTTCTTTCTTAGAGGGCTGGGGTAGAAGATGGTCTTTTAAAGGTACTTAGATATAAATAGGAACAAGCATCTAATCCTTTCAGTGGCAGAGGTATTTCTTTTCCATGGGATTGAATCACTTGGCCTCCTAAAGGCATCGGCCTGGTCTCTGAATCCCACCACTGGCCTATGAATCTTGTCAATATTTGTTTTAAACAGGAATCAGAGCAACATCTTGACTTTGTAGCCTCCGTGTGATTCCTTCGCAGGCTGTTTGCTGGGCCTGCCGGCCCTTGGCAGCCATAGCATATTGAAGGTAGGCATGGATAAAACATGTTGAATTTCATGGGCATGAAACCCTCACCTTGCACCGCCATTTTACACAGTATTTCCACTGTTCATGGGAATAACTATGTTCTGACAGAGCTTTTTGTCAGTTACATTACGTGTTTATAGTGTACATGGTCTGGAAGAGGTCCTTTTAGCTGACCTTACAAGACTTGAGACTTCCACTAAATACTACACTGGCATATTGAAACAGTGACAGTCCTTAGAAAAAGCAGCTGGGCCTTTTAGGTGTGTCCACGAAGGGTGGAGAAATGAGAACAATACTAGTCTGAGAGCAAACAGATTGGGTGAGATTTGGTAGAGAGACTGGGAGATGGATAACTCATGGTAGGCAGAGCGAGGCTGCCTGACGAGTCAGTTGGTGGGAAGAAAGCAGGAGGTGTGGCAGATTGTGGGAAGAAAAAGTTGCTGGATTTCCCAAAGACATCGCCCTGCCTTGCGTAGCTATCGCCATTAGAAACTCACTGCGTGCACACGTGTTCCCAGCCACCCTTCCTGCTGGTTGTCTTGAAGTCAATTTATTGTAAGTCCTTGGGATTTTGGATTCCTGCTATTTCTGCAGGAACCACGTAGGTAAAACCTAACGTTCAGCCCTGGCGTTCACGGTGCTGGGTTTGCAATCAGTCACTCTGCGTGTGCACGTTAGTAGCGAGGATGCTGCTCCAGGTGGAGCAACGCAGATCCTTATTTATTCAGATACAGGGTATTTAGAGGACCTGGTTGTTCTTGCTGTGTTTTCATGAAGAAAAGAAGCAGCAATGATGCATTGTTTTAAAAACTGGTAAAAGCAATTGGGAAATTAAGTGGTAGAGAATTAGGGTACTAATTCCTCATATATGGTGTCTCAACTCATGTTAGTAGTGAAAATAGACCTTGTTCTTTCTTACACGGCATCATTCCTTTCACTCCTAAATTAGGCACTGATCAAAAAGATCTATGACTGGAGTTGTTTGGGGCCCTTTGATAGGGCTGGATGGGAAGAACCTTGCATCGAAATTATATGCATTGTGAACGGAGTCCAAAGGAGCTTTGTTGATTTAGTCCTGCTGGGTATCTGATCATTTATCTTGTCTGTTACTTTTATAAGTACTAAATATAGAGAATATTCATAGAATCATAGAATGGTTAGAGTTGGAAGGGACCTTAAAGATCATCTGGTTCCAACCCCCCTGCCATGGGAAGGGACATCTCCCACTAGACCCCATCCAACCTGGCCTTGAACACTTCCAGGGCTGGGGCATCCACAACTTCTCTAGGCAACCTGTTCCAGTGTCTCACCACCCTCAGAGTAAAGAATTTCTTCCTAATATCTCATCTAAATCAACCCTCTTTCAGTTTAAAATTGTTATCCCTTGTCCTATTGTTACACTCCCTGATAAAGGGTCGCTCCCCATCTTTCCTATAGGCCCCCTTTAAGTACTGGAAGGCTGCTCTAAGGTCTCCCCAGAGCCTTCTTTTTTTCAGGCTGAACAACCCCAACTCACTCAGGCTGTCTTCATAGGAGAGGTGCTCCAGCCCTTTGATCATCTTCGTGGCCGTCCTCTGGACTTGCTCCAACAGGTCCATGTCCTTCTTATGTTGGGGGTCCCAGAGCTGGATGCATTACTCCAGGTGGAGGCCTCACCAGAGTGGAGTAGAGGGCCAGAATCGCCCCCCTTGACCTGCTGGCCACGCTTCTTTTGATGCATCTCAGGATGCGGTTGGCTTTCTGGGCTGCAAGCGCACATTGCCGG
>RSEF01000002.1:53606620-53641832 GCA_003993805.1 Himantopus leucocephalus
TTTTTTTTTTTTCCCCCCCCCCCCCCCGCTTCTTCTTTCAGTGTTCAGAAACTGCAGTTTTTAAAGGGTTAGGGAAATTTCCCTTTGAAAGAGGTTGGGCACCTGGGGGCTTCAGGTCTGGGACAGATGGGTGCTGCAAGCAGCCCCCTGCGACAGTCTCTTCCCTCTTGTGGCATTGCTCCTGGCCCCAGCTGCCCCGGGCAGTGAGGGATAGGTTAAGGATCACTTTGTGCTCTCCCACAATGTTCATGACATTATGCAAACAACTATATCAAGAATTTATTTATTGATCTAGCTTTTTTAAAGAGGAAATGTTAAGAAAAAACCTGACAGCGGAGGGGGGGGAAAAAAAAGGCAGAAAGAAGAATTTTGGGTCCTATGAGATAAGTGTCGAACACTGCTTCTTTGCAGAGAGCACAGGAACACCAGCTGGCAAGGCATTTATTTTTGCTTCAGAATGTATTTGAGCAGTAAACAATTTAATAAACTTTCCTTTTTAGTCATTTTCAAGCCTTTTCTTGAAGACAGCTATAAATTGTGTGAAAAAGATATGTATAATTCTGTCTCTGGTATGCATAAAAATGTTTGTTGTTTAGAGTCTTTGGTAGAGTTTTTTGTGGGCCTAATGGTAGTACTGACCCCTTAAAACAAAAAACCTTAATAACTTCAGGTGAGAAAGTAGAATGAACCCTCTGAAGTAAATCTTCACTATTTACTGGTTTGAATTTGGAGAAATCTACTACTTTCAGACTGAGAAGGTGTCTTTTGGGAAGTTTCTTAGGGCTCCCCAGTTCAAGAGAGACATGGACATACTGAAGAGAGTCCAATGAGGGGCCACTAAGATGATGAAGGGACTGGAGCATCTCTCCTATGAGGAAAGGCTGAGAGCTGGGACTGCTCAGCCTGGAGAAGAGAAGGCTCAGGGGGCATCTCATCAACGTCTACAAATACCTGAAGGGAGGGTGCAAAGAGGACAGAGCCAGGCTCTTGTCAGTGGTGCCCAGTGACAGGACCAGAGGCAATGCGCACAACCTGAAACACAGGAGGTTTCCTCTGAACATCAGGAAACACTTTCGTACTGTGAGGGTAACCGAGCACTGGCTCAAGTTGCCCAGGGAGGTTGTGGAGTCTCCGTTCTTGGGATTATTGAGAAGCTGCCTGGACACAGTCCAGGCCAGCAGCTGTGGGTGGCCCTGCTTGAGCCGGGGGGTTGGACCAGAAGGCCTTCAGAGGTCCCTTCCAACCTCAAGCAGTCTGTGATTCCATGAAGATATGCCATATCTTTAAAGAAGATTTCATACACTGATTTTCCTCCCTCCTTTTTCATCTTCCTGTCCTGGAGATTTGCCTTATTTGAAGCAGTTGATTGCAAGCCAATCTAAACCTTTAGTCTAGACAGATAAAACTGTTACTTGCAGCTTATCTCACTTGCAGTCATGGCAATTCCACAGGTGCACAGAGCAAGTTGGTACTGGAATTATTTTGCCTTCCCTTTTCGGTTGTACCTGATTTGCCTTTGCAGACTGTCCACTGATGGCTGCAACTGGTGAATCACTGTGTTTATACAACATAACATCAGAAGATGTGTCCGTGTGGATGCAGTCATGAGTGCTGAGATACCCAAGCTACCTTTTTGGATGTCAGAGGCGTGATTGTATTAGCCTAGGAAAATGCCGTGCTAATGTGGAGAAATAAGTCCAAGATAATTCATTGCTCATGTATGTTACTACACTGTCCTGTCTAAGCCAGCCCTAAAGCTGTTGTTCTGGAGCCTGCTTGTCTGCCCTTATTTTATTTCAGCATAGATTTCAGTCCCCCAGGATGTAATATAGGACATATCTGAACAATTTTGCTGTTCCTTTCTAAACTGAAATAGAAAAAAAGGACAGTGTTTGTCCTGATAAACCATACCTTAATTGTCCCTGAGGATGGTTTCCCTAAAACGAACCTGAGTTCTATTATTTAATGAAAAAAATATTTTAATGGAAATTGGAAGGAGTTTTCGTTTTGTTCCAGCAGAGTTCTTAATTTTGCTGGCAAAAATAGGAGCAATTTTTCATCTGTCAATAACACTTCTCTCCATTCTGCCTGAACCTGGAAGTAATGGCCTTGTGCATCATCCTGTTTACTCCTCTTGGTTGAAAAAATGTTATAAATTCAATATCAGGTTAGACAGATACATTTGTTTATAAAACCTATGAGGCTGTTGGGACACCATTTTTCCAAGCAGTTTATAAATAGCAGTATTTTGGGCTGGGGTAGAGGGGTGAATGGGGAAGCTTCAGAGGGAGAGAGCGTAGAGCTGTGACGGAGAGCAGCATTCATGCATGAAATTAGATATTGTACAGTGGACGTTCTTATTTTGGCTAATGTAGCCTCAGGCAGAAAATTCTCTTGCTGCATCCTTGAAAGATTTTTTTTTTTCCTTTTCCTTTCTCTTTAACCTTGTACATTAATTATCGCTTTGCAGTTTCCAAACGGTAAATTGGTCATTTTACAGAGAGGTAAGTGCATATTCATGTACTTCAGAAACAGCGAGTGAATGCATTACTTTTCTGCTGGCATCACTGTACCCAGAGTCGTTTCCTACACACTGGGTGCATTTTCCTCAAGAATTTGTGCACCTTCTAAATGTTGTCCTGATATTCAAGAACAGGACTGTGTATTTTGGGATTTTAGTCTGTTTAATTTTTTTTGTTCATATTTTCTTCACTTCTTATTTACTAGTAGCTTTGCTTTTCCAGTGGAAGGATGGGAGGAGGCAGGAGGTTCATCAGTGCATACAGATGTTCAATGAAGATTAATGGGAGCAAAAAGTACATTTCCATTGCCAGCTAAAGCCACCTTTAGAAATTTGCTACTCAGATATATCCCAACTTTTGTGTAAAAGGAAACAAACATCTTGGTGAAAAAACATCTGTAAGAAGGGCAACAAAATCAATCAGTTATATCTGCTAAAAGATGATAATTTATTGTCAGGAATGGTTAGGTTAGTTGAGTGTTAGGGCACTGAATTGGAAAGCTTCATAGAATAAAATTTAAATATGCATTGATTAAAATATTCTCTGAATTCACTCTTGGTTCTCTGTGTTTACTATTTAAAGTTACTGAACAAAATTGGTCCTATTTTACCTCAAACCAGGACAAATACATAAAACAAAGACCAGTTTAGAAAACAAAACCTCTCTGTATTTCTCTTAATATTATAAGACTCTTCTCATGCAGAATTGAGACTCCTCTTCAGCCTTACCAGAGTACAAATTATATTTAGGTTTCAAAACAAGTTAAATGGTGTTTTCAACCCCAAGCTAGTTTTCAGTGGTCTGGAAACCGTTTGTCATCCTTTGAGGAGGTAAACCAAGGATGGAAAGAACTCGTAGCTGATGTGCCATGCTAGTAATTCCTGAGCTGCATTGGGTGGTCCTGGATTTTGGTGCCTGCTGGTGGTATGATGTTTGTGATGTGGTCCTGGACTGTTACTCTGAAAGAAAAAAAAAAAAAAGAAAAAGAGAAAAGATTGGTCGTTGGAAGCAGGCAGTGAAATAGATAAGTCAATCCCAAAGTGTCTACCTGATGTTATTTTGAAACTTTGGGGGGAAAAAACCTTTAGTTTTGTATGTATGTCAGTACAGTAATGATAATATTGCCAGTCTCTCTGAAGTTCTGCAAAAAGCCATCTCATTTGCTCTTTGAAGTTCCTGGGGTTTGTGTTGCTGTTTGTAGTACTTGCATCTCATGACAGTGACTGTACTTGCATCCTTTGGTCATGGTAACTGTTTCACATTGCGAGTGAAGGTCTCTGCTCGGCTGATTTGATAGATGTTTACTAAGGCTGGCTGTAAAACAGGCAGTAATATCTTATAGGATAAAATGGGGATTATTGCCTGTCTAAAGCAATCTGTATTCACTGTGTTTCACTATATTTCAATGAAATGTTTAACTTGAATTCCAGAAGAGCATGCAGCACTTAATTTAATTCTCTTGTTCATCCTTTTGAGTTACATATTCTGGGCCTTTTTTAACGTTCATTTTAAATAAAGGTAGTCACTATGCAAATTACCGAAATACAAAAGTGAATCTTGTCGCTGTCTGTAATTTAGGCCAGAAGAAAAATGATTAGTGCTGCTGAGAAGTGCTGACAATTTCTATTTGTCTGAAATTAAGTCTTCTTTAAAAATTTATCTTTTCTTGGCAAAAAACTCCTACAGATGTCATACCTCTTTTGGACAACTCTTATTACTTTTAAACTCAACTTTTAAATAATTTCCACTTTATTTTCCACTTTTTAGATAAAACATGAAGATTTTAATAGGAAAAATTATGATCTTTACCCACAACTAGGTCCAAGGAAGATTCTAATTACAATGTGTAGAAATACCTACTTTGCACTGTGTATCTTCTTCACTTCAGGTAGATCTGGTCACAGTGACAGCTTTGACAGCTGTTGTAATTGTTCTAGGAAAGGTAAGGAGGAAAATTCCTGATGTCACCAGATAGACAAGAAAAAAGAAGCCTGCAAGAGGGGAGGATTGAGGAAATCGCATAAATCTGACTTTTAAGATCTCCATTTTTTAATTTTGGTCTCTTTTTCTACTATAAAATCTATCCAATTGCTGTTTCGTTTGTGAGTAGATACCTCCTCAGGGGTGGATTTTGGCATAATATTCCTCCTGCATTATAAATACTGACATCACGCTAATCTATGCAAATCACTGCTCAATCAATCTGAGCATCTGTGGTTGATTAAACAAAACACGTAGGTGTGAAAGCATTTGCATCTCACATGCCCTGCTGGATCTGGCAAAGGCTGAGGGGAGTGTAAAGGCACGGAGAGAGATTTGTCACTGCGATGCCTGCGTGGCAATTTGGAGATCTAATTGTGACGGGCGCAGAGATACCTGCGTAGGCTGAGTCGCTGATAGAAGTGGAGATTGGTGAAGCCAGGCTTCAGCCCAGCTGTTTGAAGACGTGAATCCAGCTCACATTCAAACCTGTCTCTGTGGCTGCAGTAATGTTACTGCTCAAATCCATGGGGTTACAGCTCGCTGGGATGTGCTGGGGCATCCTGCAGTCACACCTGTAGCCATCCCTGCAGATACCGAGCTGCCGGGAGCCAGTGGCCACCAGGGAAGCCTCGGGATGGCCGTGCTCCTGCGGCTGGTGGCCAGAGAGACGGCTGGCATGTGGGGGGGACCAAGGAAGGTGGCAAATGGAAACCACCCTCAAGGCAGTCTGTAGGAGAGAGCAAGCACAGGACAGCTGGACCCTGCTGTCCCTCAGGCTTTTATATAATCTGAATGTCGCCACTCTCACCATTGCTTTTTCCCCAGGTTTGCCTGTTTATTGTCGTCTTCTTCTGTCCCTTCTGTATAATTTTTAGTGCATACTGGGCCTGACCACGGAGAACAGGGGTAATCAATAATAGATGAAATAGTTTGTAGCGAGGATAGTTGGGCGAGGAGACTAGGCGGGGGGAGGTGGACTTGCCAATGGCTGATCAGATATTTTATAATCATAGTTTGGCTTTTGTTCACTGCAGAGTGGTGGCAGTGCTCAGACAAGGATGGGGAGAACCCAATTGGTTGGTCTCAGCTAATCTGCTTGTGAATTAAGTCAGTGGCATCAACAGGTGAGCAACAGAGACCTCTGGGTTCCTGCTTGGGAGTTCCTCTGTGTCTGCTCTGCTCCCACGGGGATGGTGATGATCAGCTGGGTTACAGACCTGCTGCCCACCTGCCTGCCTCTTTGTGGAAGCACAAAGTCTGTGCGATGAGAAATCACCGAGGAATAAATCACCATAGTCCCTTGACTCTGCAGTGAAGAAATGTTCCTTAAAGTAAATAACACAACTTAATGAAACCAAGAAAAACAGTTACTTAAAGAGACACTACCCTGTGAAACTGCTGATTTCCCAACGATGAGTCACAGAGATCTAAGGTACCCAAGGCATAGCACATCTTCAGTTGGGGAGAGATGTCAGCGCTCTACAGTAGCAGTATATTTAATTCAGGTTTACAGGTTTTGAGTTTGTCAGACTGAAGAAATGTTAAGAGTGAAGAATGAACTGCTTTTGGTCCACCGAGGAAAGCCAGTGTTGTGCTGTGGGGCTGGCAGACAGGGATATGATGATCTCCAGAATGGTGATGTTCATCTAAGGTGTGGTGCATTGCTTTCTGATCGTTTGGCACTTGAATAAGAAATGTGTTTTCAAAACTCAAAGTCTGTTTGAGCTACAGTTCCTTTTGAAATAGGAACGTGTTTTGGTTTCTTTTTTCCTGTAAGAGAAGGTAAATACAACTCAGTTGTGTGATTACATGCAGAAGTGTAATCCTCTTTCTAAACCTATGATGGCAATATGAAATTCTAGTGTGAAAATCACAAACAGTGCAAGAAGTGCAAGTAATTCACTTATTGCACAAAAGCTGAGATAGCATTACTTGAAAGGGGTTATTGGCTTTGAATTCTGGAGTTTGAGCAAGAAGGATATGTATTGCTGTCCCCTCGCCTTTCCATGGATCATGATCTTTGCTTTCTACTAGAACATGTGGTTTAAGATGGGACTGGCCATTAGATTTTGGTGCCTGTTGGACTGGTCTGGGTTGAAGTTGCTAATGGAAAAGCATTGCTAACTTTCTGATTTTGTTCCTATCTTATGGTATTTGCTTCTTTCCTACTGGGAAGCCTGTCTACTAGCATCAAGGGATTTCCTGAGGATTTCAGCTCTCGGGTGAGGAGTGCCTTCCTAACATTCCTCAGAAAATGATGCTTAGGAGCTGTAAGTGCTCAGAAATTAGAAGGACATAAAATGTTGAAGTCTGTGATTTATTAAAAGAAATCCCTGTTTTTATGCCAAATTTGACATTTTATGGTACCTGACTCATATTTTTGAGTACTTGGTGTTGGCAGTACTGTAATAAGTAGAACATATGGACACTGCTACCACAAGCTTGCCCAGCATTAGTGACTTGGCAGCAAATACCTTTTATGTATTTGATCTTCAGGTCAGATTGAAGTATTGACTTCTTTGCTGTAACAGTAAGAGTGCCAGCTGGGCTGATGGCTTTGCGGTGTGGACACTTGTACAGTATGCATAGAGGTGAGATCTCATGCAGGCTGTTCAAAAGCTATCCACTCACAACAATTTTAACACTGTTCAAACCAATGCTGGTAGAGGATATATTCAGGTTTTGCCTCTCTCTTTTAATTCTTAAGAAGGTTTGGATCTCAGTGGTTCCTGACTTTTTTTTTTTCCAGCTACAGAAGTTTTATTTGGCTATATGCAGAATAATTAAGGTACATCCATCATTTATTTAACTCCAATTTTATTGTTCTTTAAATATGTTTCTCCAGATTTCATTATGGTGGCAGGTACCGGCAGTGCCCTGGCCACTGTGCAGCTGCAAAGTTGGCAGAGGGAATGAATGGGCCAGTGTCTCCATGGCTGGCTGGTTTACACTCCTGTTACAGGGTCACTTGTACTCTTTTTTCCTTAATTTCCTTATTCTCCTGAGGCTGCTACGCTGAGAATATCACTTAATCTATAATGGAGAGATTACAAGGACCTAGAATCGCAGCTGTTATGAACACTGGCCATTTGGGGTGGATGATGGAAGTTCCACGTTGGCAGTCAAGGCACCCACACCCTTGTCTTCTTTGCAATCAGGAGAGTTGCACATGGGTGTACGTGTGTTTATATACACGCACCCCTATATATATAGTGAAAAATGGCATTTTGTTTTATTGTATTGTTCTGCATTATTCACCTATTACTTAACAGCTCCTTCACAGAGAGGTGATGGCTTTTTATCCTCCTCTTCCTTTTGTAGCCAGCTCTGCCTTGATTTGCAAAAATGACATGGGTGAGAATGTCACGATGTTCCTTCGTGATGCCTCTCCCGACGCCTCTCCTGACGCTTACTGACAGATATATAGTGTAAGCTCTGCTTCTTCATTTACTATGGATCATGTTGGCAGTGAGATCAAAGAGGAGGAATCTTGGGAGATGCCAAACAGTTTTTAACTGGCTTCTTACAAAAGCCAAGGGTGTTTTTTATTATACGTACATAAGAATCAAATGCTTTTTGTTCCTCCTATCAACAGCTCCTTCAGTCCTCCTGTGTCACTGCAGAAGTTTTTTGAGTTTATAGGATTACCATGAACCATGTTTGTGAATATCTTTGAATATATATTTTATTAAACATTATTATTTTCTTTTTTTCCTTAGTTGAGCAAATACCTTCATCATCCCATCCTAGTCCCTCTGCCAAAAACCTTTCTAGCGGTTCCCACTGGTGACAGCCAACTTGATCAATCGCAGACTACCCTGCTGCTAAACTCCACTAACAACCCATTTATGACTACAACAGACTTTTTTTTCTCCCTTTTTTTTTATTTTATGGCTGATCTCAAATGGTATTTGCCTTGCTTTGCATAGGCTCCAGAGGATAATTTTTAGAAACCTATTCGGGTTTGAGTTTTTGCTTAGTGTTTGGAAATATGTTAAGGTATGCAAAATTGCATCTTCTATTTTTAGTCCTGTGCTGCATCTGTTTGCGCACAGGCTGGCTCGTGTCAGGCCATTGGATCAGGATGGGCAAGTATCGGTCAAACAATGGCCAGACAAAAGTTGAAGGGATATCCAAGTATTTTCCACTAGGAGATCAACTTCATTATCTTTTGTTCTTGTTTATTTTCTGCCAGAAAACAAACTTTCAGTGGCTATGAATATTGACTGTTGCATTTTCCTTTTATGTGTATATCTATTTTTAGTAAAAAGAAAACAGAACTTGGTGGATGAACTACCAGTTCCTGACATCTACTAGAGACTCTTCTGCCGCCATTTTGCCTTAAGAATTATTAAAAGGCCAGATTTTTCTCAGAACTTCAGTAAAAGATGCAATTTTAACTTGTCTAGCAAAGGTATTATCATGACCTCAACCAAACGCATATGTTACTTTCAGTGCATTCTTTTATTAGAGTTCAACATGTCATTGATTTAGACTATGTTATTTCCCAGAGAACAAAATACCATTTGTTATTGCCAGGAAGCCTTGAAAAAGTGTGTGGGGTATAGAAGGTGTTTTATATAAAATGTTTTATACATAGCCTGCTTACGTGTAGTTCCCTTGTCCTTTATTACCTCTCTTTTCCTTTTTCCCTTTTTTGTGTGTTTATTTTCTAGGCTGGTCCAGATTCTGTTTTCTATTTGCAGAAGTAACTGAGGAATATTGATTCTTGTCTATGTTGGCATGACAGAGCAACCCCTTGGAAATATCACTGAAGTAAGAAATTAAATCCAAGCAGTTGGATTTTTTACTCTCTTCATCCTCCACTGAATACTTAACAGCCCAGACTTTTTATATAAGCAGCTGAAGGGAGGCAGAGTCACTGCCGAGTGCATTGTTGTTCCCCTGTAGCTTCCAGATGGTGAGGAAAGTCCCGAGAAAAATGTAGGACCAGCATGTTCTGTCAAAGTCGAGCTTGTGTCTAGACGGGGAAGCTTACGTAAGGCAGCAGGAGAGGAAGGGTGCCTTGTGTAACTGCTGTCCCTAGCAAATAAACACTCAGTACCTCTCATGATTTGGCCCATAGAGGCTGACAGCAAAATGCACTTTTGTGCTTTTTCACTTAGCTTGCTCTGACTTGCAACTCGAGGTCGTTCTCTTGCCTTGGTGGTTTTTCAAATGCATGTTTATCTTCCAGTTATTATTATTTTACTAAAGGCTTTACTCTTCTTGCTTAAGCCAAACCACTTTTCCTAAGAACCCGTATACACCTGCACAGCTAATTTAAAACACATATAGCACATTATGGATTTTAAATGGCCTTGAGAGGTTGTTGATGGCATTTGGCAAACAATGCAGATGATATGCAAATCACCAGCGACGGCACAGAGTCTTGTTCGAAAAGGTGAATGCTGTAGTAAGGTAGCTTTCTAGTTTGACTTTGAAAAAGTGTGATAGTGTAGCTTTAAGCTATTGGTATTCTCTTAAATGTATTTCAGTCTGTGTACCTCAGTACCTTATGGGGACCTCTGGCACCCCTCTAGCACTCAGCTTGCCCTACATCTACGCTTGGTTTTGATTTTCCTCTGGTTGAATGCAAATCTCTGCCGGTCAGTGCTTTCTCTTTTACTCATCCTCTCGTAACAATTTTCTCTTGATTTTGGAGCTGTTGTCAAAGGCACTCTGTGTGTTTATTTCTGCAATAAAAATGTGAATAGCAAGAAAAAATGTTTTTTTCCTTTGATTTGGATACAGCCTCTTCAGCACTTCAGGTTCTGTCTTCACTTAGTTTCTCAGGTATTGCCTTTAGCTTTTCTCCTATCTATACATAAAACTTTCTCAATGCAGTTTGTTAGTGCTTTGTCCTCAGATGGGCTAATCTGTTTGGAGGTAGGATTGAGACTCAAGAGCTTGGCTCCTCCTGTTCACTGAGGTTTGTATCGCAGCCACCTCGCAGTGAGGATACAGGCTAAATAACTTGACGGTTGGTGATTCTTCAAAGCCTTCTCACAATTTTAGCTCCCTACCTTGAATGCCCAGAAGCAGAGACAGGTTTCTTCTGCAGCTGATTGCAGAAGCATCTTTGGGAAGCTCAGCTTGTGGAGCCGCAGGGAGTGCTAGGACATGTGCGGTTGTATGTAGCATTAGAGAGAAAGTAATGACCGGGGTTTGGCTTTTCAGTGCTGTTGTCTACACCTGGGAGGGGGTCATTCAGTAATGTTTGGATCTGGTTTCCAAACCCTGAAGTAAGTCTGAGTGATGGTCTGTCCTTAGATAATCTGACTTTTATTTCTTTCCTTTTTGAACGTAGCTTTAGTCCTTCCATTATTTTTCCCTACTGGAACATGTGGTGCAGTTAATCCCTTTGTAACCTGCATTTTGCAAACTATTTTATACAGTGCTGTGGCCTTTCTGACACACAGCTTTTTTTCCCACACAGACTATATATTTAGTTCCACTGCTTTCTGTTACAAACTCAAGGAAAATATAAGAAAAATTCCTTTCTGAAGCTCTGGAGGAAAAAAAAAATCAGTACTTTTTCATTGTGAGGAGAAATGAAGTTTTGTACCAGGGCTCAGTTTTATGAAATTAATTTTTTTGGCTTCGCTCTGAGAGCAGAAGCCCAGCTAAATTATTGTTATGCTCTCAGGTAGAGCAATTAATGCTGTGGCACTGAATACTCCATTCTCAAGTGATGTTCTTTCCATGCTCCTGAAGAATTATCTCTTAAAACTGTAGAATGAAAATTGAATATTCCCTATCTCGTTTTATCTTTTTTTCTCTCTCCTTTTTTTTGGCCTTCTCCATTACCTGCCTGAAATAGTTCACAGTTTTTGAACCTTCATTTAAAATAAAGTTGCGGACATCTCTGTAAAGAGTAAAAATATTGGCTTGGTCAGGGGAGGGCAATAACAGTGCCAAGACTTTCCCAAGACTCTTCTGGGTGAAGCTACCCCATTGAGACATTCACTGCCCTTGTGACTGAATCAACTGGAGAAGGACAATTACTGCCTTTTCTTATATATATTCTGGGAATGGGAGTATGCAAGTTAGAAAAGAAAATGTTAAGACATCTTATATCTGTAAGCTTCAGATCAGTACTCAAGAATGTTTGTGTAGAGCAGACCTGCTCCCTTTGCCATCTCCGATGGGGAAATTTCGGTTATGGTACATGCCCAGGAACCCAAATATTTCCTTCTTGCACTGGGGTCTAAGAGCAAATTAACTGTGAAAGGTCATGCCACTGTTTCCTGCTCCGGTAATTACCCCTCCTTTGGAAGGGCTAGGTGGCTGTGCCCGGGAAGGGAAGGAGTAGTGATGACTTGGTATATTGTCTCAAATTAAATTGATGTGTATTCAAGGACTGATGTATGTACTGAGTCAGATCAGTGACTGTCATGCACAGCTAGCAGTTTAGTTTGGAGAGGGGCAGTGGGTTACTAGCAATAGCCTTGTCTTAAGCAGAGAGGAATCTAAGGAACATACTACTTCATGCACTTTTTTATTTCAGTGCGTTTGCTTTTTGAGTAGTACTCTTGTTCCTTTGATCACGTCCTTGAGCACCTTCCCCTTGTGCACGCCTTTCTGCCCCACTGCCTTCCAAATAGTTCCTGTGACAGCAGATACCCAGACTGAAAATGTTTGCCATAACTCATAAGTCAAAGTACTTTCAATCCCAGAATAGAGGAGACTGCATGCAGACTTCATTACACAGTATTCATAACATAAACAAGCTTGCAATTATGTCATAGCAACAAGCACTATGCTTACATGGAAGTTTGATTCAGGTCTCCAAGAGTGGAAGACCTTTGCATCCAAAATATCACAGCGACCTACTTCTCTGAAAGAGTGCCCTACATAATTTCAGAAATTAGATACAACACCAATATAGTAGGCCATATGGTGCCTTTTGCTGGTGTAGGGTGAACAGTGGGTTATTCTTGGGGCCATGCAAATGTCTGTCCACTGACTAGGTGAAGTCAGCTCATTATTAGTTGGTGTGAGGTGTGACGTTTGTTTTCCTGGTGTTGTGAAGGCAACAAACTCAAAGTGCCAGTTGTTTTAAAAAGGCATTTGCTAATAGTATGGGTATGATCCTAAAAAGTGTTACCTTTTTTTTTTGGACCAGTACCGTCTGCCTTCAGTTGCCACTGAGAACCCTGGAGGCTACATCTAAAATTATTTACACAACTCAGAACCTACCTCTCAATAATTGATAAAGAGAGAGAGTTTCCCAGGAGCAGTTGGACATGTTTAACTGATCTGATCTTGCGCTGCCAGAGCAGGATTGTTTATTTTTCTGGCGGTGTTTCCCCATACTGGCTGTAGAAGTTGTAAGATGTGCGTGAGATGTGTGGTGTTGGTGCTGTGTTGGGGCATCGCAAACAGTGGGAGAACCATTATTGGTGGGGTCTGTGTGAGGGACAAATAACATTTGCCACAAAAACCATAGTCTTCAACCAAAGGCTTCTTTTGGATTTTATTTAAACATAAGCTCTATAGCCAGTCATCTGAAGGAAGGGACCTTATAGCATCCCTTGAAGAGGGGAGAGCTGGTGATGGAAAACCGGAAGAGGGGAAAGACAGAAATGACCCAATATTGAGCATCTCAGCACCCTACATTCCTTACTATTCTTAATAAAGGTACACTTAAACGATAGTACAGCACTGGTGAGTCAGCGTGTTGGCCTGGTTCAAGCTCATGACCGTATTAAAAGCCAGGCACGAGTATAGCGTGGTGTCCGCCTACCAAAGTGGCTGGGGGGGATGCAGCAGGTGGGGGTGGCAGCGTGGGCCGTTCCTGAGGGGATGGGAAGGGGTGGTGAGAGGAGCAGGCGCAGGTAACGACAAGCTGTAAATCCTGCTCCTCGCCAGCAGCAGAGTCACGGCCCAACAGCTACCTGTGAATTTCACTTGTCAACACATCGGGATGATGGAGGAGGTTTCAGGACAAGATGGTGCCTTATACAGAAATCAGCTGGTTTTGTGGTCTGGAGTTCTTGAGCAGTGGGTCCTTGCCAGAGTGCCGGACAGTTTTATCTATGATGGTTTTACACAGTGCATTATTTTTCACTCTGTTGTACCTTGTTGAATTGCCGTGGAGTAATATCCCCCTGGGATGGCATACATTTGTTATTTATTTATTTATGTTTGTGCATCATTGTAGAAATTATGTTTGCAAGTGACAAAGAAAATAGCAAAGGATCTTGTTTCAGCCCCTTTTCCATACTTTCTGTAGGTCTTTCCTCTTAGCTTGAGGGATTTCTTTTTGCCCTTTATTTTTTTTTTTTCAAGTAATACCTTTGGGTTCTGTGTGAAGTGAGCTTTTTTGCAGTGCTCTCTCTGACAGCAATGTCCTTTTTCTGAGGACTGACCACATTTTAGGTATCAGCTGCATAGGTTTTCTGTGTGATAACTCTTGTGCTGATCTGCAGACCTTGGCTGAGATACCCACCTAACGAAATCCCCGCTGAGAGACGAGAAGAATCACAGAATCACCTAGGTTGGAGGGGACCTTTGAGATCATTGAGTCCAACCATCAACCTAACACTGCCAAGTCCACCACTAAACCATGTCTCTTAAGCACCATGTCTACCTGTCTTTTAAATACCTCCAGGGATGGTGATTCCACCACTTCCCTGGGCAGCCTGTTCCGATGTTTGACAACCCTTTCTGTGAATAAGTTTTTCCTAATATCCATCCTAAACCTCCCCTGGTGTAACTTGAGGCCATTTCCTCTTGTCCTATTGCTTGTTACTTGGGAGAAGAGACTGACCCCCACCTGGCTACAACCTCCTTTCAGGTCATTGTAGAGGGAGGTAAAGTCTCCCCTCACCCTCCTTTTCTCCAGACTAAAACCAACCCCGGTTCCTTCAGCTGCTCCTCATCAGACTTGTGCTCTTAGACCCTTCACCAGCTTCATTGTCCTTCTCAGGACACACTCCAGCACCTCAATGTCTGTGTTGTGGTGAGGGGCATAAAACTGAACATGGTATTCGAGGTGCAGCCTCACCGGTGCCGAGTACAAGAAGCAAAGCTTGAGGCAGTTCAGGCAGCATCACTTGACCTATGCGCAAGGCGAGGCTTCAAAGCACCAAATGCAATGCATGGGCCATAAAGGGGGCAATGGGGATGTCTGGAGTTCCTCCCAAGCGGGCACTGCGCAGACGCGTCAAGCTCTTTTTCACGCTCCCTTCCTGCCAGCCAGTGCAAGCACTCTGAGCGGTTATCGCTCCAGACAAGTTGGCATCCCCTACAGCCTGGTTGTGTGTGTTTATTAGGTGGCATCCGTGGGGATAATCTCATTTTGGCTTTTCACCATAAGGTAAATGTTCGGTGACCTTCAGGCGATCTCTGCACATAACGCCGTGTGCTGCCAGCTACTTGATATTGGTGGTGATAGTGTTTCTGGCAGAGCCCCCAAGGTGGGAGCCCTCATTGTTCGGGAGCCGCTGTGTTTGCTGACAGACAGGAGTATCTTTGCCTGCTGCCAGCACGGGAGGCACCTGCTGATCAGAAACTTCTTTTATCGCCATGTTTAACTTGCTGTCTCACAGCTTTTTGAAAGAGAAGCCTTTCATCTCTCGAATTTGGAAAGGAGTGATACAGTTGTATTAAGTAGATGATGCCTATCTGTAACTGAAGGTGGTTTTGTTTGGTTTGGTTTGGGTTGTTGGTTTTTTTTACAATGGCAGTTACAGTAAACTGCAGTGCAAGCGGCTCAGCTGCAGACGTGAGGCGAGTCAGGTCTGGATAACTGTGGTCCTGTGGAGAGTACCCGGGTTCTCCTGAAGGTTCCCTCTCCAGAGCTATCTGGTCTTGCTTCTTGCTTCTCTTGAGACCAGAGAGAGAGAGACTGTGTGACAGCTTACTTCGTCTTGAAACCAGCATAAGCCCCGCTGGACAAATAGCACCTAACCTGTTCCTGCTGCAGCGTTCACCCAGGCTCTATGCTGATGGTGATTACCAGGGAAATGTCTGCTCTGCATAAAACTTTAGCCCCTGCACTGATCTGACAAAGATTTTTATTATGTTTTATAGGAGGGTGGCATGCCTATGCCATTTTGGAAGCGTCGCGGTCCTCTTAGACTTGTAGCTACTTGTTATATTGTAAAATACATGCCCTACAACTAGTGCCAGTACAGTGAACTCTCCTTGAAGAATATTTTTGGGGTGGACGCATAATATGAGCTGATAACCATGGATGGTTGTGATGATTAAAATATCCCTGAAGGTTAGAATCTGTCTTATTGATTATACTGGGCAGCGTTTCTGGGTGGCGATGCCAGTTCAAATGGCATTTGGACAGAAATGATTCTTCTCTTAATGTTTTCTAAGCAGAGCTTTTTTGAAAAGTGGTGGTTATGTGGGTTGTTGGGTTTTGGTTTTGTTTTTCTTTGATAGGAGTGGGTTTGTTTTCTCTGTGCTTTGCATCGTGTCTGGAATTCAAACTAGAATGGGAACGTAATAAAAGTCATACTCGGTCAATGACTTTCAAGCAAAGAAGGAAAAACCTCTGAATTCTTAGTGTGGGGGGGTTTCTTGGGTTTTTGAGGGTTTTTTTAACCTGAAACACCAACTTCTCTTATCTATTTCCCTTCTCTGATTCAGGAAGGGAGTACTTTACCCTCAAGCACAAATATAAATATATATATATATATATATATATATATCCCGAAAGTCCCCTGGGTCCTAAAGGTTTTTGCCCATTCCCTTTTCTCTTTGCTGTTGCCTAAGGAAATGAAGTGATTTGGCTGGCTCAACCATTCCTTGTTTTTAGTATTTCCACAGCTGCTGGCCGACTACATCAGGTTTTTAAGGTTAATTTGACTTCACTCTTCAAGACAACTGGCAGGGATGTGGGAAGGGTGTGGGATGTGGCAAGCAGTCTGCCAGCTTTCTTAAAGCTGCAATAATAAACCCCAGCATAATCTTGAAGGTCTTACTGCTGCCTTCCCTCTGCTGCGGTCCAGGAAGGTTTTGGGGGCCTAAGGGGATGAAATGTCTCACAGAGATTTGTATTAATCCACGAGAAGAACACTGTTTTGAAGAAATCCATTTTATTTTAATGTTGCTCTGCATTTCTGAGTTTGGTTAATGTGGTAACTCATATGAATAATGTATACATGTAGCATGCTGTTCGTGACCACCTGTGCACAGTGGTCTGTAATGTGGCTAATAAAGGGAAAGAAGCTCCCAGACATGCAGTAGAAGAATGCTGTTTATTAAGAAGTCATCGGGGACAAGTAGTTTAATGCTTCCAAGTAGCCAAGGCAGTTGCATAGACACAGTGAGATATATAATGAAGATTAAGCTGTTTAGTATTAGTTAAACTGAAAGTAGTCATTATATATAGTACAAAATAATGGTTTGGGTGCTCTTGGCCCATGGAGAAGCCATTACATCAACTTCACAGAATTTAAAGTCTGAAAGACTTCATTAGGTTGTCTAATTTGAGGATGTAAAAGGCCTTGGAATTTCATTCATATGCCCTTCATAAAATTGACCCCAGGGGTCTTATTTGGATTAAATTGTTGCATGCCACATTCAGAAAAGAAGTCAGAATGGAGGTCATCAAAAGTTTAAGATGCCCATCTGAATAAGCTGAGATATGGGCTTGAACCCTGTGATTCACACACTATGCTAAAAAAGAAAGCAAAAGGTTTATTAGACCACTGCAGGAAGATTCCTTTGGGGTTCCATATCTGGGGAGGTGCTGCCAGCATAACCAGTTACAGCCAAATAACACTCACCAGATTAGGTACTGAAGAAGTAAAATTCTCTCTGTTACCATAGAATATGGTTCCATCCTACCCAGTGACTCTTGCTGTGGCATAGCACTTTGGAGGACTGCTCCAGTTTGCAGAAGAAAATGAAACTGGCACGCACAGCAGGGGAAAATCTCCTGCCCAGTGACTGAAACTCTGAAGTGTGGTTGTCATTGTTGCCCTATGCAGAACGGTAAGTATTAGCAGCAGCCGAGTGCGGTAGTATTAATTATCTGCCTTTGGTTTAACACAATAAGAGATTGAATAGGGGGGTTTCATGGGCTCAAGGGTCAGAACTGATCACTGTAATTATTAAGCTTGACCCTCCCTGTTAGAGTTAGCCATTTATTTTTTTCCAATAAATTAGTTGGAAGCATATTTTTTAGAGAAAAACACAGTCTTCAAGACTCCATGTGATAGTGAGTCCACCACCTGGCAACCTGTTCCAGTGTTTAATTACCCACACTGCTAGAAAATTGAGTCTTAATTCATGGTAATTTATTTATTCTAGATAATAAAGCCTTTGGGGCTGTCTGTCCTTTTAGTAAGTGTTTTTACAGTGCCTAGCACAAAAGGATCTCTGACTCCTGATGGGAGCCTAGGTGCCACCAGAATGCGCAAATAGCTTGTTAACTGGGAAAAGTAGAATGTGTTTCTCTTTACTCAGATAGTCTTAAAGAATATAAGATTAAGGACTTAGGTTCCTCGGTGCAGTGACTGCCTTTTCTTCCCTTGTATTTCACCTCCTTATCTTATAGGCTATACGGCAGTATTTTCAGGAAGGGAATGAGCATTGTTTTTTGCTTCTGTTGTTTTCTGGGGCTGGCACTAAAAATGTTCCCCTTTTTCAATTTGTCAACTGCATTGACAAATTACCCTTTGGCAAAGAATACAGCACGGTAATCTTGGAGTATAACTTTTCTGTCAGTCTGGCTTCCTTTATTTCTGCCAAGGGTATTGCTGGGAAACTCGGAGATATGGCTGTGTATTTTTGTAAATATGCTAATAAGAATGTTGATCCTTGCATAGAAAAAATCTTTTAGAATAAATGCCCTAGTTGGACAAAGGAATAGTTAAAGTCTGGAGGAAGCATGCAACATGACTACACGTTTGCCTGATTTGGTGGTGCTGAAATACTATCTCATACAGGTTGGGACTAAAAAGGTGGTAGGTTTTTTGAATCAGCTGCCAGTGGCTCCAACAGGCTCTTGGAAAGCCAAGGATTAGTCAGATGGAGGAATGTCTTGGCCAAAACTCTCTTTTCTCTGGCTAAACCTTCTCCCTTGGCAGTGCGGCGTTGTATTCTTATAAAAGCTGCTGTGGAAGCTTGAGGTCAATGCAAGATTTCTTTATGAGTAGTGCATCCTCCTGGGACCACTTAAAGTAGATTGAGAGCTCCTTTCTGCTCTGGAATGTAATGGTGAATATAGGCCATTTCTTGGACATTTTGTTTGTTTTATGAAGCTGCTTCTCCAGATTCCCCTTTTGTTTATCCAATCAGTACAAATGACTTCTTGACAAGGTTCCCAATTCTTGACAAGGTAGGTGGTTTTGTCTGTCATGCATTATAGCAAAGGACTGATGGGTCCAAACAATAGACATGTTGTTCCCATCTCAAGATGTCAAGTGCAAGCGTCTTTCAGCTGTGATTACTGGCATGCCGTCTTTGGTTCCATCTGAGATCTCTTAATCTTTCCTATGTTGGGAGGACAGCTCACAACAAAACATTACCTAGCAACAAAAATACCTCAGGTCGGTTCAGGGAAAGCAACAGAAGAGTTGTTATTAATCATGCTGAGATGATGCATTGTGGTTTAAAAAATTGGAAAGGAAAGGCCAGATTAAATATTGACATTTACTATATTCCAACTGTGTTAGCTTTCATTTTGGCTGACATGAAAACGTATATTCAGTGAAAATGGGAAATAAAACCCCTTGTCTGTGTTCTCCTGGATATCCCAAAGTGAAGGAAAAAAACCTCACAACAGCGATCTGTTATTTGGGCATGTTGCAGATGTAGCCTTCCAAATCTGAGGGGCTGAAGGGACTTCAATTCCGATCCTAAGTGGACCAGAAACTCCTCACTGGAGTCTGAGTGTCAAAGTTACAGGGTAGACTGTCTTCAATGGAAACCATTTTACTTTACATGAAAATGTTAATGAGCTCGCTGTATTAAAAAATCCTTTTAATAAACAGGTATCATAGTAGTGAAAGACTTGAGACTTACCAGCAGCCTACAATGTGCTGTATTTAAAGAATAAATTTTGGTGCATTTCCATCAGATGAAAGCCTGACTTTGTTTTAGCCATCTCTACTCAACAGCGATAACTTCACAAGACTAAGTTAGACCTTAGTATAACAGATCTTGATCTTAATGTCATATGCCGAGTTCCACTAAAGATTCTAGAGAACGGATGGTTTCATGAGCTGTTACTGAAAATATAAAGCGTCTGTAACCGTATAGGAAAGAAATGTGGTTAGAAACGAGGAAGGTAGTGTTCTATGCAGAGGTATTTTGATGTTAAATCTTACTGTTCTGGAAAGGTTGGGGAACTTTCCATTTAGCTCTTTCTCTTAGAGGTGGTAATTTGGAACCGATCCGTGCATTGCGGCGTGGGTAGTGTGAGCAAACAGTGTCACGAGTGGGCACGGGTGGGTGGTTGAAATTGTAATTCACAATTTTTCTTCATATGATCTTCACTGAGCTGTAATGGTGCCAAATCAGTCAGTCTGATTTTGTTGAAGCCATTATTTTCCTGGTGGTATACCGCTTTTCACTGTGGCCATCGTTTGCTACATGCATTACCTGCAGGCAGTGAGCGAGGAGGAGCACATAGATCTGTGGAAGGACAAGTGGAATTGGAGAAAGGGCTAAAATAATCTAGTATTAATTTCTATCATGCCTTTTAAATTAATTGATAAGTGCAAAGAAAAGAAATTCAAGGCATTACTGTCAAAGTCCCTTTGAAAACTGGACCTCCGTGTTGACAAAAAAAAACCCTACGTGTTTTTTTACTGGCTTCAGTAAACAAATGCCTTGTGTTCATCAGCCTTAGAAACAACTTTAGGCTTGCTACTTCCAATGAGTTAACTTGTTCGTCTTCTGGAGAGAGCCTGATATTACAGCCTATGTGTGCAAACTACAAGACTTTAAGCAGAAAAAAAGAAAAATTATTCCCTGGAGAGTTAAGATTGCTGGGGGATGATGTAGGCTAGTTTTGAAGTGATGCATACAATGTTCTTGTCAGGGTTTTTTTAAGCTGTTGCTGTATCCTTGTAAGTAGTTGAAAAATGTCTTTGCCCCAGTAATAGCCATAGTTTGTGGGTAATGGCTTGTCAGAAACACTGTTGGTTCATAAAGATTAGCTATGTGAAAACGTCTGCAATGCTTTTTCTTGCTTGTCTGCTACCCAGAAGGTACAACAGAGGAACACAAAAGAGGGGCTGGGAGTACCTGGTGAGGAAGCAATCAAGGCATTTTCTTTGAGAAGTAATAAATGGTAATTCTAGAAGTCCTGGACATCTGTGTGGTACAGCCATGTGAAGAAGCCTTTTCAAAATCAGAATCTTGCTCCTGATTGAGAAGTGTCCCAGAGAAACCAACTCACTAGTTTGTCATCAAGGGTACGTGCCAATATAGGTGGTGGGATTTTTAAGAAGGGTAGAAATCAGTTTGCTTGCTTTCACAAAACCTCAGCATTTAACAAAGTGTGTGGCTTTATGTGAAAGAAGTAATTAGGGAATATCATGTGTTTGGTATTTGAAATTGCCACAAAGTTAGCTAACAAATTAAGAAATAATTTGAATTTTGGACTTTTTGTTCTAACATCAGTGGGAATCGAATGATGTCTTGATGCTCTGAGAAGCAACAGGCTAATCTCAATACAAGTTTTCTCTTGGATCTCTGGACTTCGATGTATTCTGACCTGCAGTTGCTGGTGCAAAATTGCTGTTGAAGATTGAGTGAGAAGCTAAACTGTACAGGAGTGTGAACCACAAAGTAGGTGAGGTGTAAGCTTGATGAGAAACACAGTTTAGAGCGAACTCAGCCTTGTCACAAGTTTCTGTCAAACTTGGTGAGTATTTTTTTTAGGGAAATATTTCAGTATTTCAATTTTTAAGTTGTCAAAACATTTCATTTCAGATTTTTTTAAAATTTCACATATTTTTTACAAGACAACTTATGTTGGAGAAAATTTAAATACTAAATGGAAAAAAAAAGCTTTGTGTGTTATTCACTTCATCACTATCCTCAACTGCCTGATTTCTGTTTGAGTTCAAGGGAGATGAATATTCTTTTTAGTCCTGTGGTTACGATGCACAATTAAAACATGGCACATAAGAAATATTTCAATTACGTAGAAACTTTTTTGCTCTCAGGAAAAGATCCATCAACCTGGTTTTCCGTGATTGGGATTCAGGAAAGCCATGATAGAGGCTCTTTTATTTCCTCCCCTTTTATCTTCCTCCTGCACTGCTACTGTAACAGGTTGGGGGAGGAAGGAGGTTTGGCAGCCAGCAGGGATAAGAGCGCTTGTCACCACTTGAGGGGATTTGGGAGAATTTCTTCAGCAGATTGGAGGGAAGAGTGAAAAGTTCACATCAGCCTGGAGGTACGTGTGAAATTTGCTGAGTGACTTTTGTGGTAGATGCCCTTAGTACACCCTGTTGTCAAAATCCTCTTGAGTTTGGGTTGTTTCTTTTTTAAAAAGAAATTCTCATTGTATCTACCAGATCTCCCTTTCCAGTTATCAAAACCTTTGCTCGGTAGCGGCAAAGTGGTCCGATCCCCCTTCTCCAGCTGCGGGGCATTGCTGTGAGTTCCCGTGTAGTTGCAAAGAAGAGAGAGCTTTTTTCCCTGCATCCTAAAGCCACGTGTCTGCCACCTCATCTGATTGTCACAGCTGCTCCAGTGATCAGAGACCTAACCACGGCTTTTCTGCTCCGACTGCTCTCACCCACAATATGGCACATATTTCGTGTCACAGAGAATCTGGCATACCCTCCAGTCTGCCCTGCTGTCTTTCCTCTGCTTGGCAGGACACCCCAAAGGCAATGTTTTGGCTCAAGCTTGGCCTGTCCCAGTGCAGAGTGATAACCCTCCACAGAGCTGGTTCGTGGCTGGGACACTAATTTTTCCATCTCTTTCTCCCTGATTTTTTAAGTGATACAAAGCTGCTATTATTCTGTTAAAAAATAAAATCAGAAACACTCAGAGAAACATGTTCTTCTTGTTGACATAATTGTGAAAATTTATTGAAAGAGCCTGGGCATCCTTGGGAAGGCCAAGTGTTGCAATAGGAATCTTGTAGCAATTGTGGCTTCTTTTTATCTTTTCATTGGACTTTGTCTCCAGGGTAGGAACTGAACATGGCTAAATCTCTGTGAAGAACCTCTTGAGGGAGCTTTCATACAGAAGGAGAGAATGAGTGACTCAAAGGCATAAGACAGAGGTATCATCAACCTGTCAGGGTGCTGGCACTCAAAAGCAGCTGCCCTTGATTACCATAGGTTGGTGACATCATGGCCTAAAATTGGATTTGCTAAAAATTATTCCAGTATTTTAAAGTGAAATCGTCCGTCGTAAAAGATGCTAACTTGAGGGACCTAGAGATGAGAACCTGTTTTGTTGGGGTTTTTGGCAGCAAGTGGAAGCACGCAAAGAAGTGTTTTAGCACTTTGGTATACAGTGCAATCTGGTAATGTCCCATACTTGGATGCCATTACTGTTTTGCAGTGGGCATATCCAGCCCTTCTCTAAACAGACACATTTTTCTGCTACAAAATATTGAAAAATCATTTTAATGTGTCATCTGTCAAATCCATGCTGGTCTTTTTTTGCCGCGGCATGGCCTCAGTTGAATATGCAATATGAGAACACATTCCTATCAGGAAAAGCAGTGTGCAGAGCACATCCATTGCCTTTGTCTGACAGCCTGAGTAGCTGAGGCTTGCTGGGCAAAGAGTCTCGTTTCTTGGTCTCGGTAACACCAAGCTTACAGATTCCATTTTAGATACGCTTTTCTTCATAGTGAGGGGAAATTTTTTTCCTTCCAAGTTGGATTTCTGTGGCTGCCCATCCCTAATGCTGAAAATGGGCTTCTTTCTTCATGCTCTGGCTTGTAGTCAGCTTGGGAATAGTCACCACGTTCTTGCCAAAGAGAGTCACGTTCCTTTCTAGTTCTGACAAAGGTCTCTGGATCATTTTCTGTCTCAGGTTTGTCAGATATCACTGGTATCCGGCACACGTGAGAGGAAAGAAGGTGCACCTCATTTCGGATGGACTATTTACATAAGTTTCCTCAATTTCAAGTTCTCCTTGCTGTTTGCTGTAAAGAGCTGTCTGGAAGAAACCGTGACACCTTCTGCCTCTCCTCTTCATGCAGATTTTAGTCTTTCTTCACATAAAATGTTCCTTTCATGTTTTTCAATCGCTGGTAGTAATGAACCAGAAACAAATTTGTAATGTAACTGTGATGCCTGAGCAGTTTCTTCAGGAGAAACTACAAAGAACTTGATTGAAATACTTGTATGTAGTAAAAGTGGGTAAGTCTGTCTTGTGTCTGCCCTGAATTGGTTGAACCCCAAGGAAGCTAGTATATTACTTTCATGTGGTAGACTGTGTATTTTAAATATTAAATCTGTTGCAAGGAGTGGTTATGGTGGAACCAAATGGAACAGCACAGTTTGAAAAGACAACATGTCCTGAAGCATGAAGTAAAGAAGTGAAGAGCAGGAGTGCAGTCTTCAATGTGTGGATGCTGGTCACAAGTGGTAACAGATTTTAAACTGAAATGCTCATCTATACACTGGTATCAAAGGGAAAAGAATGAACTCAAACATATCCTCACCCTCTTTGATGCTGTATGATTTACAATATGTGCTGACATTCAAGAGACAAGGAAAAAGTAGTTTTAATGCAAGAGATTTGCTAGCAGTTTTCAAAGATTTTGTTCAGTTTTAATGCTGAGAAGATTGTTTTAAGCGCGTTAAACTTTTGAACAGAAGAAAATGACCATATTTGATTTTACTCAACGTTCATACAATTGTGCCCAACAACCGAATATAAATGAGTATTTTGAAAGGCGGGATGCAGACATCTGCATGTCGGACCTGAACCGGGGAGTTGCAAACTGGTTCTGACCAGGGAATCAGTCACGATGTGAGCCTGTCCTGCAGCCGGGGCTGACAGACCCCCTCAGAGGAGGGGCATGTTCAGCCTGAGCTCCCTGCTGTCACAGTCTTTCCAGACTGGAGCAAGTGTGCATACAATTGTCTTAGCGCGTGGTAGCTTCAAAAGTGCGATCGTACCCATTACGCTGAGAAACCTGAAGATTTAAGGAAATTAATATGGATAGTATTTAGGTGGTTGGAATCTGCTCTTCTGGAGAGACCTCATGAAAAAGGAGGAAAATACCAGTTTGTATTTATATTTGAGGCTTTTAAACTTCAATAAAGGCAACATTAAGACCTTGAATATTTTTATATTTGCCAAAACCAAATTTTTGCCCTTGTCTCTGTTTCTAAGCAAATATGAGCCTACAGCGAGCACTGTTGTATCCTCAGGATATTGTTTTCAAGTAGACTGTAGAGCTCAAAAGCAAATGATCCAGAAAGTGAAAACGTAGTATGTTGGGCAAAGTTTGGGGGAATTAATGTTTTTTAAAGCACAGATAGTTGGTTTTGTTCTAACTGATAGACAAATAAGAGCAATTAAGGCCAAGAACAAGTCACTTTGGGGAAATGCGTTTTTGCAACCCTCTTCTCAGACTGTAAGTCTGTGTTCTCCTGTGTCACAAAACCTTCCTCCTCGCCAACTCTTTGCACATTTTGGAGCCACCATATCATGGAGAATTTGTTCATGGTGTTGTTCCTGCAGGACTGTTCTACTACCATCTTGCTGCTGTTCACAGGCTGTCATGCTCCTGACTTACTTTAAACATCTCTTAAGTTTTAGAGCTCTGGCTGTGTTTGTGAAGCTCCAAGATGGACAGACAGACTCACGCTTCTCGTTTATGTTTTTACTTCGACCTTTCAAGGTCTTTTCTGCTTGGGAAGAGAGCAAAGAGGGTGAAAAGACCCTTCTGCATATTTGCTTGGCAGTGTTTTGTGAGAAGTTTCGTTTGATGTTTCGGGGGTTTTGTTCATTTTTGACAGTTTAAGAGAAGTGATGGCTGTACTAATATGCAGGTGAAGCAGTGCCTGCATAAGGAGCACTTGTGGATGACCACAGTATTGCAGTACTGAATGGAAGGTGGGTTTTGTGGTACTATAAGGAGGGGGAAAAATGTATGCTGAGAGTGGAAAAGGGGATCTAATACTACATAAATGGAGTAGAAAAGATAAGTGAGCAAACAAATGCCTGGTCCTTCAGTAAAGAAGATGAAAGGACAAAGTGGAGACAGCGCTGAGTGTGGGGAGGAGTGGGAGGGGGGAGAGCAGTGCTGCAGCGCAGAGGCAGCCTCACCTGGAGCCCTGTGCCCTCCCCATCCTCAGCATTAGCAGGTAAACTCATGCATATTCATAGTGATAGAAATAATAACAATAATGAAAATTGGTAGCAAAATCAAATTAATGTGGTCTCCTGCAGCAGAAATATTTACCCGATGTGTCCTGCCAGTTACAGAGATTGGCATTAAACCTAGACATTACCTCATCTTCCTGGGCAGACAGCCTATTTCTATGCTAAGCAAGTCTGCAGGAGTGAACAACTGAATACCTGCCTGATTAGCTGTGCAGCAGCAGATCCTGGTTAGAAGCGATTTCCCTTAGCGCTTTCTCTCTCTTTTGCTCGCCCGCTTGCTCTCTGCAAGGTTTGTCACCATGCATTATCAAGCTATGTTTTTCATCTTGAAGGGCACGTTGCAGGGGAGATCGGCCAGACAGGTGGGCTACTGTAAATGCTGAACTAAATCAGAAAGGTCAAGAAGAACAGAAGGAAAAAAGTAAAGTGTGTATATATGTGTGTGTGTATCTCCCTCCCCGTCTCTGCATGTGTCAGTGCCAGCTAGGTGAAACTGGATTAATGAGGAAGGGAGAGATAAGTGCTAAGAGGATTGTGCTATAAAAGGAGATTTTGGGTTTTGAGAATAGATGAGGGTTTCTCTATGAAAACTTTAATTGGCTACCTTAGATCATTTCTTTAGCTTTGTTCCTGGGTGGCAAATCATAAGTTTCCTGCTGGGCGTAAAATCATAGCATAATTATGATAGTTGGCCTGCGTAGAGTGTCTTCTATCACAGACTCCCAGCATGCTGTATATTCCTTAAAAAATTAAGCCTCATAATGTATTTCAGACAAGTAGTCTGACAAGTAGTAATAAAAATAGTAATAGGAAAAAACCCAAAGTGGCAGAAAAAAATCTCCAACAACAACAGTTGATTTTGTTGCAGCACCTTTAAAAGAGCATCATACTATCCACCTGCTTGACTACTGCTACTCTTTTTTCCATAGCAAAGTTCAAGGAGTCCAGGATACAGTATCAGTTACTGATTTGTTGAAGTCCTCATAGTAATGCCTTTGTGCATTCAAGAGCCGCGGATGTCCGTAGGTCACCCCTCTGCCTTTGTATTGGCATGCCAGTATTTTCCCATGTATACATCTGTTTCCATTTCATACCTGTATGAAGCTGGCCACCCAGCCACCCCGTCCTTTTTCTTCATTTGGCTCCATTGCTTGTATTTTCAGGAAGATGTGGAGAAAAGTCAGAGTGAAATTAAGCTTTTTGTTCTTCTGTTTTGATGTTCAGAAATCTGAATTCATTCTGCACAAGGCTGGTATTTATACAGTAGATTTCTTATCTGTTTTGATCAGTGGATGTATTTCTAAACTGCAGTCAGCTTAACTGTTGAAGATGGTGAGGAACTACCTCATGGAGAAAAGGCCTGAATTGATTGGCATCTTCCACCTTCTTCTGTCCTGCCAAAACACAGGTGGCTTCTGCCAGACCTGCTCTTCCAGGTGGTCACGCTCTGGAAGTAACTTCTCCTTCTCACAGTTACTGGTCCTAATTCTGAGAAAGCGTATTGCTGAAACATGCAACGCTCTCCTGGAAATGGGGTGGGGACTGGAGATGTGGAGTCCTGCACCAGTAGACCTGCTTAATGACTGGGTTATTTTCCAGGAAGGGAGTTTTTTGTTGGTAAACAGCAGCAGGTTGCTGCCTCCTGAGTGTCTTAAAGGGGGAGAAAATCCTTTTTAAAAAAATCCAGTATCTTTTAACCACAGTGATAAAGACACTGTAAAAACACAGAAGTGCGCACTGATTCTCCACTCTCTAATTATTGGTAGAGCTGAATGTTTTAATTTGTAAGGCTATCATTTTGGTTAAGTGGCAGTTAGTATTTCTGGTAGAAATGTTAAAGAAAGCTTAGAAAGGTATAGGCGTCCAGATGCTCAACCTTGCTTATGAGGATTTTGTCATTGTTTTCATTAAATTCGTTGAAACAGCAGCACCATCTTAAAGTGACGTTTTAAGAGGCAGTCGCATAAAAGTGATGCCATCAACAAAAAGGGAAGCAGTGTCCTGACATACATCAAGGGAACAGTAGGAGCTTATGGCCCTCTGGAGCAAAGGAGGAAAAAGATGTTTGCTTGATCTTGGTAAACTATGTCAAAATTCTGCATTTCATCAAAATATCTGAGGGAGGTCTCTGACCTAATTGGGTTTTTTCCTCAGTAATACAGAAGATAATTCTACATCATTGCAGTATTTCCAATACTTCATAGTCAAAAAAGGGTGCTCTCCTGCTGCTAGTGATTTGGCCTAGTTAGACGTAGGCAGAAGACCTTGAATACATTTCAGACAGGTTATTTAAGTGGTAAAAGATTTGCAAAGTCAGATTGTCCTCTTTATGAAAGGACAAGTAGACCACTGAGGTATTTCTGGATGTTAATTTGTAGCTAAATTATAAAAGTCATTGGGCTTCTTGATTTAAGAATCTAATCTTTCATAGCGTTGGGGCCAACTAGCGTGGTGGAAGATCAAGCTGCCTACGTTATCAAAGTATACAAGCATTAGCTTGTCGCATAGGAGAAGTGCTAATACTCTAAACATGAGTTTGAAGGAGTCATCTCCACAACCCTTGTGCCTGCAGGCAGGAGTGACTAACGGAAGAAGAAAAAAATAGTTTATTTCTGAAATAAAGTGGCATTTTCTATTCTGTCATCCATAGATGAGAAGAATGGACATTGGGTTATGACACTGCTCTCTAAATTTTTCTCAAGGGAAAACAGAAGCGGAACATAATCTTCATTTTTTTTCAGAATATTTCCTCACTTAAGGCAAAAGCAAGAACATCATTGCTTAAGATGTGACAGAAAATATTACGTTGTTTCAGTAGTCATGTACAGTGCCAGCACAACCTGTGCTGCTTTTTGGCCAGTGACCATGCAAGAGTGAACAAAGTTTTTTCAGTATGTCCCCAAGTAAATTTTCCTTTTAAATCCCAGGGCTCAGGCAAAATAAATGTGTAAGTCATTGGTTACAACACTCTTCTTCAGCAAGCATTTTTGTTTCTGCTCAAAACAGAGAAGTATCTAGAAGCTGTCCTGTGGCTTATCTTTTGACCTGACAATTTACATCTTCATCTAAATTGGAAATGCAGCAGGTTGCTAACAGGGAGGTATGGTAGATTCCAGAATACTTTTTATCTTATCAGCGATCTCTGCCTGCGTCAACATTACAAAATGGTGCTGGCACTGTATACCTGATGGCAAATTAAGTTACTTCCTCTTTAATATATATTCTTAATGGCCTTGAACTCCTAGATCCATTGAATGAATGGTGTGATCTCTGCATCAGGCAGATGTATCTTTTTCACATGATGATTATAAACTCCTGAGCCTCCACCCATGCCCTGGACTGTGATTGCTCTAAATTTTCTTGACTTAGTTTTTTTCTTTTATTTTACCACTTCCTTATAAATGCTATGATCTTACTCTGTAATGATATTTACCCTAGGATATGATGCCATTAAAACGTAACAGCTATCCTGTTTTACTTACATAAACAGCTAAAATACAGATCAGTCAATAAATAAGGAACAAATAAATAGCAGAGCTTGCTTTTTTTTATAATAGTGGTACCATTAGCAGTTGTCAGATGGATAGGCAATGTAACTTTGATTCTTTGGATTACTGTTGTCATCCACCTATCAGCAGTTCAGATCATATACTACTTGGGATATTGGTAATCTGATTTTGCCAGTTCCGTATTGTTTTAATGATAAAATTGCAACTCCAAATAAACAAAGTCTCTTGGCCCATTACGTTAGAACACAAAACTAAAATGCTTCCCGTGTGTCTTCTGTAAGAGAAGAGTTTTTGTGAGTATTGTTGAATGGCATGAGTTTAAATACTGTCATGTGTTTTGCAGACAGAAGCTGAATAGGCAGAGCTCAGGTCTGAGAAGGTGCTGCTGAGTCTCTGCTTACCACGCTCTGCCAGTGGCATCCAAATCTCCAGGGGGGGCTGCAAGGGAAGAGGCAGGATCCTCAACATACTGCATTTTCAGCTGATTCACAGCTGCTGAGGTGCTGGGTGGGAAGGTGCAGCATCGCCCACGGTGCGCTGTGCGCTCAGCAGTGTTGTCTGTGGTCCAGCACAGACAGGGAGCAAGTGTCAGACGGCTCCTCCAGCTGCAGGGAGAGATGTTCACCTGCTTTCCCGGGGACAGGGCTACTAAGCATGTCTCTCTACTGAGCCAGAAGCTCTGGCCGACTTTCCTTCTCCACAAAGCTCAAACTACTTTCTTAGCAGAATGCAGTGTTCACCAGATGCTGCTATGCTCTGGGTATTTTCCTCTGCTGCTGTTTCAGACACTTAGAAGTAAATGAGAATTACTCTGTACTAAAAACATTGCAAAATATTTCTTCCCTGTTTAAAATTTCCAAAGAGATAAGGCTTTAGTGGCTGTGAACATTGTGCGTTTGTGCATGTGTGTGTGCACACGCATGCAAGCGCATGTAGACGTGCATTTGCCTGTTTGCCTGCCTACTTCTCACCCCTCCGCAAAAACTTTGGAACCAATGGTCCCCCAAAAGAGGAACAGGTCTTGGAGATGTCACGGTTTCTTCAAAAGTGAGAAGCAGGTGAAAGAGAAAGACCTTGTTAATGAGCCCATTGAATGAAAAGCTGAGGGAAGAGCCCAGTGCCTAGTCAGCACCAGAGGCTGTGTGAGAAAGGGATGGTATGGGATGCTTCAGCTACTGGAAGAACTTTTTTCAATGCTTGCATCTTACTGAACATCAGCAATCCGACCAGAAAGCTCTGGGAAATCAGACGTCATTAGTTTTGCTGTTCACAGACCCGTGTGTGATTTTAACATTTCTTTTGAAGAACATGTAGGGCACATGAATACTGCCACGTTGATATCTTCAGAGTTGTATGCTCTCCAATAGCAAAGTAGTTTGTGTAATAGCCATGTAGGCTTGCCTACACATTTCATCAAATCTCTTCAGCAAGGCAGAGTTGCTGCTGCCTGTAAAAGCTCAAAGGTGCTTCCCCTTTCATATCCAGTTACTTCTTGTCTTTGTGAATCTGCCAGGAAAGGAACTTGAAGAGTTGAATCACTTATCATGGGCCATGTTGTGGTCACCTTTTCTTCAGGAGCTAGACTGGGACCTCAGATTCCTTTAACATATGCCAAAAAGCCTTCAAGGCGGCAATTGATTTCAGTTATCACCTATTAAAGATGGATTTGAATTGGGAATTTAGCAGCAAAAGACTGTTCTGGCCACTTTGGTTTTGGAGGGCAGGAGGAGGGGGGAGTGATGCAAAAGTCCAAGGATCCTTTTTTCTCACTGAGGCATTTCAGGTGTAGTTCTGGTGGACTGATTTTCAGTTCACAAGATCTGCTGTAGATTTTTCTTTTTGTTCATATTTCTGCATGTGGTAGTTAAAACCAAAGATTGGATTTTTAAGTAACTGAGATACTGAACTACAATAGGTTAAGGTTGTATTAGTAGCCTTTTTTTCTTATGCCTTAAAAAATTGGCAGAAAGGATGACTGGATAAATTATGTTATGGTACTGAATACAGAATTTTATTGAAGTGGTTTTGCAATATCCTATGTACGTAGATACAGTAAAGAGGAAACAAAAAGTATGTACTAAATGCTTTAGCTTTCACTTACCATTAAGGTGGTCATGATAGTGCATGTAAGAATTTATATATATTTTTTAAGACCTGTTTTTCTTTTTAGCTGCCATATTAGAAAATTCTGAAAGCTCAGTTTAGTTACTGAAATATGTTAGTCTTGTTTCTAACCAAAGGTGGGCAATATTTTCAAAAGTAGTAGTAAGAATGCAGCATAAAAGAAGAGGCGTCAGCCTGAGAGATTTTTCCTCTGCTAAAGGGCTGCCCAAAATGTTGATTTTATTTTTCTCACTGAGTTGTTTCAAGTCTGGTGATTCATGACATTATTTGGGCTGTATTTTCTGATCATCTTGGAAGATGCTATGGAATGTACCTTGAGAGATGCTTAAAAATAGTGTAAATTGAATTAATATTAAGAGGTGGATGTTGAGTGGGAGATGAAGTAAGGAGATTAATAAGTAATAACTTGCAGAATCTTAAAAGTGTTCATATTTCTCGGTCTACTCTCAGTGTGTATCTGTGCGCACGTACACACAGCTGTGTGTGGAATGCCCTCCATCACTATCCTTCCTCAAATAAAACACTGTTTGCTTATGAGAAGATTTGGTGAATTCCCCAAAGACCAGGGTCATACAGTGTAGCATCAGTGGAAGATGAAACTGCTTCCTGTAGTAGTTTTTTTCTGGATTGTGCAGTGTTTGAGAATAGGTAAGAGCGCTTGTGTGCTTGGAACGTTGTAAAAAGCACATGTGAATAGATACAGGGGTGTCCATGTATGTCAATGGCCATACATACCTGTGACTTTGCGTACCTGCGTGAATAAGAGTCCCTTCCAGCCTTCTGAGACTTTTTGGATCTCAGGCCAAGAGTTTTTGTGCACCTTGACCTTGTGCAAGTCATTGCTCTTTGCATAAGTAACAGAGCAGATATACAGACAACTGATGATGTGTTGAATGTGACTGTTTAACAAGTATAATTGAAACACCTTCTTATCTTGAAGCTCTTAATATAATTCTCAAATAGCAATTTAACTACCACGATAACACTGTCAAAGTGGAGTTGACATCATATTGCTCCCCCTTTTTTTAATGGCAGATGGAGTGAGACATAAAGAGGTTGCGCGTTTTTTCCTGTGTTCTGCAGGTAATCATCATTAAAGTTGGACTCCAGAGCTTTTAACTCTAAACCCATTAGAAAATTATTATTAGACCATTATTAATGCATGCACTTATTTGATTCAGCTGTGAACACTGTTACGTGTTCATACATGTTATGTAATGTTGAAATCCAGTTACATGAAGCTTTAGTGCGTTAACAGAGAAAGACTGTGTAGAAGGAAAGGTGAAATGCCACGTTGTGTTGGAATGCTACCTTCCAACCTGACTTTTGACTTAGGACACCTACTTAATTGAAGGGCCACATCTTAAATTTGATCTCAAAATATCTGTGCTCCTCTTTATGCAAAGACAATGGTGTGTGATCACGCATATGAAATGAAAAATGTGTGGCTGGATGCGCAGTTGGGTTCACATTGCCTGCATTTTGGTAATTTCATTTCAGTTTGAATACCTGATCTTNTGCCTGCATTTCGGTAATTTCGTTTCAGTTTGAATACCTGAAGACTCCTCTGACATTCTCTGGAACTGAAAAAAAGTCTCCTGGCAAAAAATCTGAACTCTACAAGTACAGTTAAAAGAAACATCAGACTGGGTGGGGAGGGGAAGACAAATATTCTGCTTTTGAAAACAGAAAACCGGTGCCATTACTGTAGGGCCAAAGTGTTGGGACTGTAGCCTCAAGTGTTTGTACATGATATTATAAGTGTGTGGCTGTTCAGAGCACCCGTGTCTTGCAAATACTTTTCTTCAGTTTGTTAAATGTATTTTAGGCTCTGAAAGTCTCAGGCACAAGGAGAGGGCGCCGAGAGGAGTGATTGTAACAGGTATTAAAATTTGCACCTTTTTTTTTTCTCAAAGCTGAACAAAGAGACCTTACAAATCACCAACTGCTGGAGTGTTAGAGAGAAAACCTTCATGCTACCAAAAGTGTAATAAAATTTGATGACTAAAGCAGTAAACCAGTGAATTATCCTTATTGCTGAAGTGCCAGGGAAGGATGGAAGTTGTGTTTGATAGCAGACCTTTATATCCCATGCCTTTTCCTTTTTATTTGCTCATCAAAGCAATACTGCACAAAAATTATGTCTCTTAGGGAAAATATCATACATACTAGTCTGCAGTCACCCACGGAATCTAGATGATGCATCATTTCTCTCACTATGATGTAATGTCGTGGTTTAGGACAAACCAGGACGTGTAATCTCTGTCATAACTACATGCCAGGTAAAAAGCATCATAGCACTGACAGCAGTCCAGGAGGGTTAGATGCATCATGGATGGTGAAGATGATTTCAGATACTTTAGTTGTTGACTAACTGGAAGCATTTCCCTTCTCAGAAGGACAGGGAACAAAATGCTGCAGAGAGGGATTTTGTTGCCAGATTTTGTAGTTCTAACAATGTCTAGTTTTTGAGTCGTAGTAAGATATTGAACTTTAGAGAGGTTGAGGGACAACTCACCTCCTTTCATATTATCATGAGGATCGTGCTACCACATGTCCAGAGGTGTGGCTTGCACACTGTAGATTAGTAAAACAGGAGAGAGATGATAAGGTGTGAGTCTATAAACAACAGGTAAGTCTAAACATTTCTGCTGAGATTTTCTTTGTTGAAATGTTTATTCGCATGTGCCTGGCTGTTTCCAATTATTTATTTTTTTAATTAATTAATTATTTGCTGAGAAGATGGTAGTAAGAACAACCATTAAAGTGAAATTTCGAAATCACTGGACAGTGATGCTGATACACATCAATGTACGTGGGTACAGATGAAGGGCTCAGACTCAATATTGAGCCCAAGAGTTGCTATATCTGTACTTAACCATTAAACCATTCAGGTTTAAATTCTCCAGCTTTTTCACAGAGAAAAAGAAACTTAATTACCAAGGAGATCCAAGTGTCTTTAAGACAATTCTATCTGGATATGAGGGTGTGCAGTCCTGGTATTGGTAACTCATCATTTCCCAATGGCTTTCAAGGACTGTTCTGGAAGTCCCAGACCTGATGTGTTATTTAGTGCAGACTCACTGGAGCTAGTAAGAGCATAACCCCATGGCACGTCAGCTGGGGACAAAGTACTCAGTGTCTGGGTGGGTCAGGTTTAGTGATTAGGTCTTCTGCTGGCATTCAGACATTGGCAGACACAAGTGTCGGAGAGGACACAAGGCAAAGACAGAAGCATCATCAAAAGCAAAACAAGGATCAATAATGTTGTGCAGCAATGTGTAGGCTGTAATGATGAGTGTGTGAGGCATTGAGGGAAAGACTAGTGCAGATGGCGGGCTTTTAGGAGGGTCCACAATAAGTGCAGGATTTTGCGCTGGACAGGATTTCTTTCTTCCTTTGGACCCCGGTCAGTTTGTTAATTCCTCTTGCAGCGGTCAGTCGGTCAAGGCTGGTTCTTAACAATCATCAGGAATGGCCCAAGTTGCAGAACCTCCAAAGGAGGCAGCAGCTGATAACCCCTCTTGAGTCACTGCAGGGGTAGTGCCTTGCTGGTTATCTGTGAGACCAGACTTTTCCTGTAAGCAGCAATGGTGAGGCAGCTATGGGTGGTTGGTGGTTGGTGTCTAACGTCATTGACAGTATCTCTCTGGCAGAAAAGTGTTTGATGCCAGTTCAGGGAGATCAACTTCTTCAGAAGCGACAGGTAGGTACCAGCTCTCGGGTTGGCAATGGCAGCTTGATATCATAGAATCATAGAATTGTTAAGGTTGGAAGGGACCT
>RSEF01000002.1:53641932-53707058 GCA_003993805.1 Himantopus leucocephalus
TCCTATCGAGATATACCCGAAACCTTAAAGATGCATGTTTCTGCTAGCAAATCAAGGGCTTAAGTTCTTTGTTATAATATTAGAAACAAGTTTGCAAAAAGAGAAATGCAGTAAATCACATCAGGAGCACTTCAGTAACTATTATTTAGGACCTTTCAGGTATAAATTAGCTGTGGAAGCCGAGAAGCAGTTCAGCACTGAGTTCCCTTCCAGGGCACTCTTTTCCCAGGAATACCCAGGGAGTTCCTGGTTATTGCCAAGTGGAAATGAAGCATCAAGCTGTCTCCTGAGCTTCATCAACCTTCCCATGTAACTTACTGCACTGCAGCTTTGTTCAGATGGTGCCTGTGAATAAGCAAATCAAATATTTGTTAAACTTGTTTGGTATTAAGTTGGGACATGCAAAAAGTTCCTTGGAATGTTAATTTCCTACTTTTGGTTTCCTTTCCTGTCTAGGAAGGTAGTTGAAGTGCAGTTCTACCCACTTATCCTGCATGATAACAAACTTTTTTTTTTTTTTTTTAAACTTCAAGGCTTTCCAGTGTCATATAGACCATTCATGTTAAAAATCAATACTCTTAAGAAAGTGTGAGGGAGTGGTGATTGCAGCATCTTATGCCTGCACCTTTAATTCTGAGGTGTTGCCTTTGATCAGGGGAAGCTCTGTCCTGGGAATGAATGCAGATAATTATCACGATTTCTTTTCTGTCATCTGAAAGAGCAGATACCAAACTGTTCATTGGGTTAACACTTTACCACCTCTTAATTATATATGATATTCAGCCTCAACTTTTAAAAAAGGGGGGAGAGAGGAATAGCATCACAGAGTTTTTTGACCACTTTTACCATGTGTGTACACTCATCATGATGTAGCTGTTTTCATGGGTGATCTCCTTCTTGACATACTCTTTCTATGAAGAATTATGTGAATTTAGTATGAATACAGTAGCTTCACCACCCTCCACCCTCCCTATGCGTTTCTTGGGGTTGTTATGTTTTTGTGTGGGTTTTTTGGGAGGGAAGGAAGTGAGATAAATGTCATCACTACAGAACAGAATTAAGGTGTTTCTATTTTGTCAACTGTGCATTTCCACAGCCTTTAAACATACAGATTTCATGTCAAACTTGGTCTCTAAACTTCTGTGCTTTCTAAAGGTGCTGCTATTTACAATGCCTTAGACTCTTTTTCCTCTTTTTCCTCTTAAATTGTAGTTATGTTCTCTCAACCTTAACTCTAAGTCAAATGTCTTCCTTTTGTTTGGAGAATGGTGCTATATTAGAAATGCATCTGATGCATATATTACAAAAGCTAAATGGTTGGGGAGAGGAAGAGGGGCAAAGTGTGTGTGTATGTGTCATTACAATCATTTACAAAATGCTTTGCTTTGAAAGTCTAAACCTTATTCAAATGTAGGTTGCGCAGTCTTCTTTTGATTCTTCCAAGATCTTATCCTGCAGGTTTTATACTGTACAAATAGAGACTACCAAAAGAAGTGTAAAATAGTTTTATGTGTGTGTATAAATTATTTTTTTTTCCATTTAAACTAGTTATCTTTAGAAGGTAGAAGTGCCCCAATACACTTTATTAGATCATTGAGAAGCTAGGCACTGCTTATCCTGTATTTGAGAAAAAGAAGTTTTATTAAAGCCACATCATCTTGTTTTGGGTTGCTTAGCAGGTTAAACTATTCATGGTAGTAATGAAGACCTCTTGAGGAGGCGAAAGGAGCACAGGTCTGTGTTACCTGTCCATGGGCTGTTGAGCTCTCTTTGATTTAGCAGCCAGAGCTGAATTTTCGCTGATGTAATGCATGCATATATCCTAATGTGTCTTACTTTTCCATGAGGGTATTGCTGTCTGGTTTTGGAAGTAGAAAAAGGACAAAAGATATAAAAGCTTGCAGCTTCATGGTTTTAATCCATTTTTTCATATTTTCTCAGTCAGCTACTTGCTTTATGTTGAATTTAAACAACTTGGATTTTTATTTCCTAATTAATCTTGGTATGTTTCTTTCAGTTTTTAGGCTGTTGCAGTGCTACTCTGTAAGTACCGAAATTGCACTGCAACACAGTTGCAGCACCACAAAATCCAGTTATTTCTGTTAATATAATTTTTGTCTACGTAATGCATTAGATTTTTTTTTTATTTGTTCATTTTTCCTGTCCTCACATCTACCTACAAGGGGCTCTGCTCAGATACATCTTGGGGATTTCTTCTTCTAAGAGAGTGACTCCCTATGCCATTCTCACCATATCCTAGGACACGGGTATCTTCAGGCAGTGTGGTGGAGACAGGGAGAAGCTGTGGTTTAAGTACTCCAGCTCTCTTTAGCTGACAGAGTACGTTTGGAGGAGTTTTTCCTTGTGCTGCATGTTAAAGCAGACTTGAGGCTTGTCTGTGTTTCAGGGCTGGACAAATAAGTAGGGAGGAGCTGTAATTGTTTTTCTGACCCTCCTTCCCGCTGAACCAAGCAGAAATTCTATAGCGAAGAGAACTTGGCCCATTATTTTGAATAGCAATGTTAATTGTACCTCATCATCCATTACCTAATTCAGGTCATGCTTTATTTTGCTCAGTTTAAATTATCATTCAGATTTGGTTAACCCAGGAATGCAGGGCAGTGACATTAAATACTTGGTTAATTTGAAGATCTTCAGATTCAGCAAACCAACCTTTAAATATCAGCAGAATGTTGGAGTGGCTGCAGCATTCTTTCAGCATCGTATGATTTTTATAGACTTGATTGCTCATATTAATGCATTTTTGGTATATTTCTTCCCATTTGTTCCCAGGAGAAATTTCAAATTGAAATAGTAGAGTAAGCAATATTTTCAAGTGCTTCTAATGGTAAAGAAATAGAGCCAATTCACAAAAAGATTTTGGGTTTTTTTGTTGTTGTTTTTTGCATTTACGTATCCAGAAGAAAAGCATACATGCAGTTAAATAACTGTGCATATCCTTCAGGAGTTTTGAAAAGTACTTTCACTCCACCCAGTCAAAAGCCCTTTTGGAAACCAGCAACTCTTCCATGATGTACAATGGATCCCCCCCTTCCTCTGTCAAACAAGACATGATTTTACATTTGCATTTACTTTCTTGCAGTTAGTACAGTGTTAAAGCTCTCCGATACTTTAACATAGCCCTTAAATGCAAACTGGGCTATAAAATTAGATGACCATTCTTGCAGTGATTGGTCTGCCTAAGTTCTTGTAGTGTATCCATTATCCGTGGCATCTCATTGCCTTCCTGGGAGTCTCTCTCAAAGAACCAAGAGCTTCATGAGAGGGCTTGCAAAAACTTGTTTTTCTCCATTTCCTGAAATGCTGCCTGTTAGATTGGACCCACCTGGTCTTGATGAGCTTTACAGAACTTAGATGGCAACCCGTCATCACCTGGCATCTTGCCAGTCCTGAAGGACTTGATAGCTTCCCTGGTTTTCATCTTATAAAAGGCTTTGCGCTTCATTGGCAATAGTTGCTATGTCAGGTCCATTCTGGCAGATATGCTGGCAGATTAGAGTAATTATCATAATCAGATGTGTGTGATGGGGGGGGGTGTGTGTGCAAAAAACCCTGTAAACTGCTGACTGTATGAAGAGCTTCAGCAAATAATTTCTTATCCGCAGGTGAAGTACTTTTGTTGCCCTAGTGTGGTTTATGCTGAGCTGACAATTATTTCCTTGCTTGTTCCTCACACTAACTCTGCTTAGTATACGTTAGAACTTTTTGGTAAAATGGTAGGTTGAGTTAATACTTAGTCCTGGCAGAGTGCCACGGTAGTGTGCTTGGTGTCTCTCTTTTTTAACATGAAATGCTCTATGGATGTCTCAAACTCCCAAATACTCTCTCATCAGTAGTCTTAGGGCTGTCTGTCTGAGATTAATCTTGTGTCCCACTTACGAAGATACAAATTGTTGAAGTCTGTACAGTGGGAGCTAGGTGGAACTTAAAGGCTGGTGTAGACTGAATTTATACTGGGAGTCTATAGCATGGCGAACCCTGCAGACCCACAGGTCCTGACGTGTATGTGAAGTAACCAAGCCAAGTCTAGTCCATTCCAGCACACAGGCTCATCATCGGCCTTTCTCATTCCTTCTGGCACTTGTTTTCTCTTCTTCAGCTGGTTGTTGGGAGATGTTGTGGCCAGTTGAGAGGAGCTGGCAGGGTGCTTCAGCCACAGGGCACACAAGGAGCATGCACGCAGCAGGAGACGGTCCCTGCACAGTCACTTGGCTATGTGCTGCTCAGAAAGATCACATCCTGTTTCATGCCATCGTTTTTGTATGTGGAGAGAGGTAGCTGGTAAAGTAAAAAAATTTAAGGAATTGAGGTCTTTCTTGGTTTCATTTACCACCAATGTGAAATGGTTATAACAGTGCAAATCAACAAAACTATAAGCATGAGAGAGACCAAGATCTGAGTCAGGCCCTGAAGCCTGAGGACAGCAAAGAGGATGGAGCCAGGCTCTCTTCAGTGGTGCCCAGTGATGGGACCAGAGGCAGTGAACACAAACTGAAACACAGGAGGTTCCTTCTGAACATCAGGAAACATTTTTTTACTGTGAGGGTGACCAAGCACTGGCACAGGTTGCCCAGGGAGGCTGGTGAGTCTCCATCCCTGGAGATACTCAGAAGCTGCGTGAAAATGGTCCTGGGCAACTGGCCCTGAGTGGCCCTGCTTGAGCAGAGGGGCTGGATCAGCTCACCTCCAGACGTCCTTTCCAACCTCAAGCACTCTGTGAGTCTGCAATCCATGGAATATGACATGCTGGGACGCACAATAATAGCATCATGATTACTCAGTTGCTCACAAACTCATATTTTTTAAATTTTAAACCCGAAGGCCAAACTTACGAGTACTGATGTCTTCTGTTTCCTGTTTCCATGCAGTGTGTCTGTAGCTCATGCAGCTACTGCACTTACAACAATGTGGTCAAGTTGATACATAGTATGGGTCTGAATAAATGTGAAGGAATGTAGAAATTAAATCAAAACAATCTTTTATTTACAATAAGTGGCCTCCTTTTAATAGCAGCTCCTATTAAGCTTTTGAATTATCTGTTTTGTCTATATGATTATTTTGCTGCCTTTCATTATAATTAATTGGGTAGCTGAGCTTTCCTTTAGAAAACAATGGAATTTTTTCACATGAAGCCAATAGCAAGGAAATGCTGCAGAAAGTCATGAGAGCCTCAGAACACAACCTTGTTTTGGTTTTGGGATAGAGTATGTGGAATTACACACAGCTGCAAGAAAAGCCCGAGAAGAGTCTCAGACAAATTAGAATTTTTTCAAAACATCTTCTGTTTCTATCCACCTTCTCATCTAGCTAAAATTCAGTTTCATGTTTCAACTACTGCTGTGTACTTTTCTCTTGCCCTGACAAATGCAGTCTTGCTCATATCCATGGCAAATGCTCCTGCAAAGATTGTTGTCCCAGCTTGTCACTGAAGTTGGTGATGAATGTTGGCATCACTGGTTGATCAGAGACAGGAGCTGATATTTCAGTGAGAAATGAGATATGATAGGTAGGAAATGAATAGGTCTTGAAAGCAAAGGCGAGCAATTTATGTGCTAGAGATTTTGTTATAGGGGAAGGATTAGAAGAAAAGAGTGACATGGGTAAACTTTCCTTAGCCTTTTGCTTTCAACACCTATGCTCTTCCTTGAAAGCTCCTGTAAACATCCTCCAGGCGCTCAGGGTATCCTTCTCAGAAGTCTCCCTTGCTGTTGTGTCTGCAGAAACTTTGCAATGATGAGGTTAGGGTATTATTCTAACTTACACCACCTGATGGCTTCTTTGCAGTCTTGCTCTCTTTTAATATTCATCTGCATGTGCCTTCTCGTAGACTGTAGGGCTCACGCAGGTGAAGAAGGGAGCCTTTGCTAGCAGCCCTCTCTGCAACGAGGCTTATTCATCAGACTTCATGTACTGGAACTGTTAACCCCTATCTAATGAGCAACCCCTCCAATCCTTGACCTACATGTTTGCCTAGTGACCCAGCCTTAAAATTAACTGGATGGCCTCTTAAGTAAATCTTGCCCTAGTTGAGCAGTCCCAAGCCTTGGCTTGGCAGTCTGTTGTAAAGTCCAGACCTCCCTTTTCTGATTAGTATCCACAGCCTTTTCCTTAGCCGTAACCCCTGCAGTACAGCCATCTGTCTAGCTCAATGATACTTTTTTCCTTGTAAATCCCTCTCCATCCCTGGTGGGTCATGTAAATCATTTAATGCGCTGCTTGTACAGCTCTTTCATAAGCATATAAAGTAAGTCGAAAGATGGAGATTTCAGTACACAGTAGAGTCAATGGATGCAGGAGGAGGGGGTATGCAATGAGGCAGTGTGAATAGGTTATGGATAAGGAATAGTGAAGTCCTGCACCCTGAGAAAGACAGTCAATGTCAACTATCTGTGCGGCAGATTAAGAAGTATCAGGAATGCTCGAGCTTTCTCCCCCCGCAGAGCCACTTCTGGCTTGAAAAGATTTTTTTTTTTCAGCTTGCAGGCATCACTGTTTAGGAATAGCTGAACTCCTTTCCAGATTATTTCAACAGTGTGATCGCTTGTCATCAGCACGGAGCTAGCTCGTACGCTGCGGTGGCCATTGGGCTGACTGCATGCAGAAGGACATGGGTGTTAGTGCATTGAACTCCTCAAGCTCTGGTGCCTTGAAGGCACAGTAGCTCAGCTCAGGGCTCGCCTCTGTGCCTGAACCGAGCCGCCCTCTCCCTCAGTTTGCACCGTAGTGTCCCGAAGGGCTTGCACTGAGCAGAAGCTGATAAGCCCTCATAGCCCAGCATGATCCCCTGTGGTGTGCTCTGCCTTCCCACTGTGAGTTTAGTTGGGAGCCTCTTTAGTGGGTGCCAGGGCCATGGGGTGCCATGCTACTGCTGTGGGCTCATCACATCGCTGGAGAGGTGACGAGCACTTGTCGTGCTTTCATTCAGTGTGGCTGGGATTGGTTCTGTGTTGGTCTTATAGAGATGAACGCTCTTCCTGGAGCATCCTTGGCCCAACGAAACAGCTGGATGAGAGGGAAAGTGCTCCCTAACAGTCCATAAGTGAACCATTCCGGTTTTAGAGGAATGTTTAAGGGGAAAAAAAAAATAATTAAGTGCTCCATATTAAACTTCAGCTTGATTTCTCATCGTGATTGGCTTAAACCCAGAAGTCAGACGCTTAATATTCTTGCTGAATCTTTAACTGTTGTAACTCTGGACAGCCTTCTGATCTGTACAGATGTCATCATGCGCTTTGTGAAATTCTTACCCTAGCAGTCTATAACAGCCAATTCTACCGTCATCTGCATATTGCAGGGAAAAGTGTTTCCTTTTATGAAAGTAGTCAACACTATTTCTCAAGGCCTGGTAAGCCAAGGTTTAGATTTGATCAAGTTGTAAATTGCTCAGTGGCAGGATTCGTAAAGACTGCGGAGTCCTAGAACAGCATGGCTCTGTGCACCTAGAATAAAGACATATGCTTATATGGTACTTTTTATTCCTAAAATAGGGAAAAAATACTAATCCTCACAACAAAGGCAGGAGACTCCCCTGTTTTGAATCTGTGAAACTGAGGAAGGGTGGTGGGAATTAGCAGAACCTGGAAGAGAGTTCCACCTTTCAGCTAAGGTTGTTGGTCTGTTAAATGATGTGGCCAGATTTCAAATCAGAGGACTCTCTAAAACCATGAAAAACAGCCGACTCAAGCTATTTCACATAGGATTGTTTCTAATTATTAATGACCTATTGAATATCTTGGATGAACAAAAGTATGTGGTTGGAAGTACAATTGATTGAAAGAGTTAAATCAAGAAAAAGTCCCTTACTCTGACTGCAGAAGTTTCACCTAAGATGTTATGGAAGTCCTGTTGTTCCAAATTAGTCATCACAGGAGAAGGCATACTCAGCTTTGTTATAGACGAAAAGCATTGGTGTAGGTCTTCCTCTTAACATCCACGATTCTGTAGCAACTATGACGCACTCAGTTATTTTTGGTTTAAAATGTTGTAAACAGTGAGGCATGAAACATTTTTGTTGACAGCATAACATGGAATGGAATAAAATCTGTTGCATCAGAGAAGTCCTAGGATAGTACGTGTGGATGTTAACCTAAACTGTCTGTGACATAAGGTCCCCTCTTACTAGATGATTGAATCATTGTCTAGGATACGCTAAAATTCCTTTGATATATTACTGAAAAAAAATTGAATCTTATATCAACTACAGTTACAATTATGCTGAAGAATTAATTTGATACCATTATCTCTTAAGTTATGGCATGCTTAATTTTGTCTGTGTAGCTCAGACTAAAAGGAGTTGCAGTTGTGTCATGGGAGCTGAAGCTACGTGCTGAGTTAGGACATGATCCGTGCCTGGGAAGCGTGGCTGGGTCCTGTGGGAAGGCTAGGAAGCAGAATAGTCCTTAAATATTCCTTTGACTTGAGCCTAATTTTCATAGATGGAATATGTTTTACTGAGCATTTTGGAGGGCTTTGCACTTGAGATACCGTTTTCCTGTTTTGATACTCAGTTGAATATTAAGGAACCTTTTATCTTTTGCTTCCTGGCTGAAGGTAACTTTAGATGATGCTGTGAATAGAGTGCGTGCCAATCCATAATGAAATTTCCAAGTGCAATTTACGTCAGGCACACTGCTTTGACCTTTCTGTTTTGTTTTTGTACGAGATGTGCAACAGCAGTCTGATCTTCCTCTTTCTAAAGTCAGAGCTTGTTTGGTGAAGTTTTCAAAATATTCCAATCTGATATATCTATCTGACAAGATTTATGAACCTGTTAATATTCCTTAAATTAACTTAAGACATCCCAGCATCTTGATAATTAAGCTTACACAATATCGTGTTGGCCATTAATTTGATTTCATATCTAGCTACACATGGTCTTTGAAAAGTTTTATGCAACATACACGTTTGTATACTTTTATCTGTAGTACTGAGCTACTTACCTGAAAATTGTTTTCTGCCTTATCTGTTCTTGGTAGGGCATGACATGTCTGTATGTATCACATGTGACTGCACTATGTTCTGTCCTACCTCTACCTTGTCTTCAGTCTTCTGTAGCACAGGACAGAGCTGTGTCTCCTCAGGAAATATTAAAGAGGGTGGGGCATTCCTCTGAGGACTACTGGGTATACGAAGACGTTGGTAACTGTCAGCTTCAAATAGTACATATAGTATTTTAGTAAACAAATATTATTCAACAAACTGCAGATCCTGTAAAACAGAGAGTAGTATTTATTTGGCATGTTACAAATAAGTTTTAAACAAAGTCCTTGAGTGAAAAATATTTTGCTACGCACACAGACTGACCCCTATTTTGCTGTTAAACATTTACATTTGTATACAAGGTTTCACCATGGTAGTATATATTTCAGCAGGCACGTATAAATACATTCATGCAGTGATTTATCAGTCTATACAGTGTTACTGCATGAGTGTACACTATACAAGTAACACGTCAGCCCGACTTCAGAGCTTAAGTGTGGCACGGTCCCCATTCTTCCAAATGGTTACAGAGTCCTGTAACCTAACAATTATCTGGTGTCTCCACAGTGGAACGTTCTCTGTCCTTGATCAGTGACTGACTCGATCAATTGCTAGTGAAGCAAAAACATCTTTCAAAAGCCTTACTAAGCTGCACTCGAACAGCAGCCGCGTCTCTGCAGCCCGGGTGCACCAACTGCCAAGTCTGCAGAAGCTGCCGCAAACCGCTGCATCTGCAACCTTCCCTCCAGCCCCGACGCCTCAGCTCTTGGAGGGCGACAGCGTATGACCTGTGAGAAGGATTGCCCAAAGTCAAAACATCTGCCAAAGCTTCAGAAATAGTTAGCAACACCAGTACAAGGCGGTAGCTGCCTCAGGTGTTGTAGGGGCTCAAGCCCTTCTTAACTGAGTCGCTCTGCCTTGCTCACTGCAGGGCAGGTGGATGAAAGGTCGGATTAAATTCCACTGCTCCTTCCTGCTCTCTTCTCCCTGCCAAAGCCAGGCCCGGCTGTTGGGCACAGGGCTCACATCCACATGCATCCATGGCCTCATTTTAAGGGAAACATCCGTGCTTCCCTCTAACCATTTAAATGTATGGTCACTTCGATGAGGAAGACTGGGCTTGCTGACCCTCTGCTTTGTGGTTGTTGTCTAGAGGTGTGTTGGGCCAGTGAAACTGTCTTTTGGAAAGCTTGCTGACGTTTTAATGGCAGCTGTGCTCCATTCCCCAAAGCATTTTTTCTGTTTGTTTGTTTTTAGTGTCTGTGGAACAGATTTTAAACTGAACGAACAAAAGCGGTGCAGAGCTTAGCAGGTCTGGGAGGAATCCTGGGTGTATTAAAAACAAATGGGAAACAAAACTTTGACCAAAATCTAGAAAAATATGGACTACAAGTCTCCTGTGAGTTGCCTGGCTAGCTTTCCACATCTAAATTATTTCCATGTGGCAAGTTTAGCAGGGATAGACCTAACAGGCATTGGTTGGGAGTCTCCAGGAATCTCATTGTAAGATTGTAACTATTTTTAATTTCCATCTTAGATAGAAAAAGTATGCTTTTTATTGTTAACATTTTATTTGGCACGGTAGCAGCTTTAAAGAGAAGCTGCTTCGGAAAGAAGGGGACTGTGAAAAAATATACCTATCTGTGTCTAATAGAGGTAAACAGGCCTCCTTCCTGCAGGAAAAACGCTGTTTCCATTCTTCTGTGGAGATTTGCCAAATGGGCTGGAAGGGAAGAACTTCCCTGCCCTGTTCTTTGCTCCCGTCTCTGGCATGGCTCTCGCCACCAGGCTCAGCTGCTCTCTTGGCTGGAGATGCTCCGCTGCTCGTGGCAACGATACCCTGACAAAACAGTGTTTACTCAAATCAGACCAGCCTCCTCCCTGCAAAACCAAAACTTTCAAGTGAGAACTAAGGCTGATGGCTTTAATCTCTTCATGTCTTCCTCTGTGCGTTCCCTTTTAAATTAAAGCACGCATCTTAATCTTCTGTCTTACTTGGAAATGGAAATCTGAAGGAGTGGTGGGGGGGAGTGGAGAAATAATGATGAAGGAAGAGATAAATGTAGCAAAGGTGGAAGTGATAGTTTATTCATGGTGTTACATCTCTGTTATCTTGATCTGGCCTACTTGAAGGCTGTTTTTTCCCATCCGAGCTCCTTTGATGAGTGTTGATAGTTCTCTCCCACTGCTGTGGCCGTGGCCCGATCCTCTCGCCCCACTTCCCTCACAGTCAACATCCACAAGATGTATATTATGATTCGTGTGGATGGAAGCAGAAGCAGCAAAAAATAACCTTCCCTGGCATAGCAGGCAAACCATCCATCTGTTTTCCACCAGCTCCCACATCTCCTGTTTCTGAAGTTGCTGCACCTATTTTGCAGCTGACTGCCGGGCTCCAGCTATCGTGCTGGAATCAACAACCCGGAGATTCTCTTCCACTTTTTATTACCTTTCCTTCCAGGAACGGCTCCATAAGCCCAACATATTTCTGGAGTTCTGCTGGTTTTGATTATTACCCTTCGATTTAAAGAACTATGAGATTTTTTTGGTTTTGTTTTGTTGAGAGACTTTCAAAGGCAAGGCAATGCGGAGATAGCTTTCCGTTCTTGCTGCCAATTCCCTCATGCTGTTGAGGAATTCATTTAGGCTGTTTTGAGGCAGGGTTTGTTGGGTTTTTTTTTCACCTCTCTGATATGGCTAACACCAACTATTAAACAAAGTCCTGAGCCAGTCTGTCAAAATCGTGATTAGCTTAATGATCACGAGCCTTTAATAAACAGGTTATTTTCTTGAGGCTTTGCAGCCTACTTGGGCTTTTCAGGCTTTTCTGTGTAACCTCTGCTGGAGGCCTTCTTTAATGGAAGCTGATTCCAAAGTAATCACTTGTTTTCAAAAGCTATGACTTTAAATAGAGCATCATGAGACTTGCAATAAAATTGCAAGGGTTGGCAACGCTGAGTCTCTTATGCTAGAAGCTCAACAGTATTTTAAGTGCTTTTGTGAGACATTTGCAGTGGCACTTTTTTTCCCCCCCTTAGCTGCCTGATTTGAAGCAGTTCACGCAGCTTGCAACATGGCTCTGTCAAGGTTCACAGAGACTCCAGCTTCTTTCCTATGTGACCCAGACGTTCTGTCCCCTGAAATGTGCCAGACGGACAAGAGGTTACTTTGAGAAATAGTTTGCACTTTTCCCAGAGTCTGCTGCTCAGCTTCCCTAACAAATATGTAGCTGAGGTAATGTCACTGTGGATAGTTATTTGTACATCTTTTCCAAAAGCTGAATGTCTAAGCTAATAAAATCAAGAAACTTTGTCGCAAATTCCTTTTTTTTCAGGTTTCCTTCTGTCACTGCTTTAGGAGCATTTATTGGGGCTGTTTTACAGCGTAAAGAGTCCTTTGACTGAAGCAGAACCAAAGGACTTCCTTGCCAGTGTACGAAGAATTTGCTTGAAGGGTTTCTGACAGTAGCAAAGCGTACTACTTTTTTTTTGCACCTGAGCTTGGTTGTGTTTCCACTCACTTGAATTGATAATAGTGATTGTTACTAGGCAAATGCCATTTAAAATCATGGTGCTCTCTTTTTTAAGGCACTTTTTTCCCCCTCTCACCAGATGATAACAAAATCCTTTCTTTCCAGGTATCTTTTTCTCAGTTACAATGTAATCATAATGATTGCAAGATTCATGAGTCTTTGCATGGCGTTTTCAGACTATGTTAAACATTTCCGGTAGTAATCGTAGTTCTGCTGTAGTTCATGATAATGTCCGTTAGGAGGCTTGGGTTTGAGTCAAGAGTAGTTGAGCCTACAGAAGACTCCTAGGACAACTGAGGATGACGTAAGAGTTGCAGTGAAGTAGCAATCAGAAGTTTTTTTCCTAGACCGAGGTGGAACTAGAGATGAATCAGGTTATTTCCAGTTCACTGGATCTCCTGCATCCCCCACCGGACCCTCACGTGGGGAGCTGCTGCCTGCCCCAAAGTGCTGGTCTTGTGCTTGCTTGGTGGAGTTTCCACTTTGAGCAGGTACTTAAAAGTGTCAGCAGACATGAGCACAGACCACTTCTGTAGCCTAACAGATAAGCTCGGGGAGGCCCAAGGTCAAGTATTTTCTTCAAATCCAGCAGAGGTAGTTTTCCATACTCTCGAAGTGCTCTCTATTTTGGAAGGAGTTCTTGTTAGCTTTCTCTGATCATCCTTGGCTCCCCCCCAGTCATTTACTTCTACTTAAAGGAAGAACATTTCAAATTCTTACTTCTTTCTGGGTTTGATAGTGATTTACTGTTATTATTGAAAATGTAACACCTTTTACATGCACTGCAATTAGAAATAGGAGCAGAAACTCTCTAGAAGCTACAGTGCCGTGCAATAGTAGAAACTGTGAACTGAAGCAAAGTGGAATGCACAAGAAGTCATAAAATGGCCGGACAACCTGTGTGCCATACAGCTGCGCAGATGCCTTCAGTCTTTGCCACCAAGTGTTGAAATGAAAAAAAAAAAAGAAAAAAAAAAGAAAGAGAAAGGGAGGAGCACAGCAAGGGAGGGAAACAGAGGTAAAGTGAAGTGACTTTCTCACAAACTACCTGAGCGTTAATGCCAGAACCTCCCTACCTGATCCAACCACCCTGACTTTAACCCTGCCCTAAGTCCTGCCCCATACGCAAGAGCTGTATACTTAAATTGAAAAGTATATTTGTACCCAGCCAAAACCATGATTTTCCCAGTGACACAGCACACCACATGAACTGATGTCTCCTTTGTTAGTCACTTCTTACGTATCCTTGATGGGATGGTCCTGGCTGAAATACAGTGCTAATAACTTCCTGGTGACTTCTGCTTACCCCAGCTGGAGCTGAAGTTGAAATGGCAGCCAGATGTACACCAGCTCCTCCTCTGTATATTCTGGTTTTTCAGAAATTTAATTTAAGGCGCAGTCAACATTTGGGATGAATGGGAGACATTCAGCACCAGCAACAGTAAAGGCCTGGCTATGGTTTAATATAACCAGAGCCTACGGTAGACTGGTCTCAGGGGTTAAGGAGGCAGTGGGGCTTGCATCACCAGCTCTCTTGGGTTGCATCAAATCTCTCCTAGAGATGTCCCCTTAAGGACTCTTCTTCTGAACACTGGGTTACGTGGCTACCAAAGACCATCACTTTTAGTAAAGATGGGGGAGACTGTAATTGGTTTCATTTTATACAAATTCAGTGCGACTCTGATGAATTATAAATTTGATGAAGCATCAGGTACCCTGATGCTGTAAAGAAACATAATTTAATTTTTAATTCAAGTTTCATTCGAGAACAAATTTTTTTTAGTATTTCAGGTTGATTTTTCTGTCTCTTTTTTATTTGTTTAGTTTTTAAGTTGGAAGCTGCCTCAGCATGTTATATATGCTACTGTAGTGGCATTTCTTAGCTAAGCTCAAGGGAAATTTTAGAGGTTGCTGCCTCCTGAGAACGTAACTCAGTAAGACAGTGGCTTCATTGGCAAAGTCAGTGCAAGAGCCTTCTGGCTCTGTGCATCTGCCTGGCACCACTGAGGTTTTGGCAGTACAACTGTTGGCAGGGCCAAACTGTTGAGCCATCCCTGAAAATATCTGTGTGCAAAAACAATGCTACAGAAAAAAAAAAAAAAGATGCTGGGTATTGTTACACTGGATCAATTCAATGATGTGTTTTGAAGGATGATGGCACAAACAGTTGTGGTGGCTAGCTGTGGTGTGAACCCAGGTGAGTGGGACCCTTTAAACCTCAATTTGTCAAATGCCACACGCCTGCTACTCAGAAATCTTGAGTTAGTTTAAGCACTAATGGTGGGTGGCATTATGGAAATACCATAAGCCAACCAAGACACAATTACAGGCTTCTGTGACTTCCATCAGTTGTCACGTATTCCCTAAGTTAAAGTTTTCGTGTTAAAATAAGTAAATGTTAAATTAATCAGACTGATTACTGCATTCATTTTCAGAAAGATGGTTAGCTGCTGGTATTTGTGGATCGCTGATTCATCTGGGAGATGCAGTGCAGCAGGGAGTGTGGATACATCCCTTGGAAAAACGCATTTCAGTTGTGTCCTTTAAAGCCTTTCTTCTCTTCAAATACACTCGTAACAAAAACACTTTCTGAAAGGTATTCAGTGCTGGTAGAAAGCAGAAGATGTGTTTATGCTGCAGGTTGTTAAATGTATTTACAGCCTTTTTTGGGAGCTCAGTGGGAACTGTGCTGTGGTTATTTATTGGTCTGATTCAACAGCTGCTGGTTGAAATTAAAGAAAATCTATTGCCATGATTTGCAAAAACATTATAGATTGCTTGTGTTACAATGAGTTATAAGAGGCGATTTGAATGAAGCCCAACACGTGTTGGTAGCTGCAGTATGTCAAGAAAAAACACGTAGTTTGCAATATTCAGATAAGCAATATGAATGGATCTACAGGTTCTTAAGATATAAAAGTAGTCTTGTTTGAACTAATTTCTCAATTTCCTTTGTGATTTCTCAGGCCTGGCTACAGGGACTGAAGATTCTGGTTTCACATTCCAGTCAATGTTGGTGACTTCCAGCTGGTGACTTCCAGCTGGTGCCTTCCAGCCAGTCTTTCCTGCCCTGAGCTGTGAAAATACAGGTGTTTTCCACTATTGTGAACTATTTCAGGGAACTTATCTGGCAAAAAAATAATTTGGGAAAAAAGCTAAGGGCATTAGAGCCAGTACCGATCAATCCATGTACCCGGTAGTTTCTGCAGGTGCTTCCCCAGATTCCCATTTTTCTGGCAGTTTGAAGTTTTCAGTCAATTTTTTCAGGTTTATCTTTGAAAGAAATAGAGATGAACTTGGCAAAAAAAGATTTGTATGCGAGTCCCTCTGACCATAGGCAGTATGCAATACAGGAAGCCCTATGAAAATAGAAGGACCTGCTCCCGAATGCCTGCTTATGTTCCCTCACTGCAGCAGTGATCCTTTGGCACTTCATCCACATCTTTTCTGTTCGCTGGGAGCCTTGCTGCTGGGAGCTTTGCTCTCTGCTTTTTGATGTCTCTCCTCTGAAGTGACCAGAGAGGCAAAGAGCACCTTCAGGTGACTGGTTACTTGCCCGGCATAGACTTGGTGTCCAAACTAGAAAGAGTAGTTTGCCAGCAAGTCTTTCCTGTGTGTATGTCCATCTGAAAGGACAGTGCGTGCAGGTATTGATAGGAGCAACTGTCTGGTGACTGTAGTGCCAAGGTCATGGTGCACAGCATTTCTGAAAAACAAAGATTGTTGAATAAATAAAAGTACGTAACAACAAGCAGAATTCATAGGTCATACAGGCAGCTAGCCAGATTATAATGTGTGTGAGAATGTGTGTGTAATTATGTTGTTTCAAAAGATGAGCTAGCTCTGTAGGGCAGGGACTTTCCTTGCATAATATTTAATTTTATTCTCCACATAAAAGTATATTGTTGGAATTCACTCAGCATCTTGAGTGATATTTTAGTTTTCCATTGCATGTACGGATAAATTAACAGTGGGACAATGGAAGTGATTTTTCTGCTATGTTTGGTACTGATCCTTATCAGTGGGATATTGTATTTGCTTTGAGTTCCCTCACTTTGAGAGAGACAAAACTCAAGCAGAGAAAGTTCCGAATGATAAGAGATTTCAAATAGGTAACCACAGAGAAAAGACTGAAAGAATTGGCTTGATTAGTCTACAAAAAAAGAGACCAGAAGGGACATAAGTCTTTGCTATGCCAAATGTCAGTATTTAAGTGACAGTGATCAATGGCTTGCCATAATTTCCAGAGGAAGCAAAGAAATCAATCTGATGTGCCACAGAGGTGATTTAGGCTAGAAGTCTGTAAGACCTTTCCATTGCCAAGATGGTAAAACATCATCAGTGGTACCTGAGGGTTACTCAATGCAGTGTCCTCCCTAGAGGTGAGAACAGCTTAGCTAATCATCAGTCATAGGCAGTCTGCGTGCGCTTGACCCTACCTTAGAGTAGGAGGTCGGACTAGTTAATCTCTGAATTCTTCAGCCCCGTAATTCTATGTGTTTATGCATGAATGAAAAAAACCTACAGCACCCTGTGGCTAAAACAGAGGACTTTGTTAGATCACTGTCTGCTTTCCGTGTCTAATTTTATCTCTGTCTGCACTTGGTCTTGCTCTACCTCCGGCCACACGTTGTTGCCCACTTCCTTGTGACAGTTCTCCTACAGCTGTGTGGTGACCTAGACTGCAACGCTGACCCAACAGGAAAGCAACCCAGTAAGAGAGATTAGTTTAATGTAATTTATTCAACTCGTGTAGCCATTTAGTAGATATAATGCAAACATTTATAGTGGTGATAGCTTATACTGTATTTATTCCTGTACTCTGTCAGGAATGTTGATTAATGGACAACGCAGGATACAGGATCGAGTCTTCTGAAATTTTCTCCAGGTCTAATAATGACTTGGGGAAGTCACTTAACAATTTTATCATGTTTCCTTATCTGCAAAATAAAAATACTTGTCTAACTTGCAAGAACTGTTGTACAGCACTTAGAATTAAGTTTTAAGAGTGAGTGAAAGTCTGAAAATACTATATATTTTTTTAAAGGTCAAACCAGCATTTTCTGATAATTGTGATGCAAAATTAACTTCAGCTGACACAAGTTCTTATGTCTATATGCCAAAATGATTTGTCTTCTGTGAATGTAGAAGGTGGAGTCAGGGAATCCACTCAAAGAGGAACTTTTTATACATTTATCACATTGAATGCAGCCTGTATTTTCTTACTTTAATTTTCACCATATAAGGAGAGGATTAATATTTTCCCAACTGGTTTTGCCTGCACTCTGGAGCAGTTTATGGTCAAAATGCATTGAATACTATGGGGAGGCTGCAAAGATTTGAACATTTAAAAAATGCAAGCCATAGTCAGGGGGCTGTGATCATGCTGTCTTTCTCCTGCCCAGAGAACTGGAGAGTTCAGAGCTGCATGAGCTGTAAACACACTGTGTCATCCCTCCTTAGGCTCTAACAACAACATGAAAGCCCTGATTGGCGGTTTTGGCACATTTTTCTAAAACCTCGTTGGTGTAGAACCTACTAAGTCAAAGGAGTAAACAGCTTTTGATCCTGCGTAGCTCCAATGGGAACAAAAGTCTGGAATACGAACTCAAGTTCAGGTTGGTTTTAGGAGCAACATTTGGCAGCCCATGCAGAAAAGTGTTGTGCTTCTCTCTGGTGGTGACGGACTGTGTGTTGGTAGGATGCATCCTGTAAATACCTCTGATGAAATGTAGGCTTCCTTCTGGACTGTCAGAGCATTTATATGTGGATAATTGAATATGGTCACCTAGGGATTTTGGAACACAAAGAAGTAAGGTTGACCCTCATCTATAAACACTCGAGTCAAATGCAGCAGTAAATACTGAGCTGCTCTCAGTGGCTACCTGTCTTCTAAATACCTGCTTGCATGATGCTCTTTCTGTGGTTTGGCCAGCAATGGCGCAGGCATCCTGCATTAGAACTTGAAGCTGATGCTGCTCAAGACTTTACTGGAATTTTGCTGTTGGATTCTTCCTGAAGTTAATATGCAATTTATGGTGCGTTGTCATTGCTGGATTATAGTTACCAACTCTTGCAGTCTTCCTCTATAGTCATGCATTGATTTGCATTTTCTTTAAAACCTGCCTTCTAAGGCTACTGATTATAGAAATATTTAAGAATTTTGGTCTCACTGTAAGAAAGGTTAATTTCCAGCTCTCTCGGTTGCAAAGAAAAGCTTAAACACATGATCCCTGAAGCCTTTGAAACTAGATAAAGAAAAAAATAGATAGGAACTTTAAGCTCTCCTGATATAAGCACTGCCATAATTTCTGAATAGTTTGAAGTGGCAACTCATGTTATGTTGATTGATTCCATATAATATTCATTTGTTAAATATCTGTCTGTGTGTTTAGCTGTGGTTTTGTTCAGTGCCAGCTTCAAGACCTAAAATGAATGACTCCAGGCTCTGGATTTTTTTTTTCCATTTATGACCATATATTCAAACAAAGACAAAAATATTAATAACAAAAAGCTTTTTTTCTTCCCGATCTTATTGATAATGCCTCTAATTAGATCGGTAACTTTTTTTCTGTCCTTAGATTCTCTGCATATCTTTAAATGTAATTAGTACGCTGCTTACCCCTACTTCACATTCTCTCTTGAAAGATGCTACGAAAATGAGTTGCTAATGTAATCTCCCTAGCTTCACGTCTGTCCTCTGTGTCAAGAAGTCTTATGTCATAACTGTTCTTGAAATACAGTTGAACCCCATCTGGATTTTCCGGTTAGTTGTTTGCATTTATGGAGAGCACTAGGAAATCCAGCTGCTGTGACAACTCCACAAGACTGCGATCAGAGAGGGTCAGCCCCCAGATAGACCCAATGGGCCGTTTTAAGGATTTCCTATGGAATTATGTTAATAAAAGGTTTGCTAGCTTTGAACTAATGAGAAAAACGTAGCTTCAAAAGTCATTGACAAACCTAACTAAACTCAGTCAAAACCCTCTTAGTTTTGCTAAACTGTAGTTCAGTATCTTGACAGCCACTCTCGTCACGAGTTCTAATTTAGCACTTTTTGGAAATTTCTCCTTGGGAGAGAAATCAGAAAGTTTTATTAAATGTAATGAACTTACAAACATCAAGATGCAATATGAATTCTAAATTAGTTTAATTTAGCAGCGTCTTTCTGTTAGTTATTTTGTGACTCCGTTAATATGCCATTATTAACTTGATGATTTTTATGCAAGCAACCTTTCCTATTAAAAAAAAAAGAAAAGAAAAGAAGGTGATTGTTCCTGCGTAGCTGTATTTCTTAGCAGGCAAGTGCAAATGTGGTAATGCAGCAATACGGCTATCCTGCTTTTAATGCAAGGTCTCTCGACAATACTTCACTACAGGGTGTAGACATGCTGTTAAAGGATCATGTTTCCATAAACCAACAGAAGCTTAAGTTAGTACATTAGGTTTGCTAAAACATGTTTGCTTTCACATCTTAATCTTGTTTTCATTGGATACAATCAAATACTTTATCATTCAAATAACAAAGTGTGTCAGCAAGTAATTGTATCTGCAAATTTCAGGCCGTAATTATGTGAGCATATGCAAAATTACGGGCAAGGAAAGGGTAACGCAGTTAAGCTCAGACTGAAAACTGGGCTTATTACATATACACGCTTTTTGGAACAGAGAAGGAGAGGCAACACTTTCCCTGGAAAGGAAGAAGTCAGTATGGTGTTGGTATTGCTCTTTAACGCGCTTTGTCAGTACAAAGAACTACTTTTTAAAAATTATTGTAATCCTTTTCCAATTAAAGTTTTCCTTTCAGGACAAGGACAGAAATGATTTGAGAACAAATTGAGAAATAAGAGCTGTAATGATATTAAGGCTTTTCTTCTGCTTAGAAATTAATGTTTAACAGCTGAAGTGAAGAGGCTGGAAAATAAGTACAACAAAACCTCAAAAGCAAGAAAATAACTTTACCTCTTATTAGTATTCAAGCGAATCTGCAGTGTAAGACCTTTGTTATACAGCTGTTTATGGGCATAGTGAGTTAGCAGCAGACCCTTCGCACGCTCCCCCAGCAGAGTAGGAAGGTAGATTTTGGGGGATGCTCCGAAAGTGCAAACAAGAATAAAACCATCTTTTCCCTCAGATTACAGAATGTACATTTCTGATTTGAAAAAAAACCAACAAACCAAACAAAAAACTGGTGTTTTATTTTTAGGGTGAAAGGGATCAATTTTCTAAACACAAACACCCCTTTCTTCCTTCAGTCTTTTCTGTCCCGACTACAAGCCCCTGACCTGCTGTAGGTGACTCTGCTCTGGCAGAGGGGGGTGGACTAGGTGATTTCCAGAGGTCCCTTCCAACCCTGACTATTCTGTGATTCTGTGACCAAAGCTGAGCTGCTGTTCAAGGTAAAGGGGAGGGGATGCCATTCCCTGTGGGTCTGGTCAGTGCTGCCTTGGAGCTGGTCGGAGGGCCCGTTTCAGAGGGGTGGGAAGCTGCTTTGCCCTCAGGGCTCCGCACACTGACTCCGCACTGCTCCTAGCCGGGAGCTAGCGTCTGAGCTGAAATCTCTAACCCCAATTCCATGCTCGGTAGCACTGGTTATGCACTGGGTGGTCAGTTTGGGTCTATTTTTAGGCTATGAATAAGGATTACGTGTTTCAGCTGTCTACACCTTTTGTGTAACACCAGACTTCTTTCCCCATTTACAGTCTGAGCTGACTGGGAAACTCAAGTGGAAAAGCTTTCTGAAATCTGTGGTTTCTTAACATCAGAATAGTAAGGTTTAGTTTAGGTTGCAAGGCAGTCTGACACAGAAGGCTCACTTATTGCAGAATAACTCTCTAGAGTTTACTTTTATTTGCATGCCACATTCCTTAGAGCAAATAAAAAGTGTGAGTTTTGAAATGGTTTAGATGGATTTTTTCCCAAACCTCAACAAAATCTGTGATCTGATTGTTCATAACTCACTTTGTTAAATTCCATACTTGGACTATGCACAACAATCATTGCCACTGCACTTCTCAGCTCTGTTAAGTCTACGTACATAGTCTATTCTGTCAAAGATGTTTTTTCTCATCCTGGCTTGTTAGTGCAGTAAACAGTTTTCACTGTTACGGCAAACTGTTTTTTAAAGGGCTATCTGTTGTGACAGCCTCAATCTTTACCTGTTTCTCTGGCAAAACATCCAAAAAATAGTCTTTGTATTTGAATGAATATTTTACATATTGCACCGCAGAAAAATGATGTGTTGGTTTCCATCTGATTCTATGCCTATTTACCCTCATTCTTTGCTGTGCTATGCTGCTTTAGCAGGAGCTGTTGGCTTGTGCTTTTCACCTCCAGGAGCTGCTCCTCTGTTATTCCTCCCTTACGAATACATCCTGAGATTGGAGCCCCTTACAGAAGGCACAGTGCAAACACATACAGAGAGGCACTGTCTGGCCTGAAAAGGTTGCAATCTAAAAATGAGCTTGATGATGTCTAGACAAGACTGTAAGTATTTAGTACCTTTATAGTGCTTTGCATCTTCAAAGCACTCTGCAAACATTAACTGATTAACATAACTGCGCCATCTGTTTTGATGTTTACATTTTGTGCAGGCAAAATTCCTGCTTTGCTTTATTACCTCTTGCAGGTATGTGGCTGTCATGATTATGGCCCTTTAGAGGATGGTGAAGTCAGGTCCATGCATGTCTGCAGTAATATTTTGCCTTAAAACTCAAACTAGTGCCATCAGGGCCCCCCTCTCTGACCTGGCTACAGCAGCTGGGATTATTTCCCTCTGAAATTTCAGCCTCTAGTCTCTAGAAATTGTTGTTTCCGTGGCTGCCGGAGGCTGCCGCCTCTCTTGTCGCTTTGCGGCTCAACTTAACTGTTTTCTCCCCGGCCGCAGACAGGCAGGGATGCATCCGGCAGCGCAGGGGCTTCTGCGCAGAATGCTCCTGGGTAGGGAGCTGAAATATCGGCTGGGGCAGACAAAGTGGTAGAAACCATAAAGACAGTGAAAAGAAGGGGAAGATCTGCCTTTCGTCAGCTTTTGGCAAAAGATTGTTTTTCTCTCCAACTTCCTGCATGGCTACCAGAAATGTCATTTTCTTTCATCTTTTTCCAACTTGATAATGGAGATTTTGTGTGATTGAGGGGTTGTACTGCTGGAACCAGCGTTAATTTTCCATTTCAGCTTAAATTTCTTCCTAAAGCTTAAGGCAAAGTCTGTTTTAAGACTGACTTAAACCAAGACACTAGTAGCACTGACAGCCATCAGAGCTTAAACCAAAACCAAAACATGCTCTTCGTTTATGTCTTATTTTTTTTTATGTTCAACTCCCTCCCATTTTGATGTTTTGCTGCCCGAGTGGTGTTTCAGGTAGATCGTGTGGCCTAGAACTACCTTTATTTTCAGGTTATTGCAACTTCGTTTTGCAAAAGAGCTGTAAAGAAACAGTGCTCTGCTGTCAGCGGGGAGAGACGGGCAATGTTTTGATTCAGGGAAAATTGCAAAGATGCTCCATGAGAGAATGGATCATGAGAGATGTGTAGCGAGGCAGTGCGCTGGCAGACTTTTGCGTCAGTAAAGGAGTCATCATTTAAAATCTCAGATTAAGCTCAGATTAAATTGTGCCATGCCATCTTGTGGGAATCGGCCGTGACCGACAGGAGACGTGGCGGCTGCTAAGCGGCGGGGAAAGGCCTGCTGTAGTTGCACCTCATTTCTGAATTGCTCTGCGCAGAGAGACAGACATCACGCACGGTCCTGGAAGAAGCTCTTTCACAAACTCGATGTCTGGCATAGTTCACACCATGGTTTTAAGTGTGACCTCAAGGCATTTGCAAGGAATATCTTTATAAAGACCATAATGAATGTGCAAGAGACTTGCACAGACAAATTTGCAATTAATAAACCAACAAACCTGCAACATTAGGATATAAATAGGGCAAAAAGACAGACTTGGACAGACCTAGATGATGGGTGTGGCTTTCCTTCACACTGAATATTTTTGCAACGTTTTTTTGTTTGTTTGCATACTCGCTTCTGGTACAGACATTTTGCTATGCTTGCAGGCTTGGATACGGCAGTGGGAACAAAGCTCTGACAAAATGGAAGCTTCCTTTGTCAGACTGTGGCGTCAGAAAAGCTGATGTCGAATGCCACCAGGCTCTGACTGGAAGCCGTTACAGAAAGGTTGAATGTATCCTAAAAGACAGGCTGTGGCATTAGTTTATAAAAGGACTGTGTCCTGTAGTATCCCTGGGGTGAGGCGAAACAGCCACGGTTATTCCCCTCAAACAGAGCCTCTCACTCGCCAGAGCAAGGCTGGAAGGAGCCAGACACGGTCCTGACCAACCAGCTGTGGGTGGCCCTGCTTGAACAGGGGGGTTGGATGAGATGACCTCCAGAGGTCTCTTCCAACCTCAACCCTTCTGTGAGCCTGTGATTCAGAGCCTTCCTCCTATTCCCTCCTAAAGTTTCCTCCTGCTGGTTTGGTTTCTTTCATGTCTAGGCTGTAGTCCCTTCAGTAGGTTACTCTGGGAAGGAAGAATATGAAGACGGAGAATTGCAGACGTTGTTACGAAGTTATGCGCAGCCAATTTTACAAGATGGAGGAGTGCCTCCTATAAACTAAGCATTGTTCACTCGGAAGGAATGACGCTGACAGCATGCAGCACTCTGTAGGCTCTGTAGACTATGGCTTTATATAAAGAATCCCACAGCAATCAGAGTGAATTTTGCATCTGACTAACTCAATAGAGATGAATTGTAAGCCTGTCTTCCCTGTGATTGCCCTTATTAGTCCAAACATTTTTTTCCCTCCAGAAAAGAACATATTTGACAGCATTTCTATATTCTGTGAAGGAAAATGTTTCATATAATCAATGTAGATACTTCAGTCATCCTAGATGTGGTTCTTCCAGCTTTTTACTTCCTTATTGACCTGTATTCTTAGCTGCCTTTTTAAGTCTAGTTTCTCCTCTGCCCTTAATTTTTGGGGGATAAAGCCGCAGTATCAGTGTCTTCAGTTAGGCTGTAATTAGGTCCCACACGAGGAGGGAGGGGAGAAAATTTAGATTTTTAGGCAATTTACAAGTAGCTTTGTCTTATTCTATAAAGCAATGGTGATAGGCAATTGATGGCCTAACATCTCACATGAAGAAAAAAAAAAGGAGGAGGTCTCTCTTACTGCAGCAACACGATGAAGTTTCTGAAAGTCTCTATGAGATGAAAAGTATTTGCATGTAGGCACAGAGGGAAGCACTGTGCAAGCATCTAATTGCAACACTCCCTGCTGACTTGTTTTTAATGTGTGTTGGTTTTATTAAACATTCTTAATAAGAAGCTAGACTTTTGCTTAGGCAAAAAATTGAATAGAAACAGCAGTTTCAGTTCTCAGATTATTGAAAAGCACGCAGTTGGGGAAACCTGTCTGGATGCAGTAAACTAGGTGAATTTGTTCCATCTGTGAAAAATGATAATAAATTGGTTTTGCAGTCCTGCATTGACTGACTTGCCTTTTGTCTGTGCGTGTGTGTGTGTGTGTATGCATGGCTCTGTTACATCGTGAAGTTTTGGTTTCATGTGTTATTATGCATTGCATATGAGGGATAACATTTGCGTGACAAACTGCAGATCCATATGGCATGGTGTTTTAACATCCTGTACTTTTAGGTATTTTCAAGGAACTGTGTCTGAGGAGGTGAAGAGGGGATCTGCTGGTGACTTCTCACTCCAAGTGACTTTTCTTGAAAATGCTACTGCCAAGACACAAAATGGTCATGGTTCAGTCCTAGATCAAAATGCAATATAAAAATGACTTAACTTTGTATATTGATATATATGGTAGCCATACATCATTTATCCCACTAAAGAGATTCATAGCTTTGCAGAGAAAGAGACGCACTTTCTTCTAGCATGGGAAGAATCCAGATTTACGAGTCTTTAATGATGTGACATTTCTGGTTGGAGAGAAGTTACTGCAGATTGTTATTATCCATTTTAGTAACTCCTCCTGACCTCTTCACAGTTATAGCCTGACTCTGGCCAAGTCTGTGGTAACCTAAAGCTGTGGCTTTACTAAGGATAGTAACTAGCAATGAAATAATTTTACACTCTTGAGTGCTTAGCTCAAATAGTTTTTAGGGGCATGCATGAAGCAATATGTAGTACTATACAGATTTATCAGTTCTCACTTTAAATGACTTTTAAAATGCATTCTTGGCTTTGTCTTCGTAATTAATGTTTTCATCCCCACTTGTGGCTCGGAGACCTTTATACTGGGCTACATGATGACTTATTTGTTCTACACAAATCTCATAGTTCAGTTCTCACAACAGGCTAAGTATTTCGCTTAAGGTAATTATCTGACTTGAAAGGAACTTTCATAGAAAAGTAATAATATCAAAAAGAGCCTATATGCTATAAATAGCGTATAAAATTCCACATTAAAGATGTGTGTATATTACAGGAATCTTCAGAGCAGTGTGAAATATAATTAGGGCCTTCTTCTGAGGCATAAAATTCTCAGTAATACGTGCTAATCTTATTTGCTTGGAATGAGGTGGGAATATACCTATCAAGACATCTTTTGAAATATTTGAATTCTTTACATCGGAGTTTCCAGTCATACTTGTCTGACTTGATACTTTCTTCCTTGTCATTTTTCCATCCTGCAAGGTTTATTTGTGAATAAGCTTTCTCCTCTAGACAGGCAAAATCAGAAGCGTGAACTTTCAGTAGGACAAGCAGGATTTTAGTGAGACATAAAACGCTTTTTAAGAAAAGAGGAAGAAGTAAAATAAGTAAGTTCACGTGTGATTAAGCTATGTGCTCTTCACAGGGTCTGTTGGTTGCCTGAGAGGTTGTGTTGTAGCTGGAAGCAAGTCAGGTCCTTCGAAGTAGTGTCATTACTGTTAAGGCCCGTTGTCTGCAGTGTCTCATTCTTCCTACAAATAGAAGTATGTTGGAAAAGAATATTTTTAATTAACATACAGCTTTTCTGAGGAAAGCATGTTCCATTCATGTCCTCGTTTCCCTATTCTTCCCCCACCCCACAACTAAAGTATTTGTCCAGAGTACATCTGCAGAAATAATGCTTTAATGGAAAGTATTGATTTCGTGCATAAGGGTTCATATGTTTACCTCATGATTACTGCAGGAATGGTCTGCTCCCAGTGCTGGCTGTGCAGGCAGCTTGAGAATAAGGCAAAGTATTGCTTTTGTCGGGAACGGGAACATTTCTGGTCTTTGATCTCTGGAATTTAAAGCAGCGCTTTGTGCTTGGAAGGTATCATTACTATAAGCATTGTACAGATGGACAACCTGACAGAGAGGGCCAGTGACTCATCCAGCAAATTACTGATGTAGGGAGGAAGGGACTGAGCTGTCCTGTCCCTTCAGTTTCCTGCTGGACCGACTGCTGCTGTGTCTGATTCGGCTGACTGAACGGAAGACGGTTGGGAGCAGCACTGCTTCGGGTATGGTTATATATCAAGACTAACAAAATGTAGTCACTCGGCAGAATGCTGGTTGTGTAAACTTGCTGTTGTTTCAATGGGAGAGACAGAGACAGAGTTTGGGAGGAGCTTGTATGTACATGACAATTACAACCAGAAATTTACACCTGTCTTGTGATTTATTACAGGACTTGTAGTAACCTAGAGCAAAACCAAAAATAAGTTACCTGAATTACTGTTTTACGTTAGTACCCAGTTCACATTTTCATCTTTATATTGCTGTGCAGGCTTCTGCTGTTCCGGTAGGGTGTAAATGGTTCTAAAATGTTCTCAAGCTGTGCCTGCCACAGCCAGTTGCCATTGGTAGTCATCTTTGTATCTCGCTGCTAAAATAAAATCAAATAAAGTCAAATACACTCACTATTTTCCTAATAATATGTTCTGTGTAAGTAGTAGTTCCAGGTGTCAGTAGTGGTACATGTAGGTGAGGGAGAGAGTGGCCTCGCTGCAGTGTCTCTGTTATGACATGGCAAAGCTGTATGAAATATTATTCTGTTGAAAAAAGGATTTGCAATCTGATGGTCTGCCACGTTGACTGTAAAAATTTCTGGAAATCTGGAAACTTCCAGGAGGAGACCGGGCTGATTTCCTCCCAGCATACTATTGCAGACGGTGTGGTGACCTCTGGGGACCTGCGTTTGCAGGGCTCCCCGGGATCTTACCTGGGCACCTCAGCTGGGGAGCTGCATCAGAGCAGGAGGGCTCACAAGCTTGGGGGTCTGCGGCACTTCTGGGGCACCCCAGAAGCCTTGAAGGATAGCCAAGGGAGGTGATTATGGAAACCAGGCTTCTCCACATTCTGCCTTCCCTGAAGTCAAGAAAGCCAATTTATTTTGACAACTCCAAACGGGATCGCTGTCATGAATGCTTATGTTTCCAGAAACCTATTCCTAGTACCACCAAAGATAACAGTTTTTAAACTTTGGGATGACACAAAAAAGGGGGTGGTGGTGTTTGTTTTGGAGGCATTTTTTTAAAGATTTTTTTTTTAATAGAAACTTGAATTCTAGAACTGAATTTTCAGATAAGAAAAGTATATTCATGCCTATTATGTGGTGTCACGAGATACTATTTTCAGGTCGCCCCTTATTCCAGTTGACCAGACATACGAACTTAATAGAGGACCATCATTTTAACTTCAAAAAAAATTCCTTAAATCTGGTGCCAGCAAGCTTAAGATGCAGAGGGACCTTTGCAAATAAATTGGTTTTATTATTTAACTGAAGGAAAGTAGGATGACTGGGACCGTTCAGGACGTGTGTGTTTTCAAGTTCCTCCTAAATTTTTTCCTTCTGACTTAACGGAACAAAATCAGGAAAAAAAGTAATAGGTTGATATCATACAGACATAATAAATTAGGTCCCATAGCTGTTTTAATTTAGACGGGTTCTTCTATCTCTGCATCACCGTTGCATTGTTTACTTGGGGAAGAAGACACAGTAATAAACAAACACAAAGACTTAGGGCTAGTGACCGCCTGCGTATCACTTAGCAACATCAATATTTTTGTGCACAAATAAAGGTCTGCACAGTGCCAGCTGCAAGTATGTGTGCGTGCGTGTGTGTGTGTGTGTGTGCGTGCGCGTGTGCCTCTGTAGCGCTGACCTTGTACGCAGAGGGATCAGTTTGTCAGTGATTGGTCACTCCTTAATTTGGATGTCTAGACATTTCAGTCCGCGCGAGCGAAAGGCAGACATCTAAAGACGTGAGAAGAGATTCTAAGGGACACCAGGACCTTAAAATAATTCCCCGGCAAACTGCTGATGTATTTTGTTCATTTTAAAAATATATGGTGTAAGCAATTGAATGGAACACATGACTGAAGGCTTTATTTTTTATTATCACTATTAATTAATATGCTTCTTGGATGTTTTCATGGCTATGATATAAATAGGTAAAGCTTCCTTAAAGGTTATCTGCAAGTGTGAGAGTGTTAATATAATGATTGGTCTGCTGGTTTTGTGGGAATGTGTTTTCTTCATTTTCTGAGAACCAGAATCTTTAGAAAATAAATGAACCATGTGTAAATCAACTACCAAATCTTAGTTTATAATGTTAAAACTGTAGTCAGGAACCTCATCTCACAGAATGTCCAGGTCAGTAGGAAATTGCTGTCCACCATCTGCATTTTATTCAAAACCTCTCTGTGTTTGAGCGAATGTGCTTATACCCACACGTAAGAAGGGCTCAGTTCTGCCAAATGCTGAGAGCCCTCAATTCCCACTGATGCCGTTGGGCTTTTTGGTGTTTCCAGGGCATTAGCCCTATGTTTGCAAAACAGTTGCATGCACATACATTTACAATGGCCCAAATTTTTAGCTGCACTTTAAATGTATCTGCAAATGGGGCAAATGATCACCCAGTTATCATTTGCATAGATGGTTGTGTTTAGGATATTGTATATTTGTATAATGAGATGAAATTTACTTTTTGGAAAAAATATTTAAATTGAGGAAGCTGTATCTATTACCTTAGGAATATTTTTCTGTAATAATAAGATCTGGAATGCGACAGAGCTTGAAGGCGCTATTAATATCCTTTGGAGATCTATTTTAGTTTTCTTTGTTTTCAATCCTTTCAGTCATAAATCCCAGAAAACAGCAACTGGTGCTTGAAGAGCAACCAGCATTCAGAAGCAGACACTCTGCAGCACTGCAGCAACAAATTCTTTAGAAAAGAATGTGAAATCAGTTTGATTTCAGTACTGGTGTACTCTGTCCAGAATCAGAGTATTCCCATGGGGCAATAGCTATATCAGCATCACAGAGAAATTTCTATGCCACTGTAGATGTGTCTGCATTACAAGCTGTGCTGGTATAAACTGTTTAGGTAAGAATCACACCTGTAATGGAATCACGTGTACTTGCACAGAAACAATAGACCAAAGCTTAGAGTTAGTCTGTACTGGGAAGATTCCCAGTATAGCATTAGCAGAGTGGTTACCCAGCTGTAGCTACACTGATGTGAGACTCACTCCCCCAAATCTGAGAGCGCAATTAATTTCAGCATAAAAGTAAATTTATTTTCACGTAAGTATTTGCTTTAGTTCTGGGAGGAAATTGCACATCTAGAATAGCTTCAGGTTGTCTCTCCTACAAGATTGTCCTGTTCCTTTCCATTTTTCCTTTTCTTGCCTTTCCTAATGTTTGGCTCAAATACTAATAGCAGACTGCATTACCTCCTCAATTCTGTATCAGATGAAGAGTTGCCTTCCCTCGGCAAACACGCCTAGATTTGTGTGGATGTGGTGGCAGAAAACGAACTCACGCAGACATGTGATGGCAAAGCACTAACACTGACAGGTCTCTTGATGTTACAAGTACTGTCCCCTCCGGTAAATCTGTCCCATTTTTAGAGGCAGGCCACAATTACTGTATATTCCTTCCCCTATCTCTTCAGCAAGGCTTGTCTCCATGCAAGTATCAAAATACTTTCTGACCCTAAACCTATCTCGTGCTGCTGATGGAGCTTCTCCTGGAGCACCAAGAGGGCATTTAAAAACAGGGAAGAAAGCGGAGTTTTCTTAGAAAACACTCTTAAAACACTCTTGTAGAGCAAATGGGACTTTAAAAATTATTCATTATGTAAAATAAACAGCAGTGGGGTTCTCCATCGCTGGCTTGCCCTTTTTTTTGTGTGCTAGTGTGTTAAAACGTTTTATTTGCAGTATTGCCTGCTAGTTCTTGCGATTTTATTGCATATTCCAGTTTTCTGCAAGTTTCAACTCTGAGGTTCCAGTGATTATCTGAGAATCTCAGCTTTAATTGTAACATATAGCAACAAGGAAATTAATGCAAAAAATCCCTCAGTGAGATGTTATGGAAAGAGAAGGTGGTAACTGTTTTAAACAAAACTGATTCGTCCCATGCTTGTCCTCTAATCAATTTCATGCCCACTCTCACAACACCCACGCTCAAAGAAATGTGTGTCCAAGAAGTGATCTGGCCAGGATCAGTTGTGTGCACCTGGAGGACAAGGGATATCACCCAGCAAGTTCTCACCATGTTGCTTGACTTCTGCATCTGCAATGCCCTATTTTTAGGGTAGATCTTCTCTAGCCTTTGGCAGTCAAGCACGTTAGTATGGTGTGCGCTTTTGCTTCTGAATCTTGCTTACCTCAGCCTAGGTGAATTTTAGTTTGCTGCCTGTTTCCTGGGTTTGCCCACTGTGGGTGTCCTTATGGCTACAGTCAGCTTCCCTCTTGGGAGGAAAGGAAGAGGAACATCAGGTATAGCATGGTGCAACCTCACTGCTATCCTCCTGTGAGGGCACAGGTTGGCTAATCCGCGCTGCGGGCTTCCTAGGGCACAAGCTTCCTGGTCCTGATGCAAACACCACATTCCTCGGTGCTTACCGGTTTGATTGCTGTCAGTCGTGTCCATAGTTATCAAAATGTTTATGTGTTTTTGGGGTTTTTTTTCATAACTTTCTCCATTGCCTTTCCTGGTGCTTTTACTGACAGACATTTCTGTTCATACATTCTTCAGATCAACCTTAGTATTTCTGCTACAAATGCTACAAAACAGCAAAAACAAGATTCTAGTGGGAAGTATTTTAAACTGTGACTTGAAGTACAAATTAAGGTTTCAGTTGAAAAATAAATTGTATCTAATGTTTTTGTAATGTCATGATTTTATATCTGACTGTTATTTGGGTTTGGCATACCCATAATTTGGGTTGCCAGTATTACAGCTAAAATGGGCCAACTAGGACATTTTAAAACATTACATTTTCTTGTAGTCTAGACATATTTTCACACAGTCCAGCCATAGCTAAGGGTCTCTGTAGGTCCAACACAATTCAGATGCTCTTACTTTTGGGACAATCTTAGATCTCACTGGGCCTGAAAACAATATATGAAGATTACTTATTTATTTGCCATATTGGCAAAACTGTTTGAGCGGTTGCTGCCTTGTGCAGTCACTTTGCTCCCATTCTTGTGCTGCCTCCTGTGCTTTGCTGGCATTCAAGAATTGCTTATCATTGTTCTGATCCAGTTTGCTGTGCGGCTGCTCAAAGGTTTCTACCACTACAGCAGAATGGGTATGGCAAGATGGGGAAGCTGTTCATCAGTCTGTCCTGGGATTTTCTTATATATATCCCTGGGTGCATTACATGAAGAAGGAAGTACTGAGTGCGTACCCAGCACCCCTAATGCAATATCCTAATATTCATAAGCTTCCATTACGGTCACTTGGTCTTGAATCTTTGGAGGCATATTGCTAGGAATTATCCCATCCTCTGAGATGCTAGTGCTGAGATGTGAACTGATGGAAATTTCAACAAACTGTATTTTTTGAATGCTCTCCATGGTTTTATGTACGATTTGACTAGACATATTATTTAGCTTGGTTAACCTGGGCATGTAACTGAGCTGTTTTATAACTGGTCAGCTTTAACATTTGTACGTTCCCATTTGTTAAAATTAAATTTTATGCTAGCAGACACTTAACTTTTGCATGCATTTAGTAAATATATAATGTGTTCCCATATCACGTCCTTTGACAAGGTATTATCTAAATGAGCTCCACAGAATTGTTCTAATTCCAATTCCTCCCTATTTTTTTTCTTCTTGTCTGTGGTGTTCCCAGCAGTGCAGTAGCCAGGATTTGATTTCTGTCAGAAATGATACTGCTTCAGTCTCGTCTCTGTAAGTCTCCGCAGGGAGGTTAGAGGGTGGTTATCCTCCGGCTGGTCTGGACCTGGTCCAGCATTCGATGAGAATGCAAATCCCCTTGAAAGCAGATACCTTCTCTGCAGTGATACTGCCTTTATGCTGTGTGTGCGTCAGGAAGCTTATGATAAGTTTCTATTTGCATCGAAATACTGTTATTTTTTAAAAGTACCCAATCTTTTGCTCTTCTGAAAGCTTACTAAATGTTCTAATTATTTTCTTTTTCTTTTTTAACAAGAGAGAAAAAAAGAGTAAATATAACATGACTCAGGGAGAGTAGGAGATTACTGTTACTGCTTTGTTGGAATAGAAGTTTGATTGTCAAGGCTTTTGCTGTAGTTAAGCACATTAATTTTTGCGATTGGGGGGGGTTCCACATCTTCCTTGTTTCCTAAGGCACGGTGTGGGAGCCTGAGCTTAAGCAAGCTAGCCTTTCTCACGCATCCTTGCGGTCCAGGTACAGAGGCCTTGCCCAGAAGGCAAGGGTGAAGCAGCTTTCGGATCGGATGCAGCACTGCATTTCTGGAGCGAGGCTGGAAAGCCCAAAGCCCGTTTTGTGGCACCAGCTGCCTACCGCCTCCTGGGCGGCGAGCCGTGCCTGCCACGCAGGGCCAGCCGCTGCGGGAAGGAGCCGTGGCCCGTGGGGCAACACGCGTGGGGATGCTCTGCTGCCAGGACGGCACAGGTGGGAACCTGGATCCCCCGCTCTGCCTCTTGTTGGTGCCCAAAGGCCGCACCCGCTGCCCACAGAGGTGGGTTGGCGCTGGCAGGCCGGGCCCTGCTGGGGGGGAGGCCGAGCTCCCGCACTCGAAATCTTCCCGCGCACATGGAAAAGCCTTCTTGCCCTTCCACAGCGAAGCAAACTGACCTTAAAGCTGCTGTAGAGCTGCCACTTCCCCCGCCCTCCTCCCCCCCCCGATTCAAGTTTTATCTTGCTCGGGCCTTTCAAAAATAACCCCTCGCTGTAGGCCTGCCAACGGATTTATGGCCGCGCGCTTGCAGGGCCCAGCTATTTCCGTGCGCGGCGGCCAGCGGGGCTCGCTGACATCATGAGGCGGCTATAAAAACCCGGGCCATCACACCTCCCCGCGCACCAGCCCCTCTGTTGATCGCACTGTTGTCACTCCCTTAACAACCGTCGCCACGTCGCGCCTTCGCGTCCTGCCGGGCCCTCGCCCCCCTCCCCGGCTCCCCGAGGCCGGCTGTCATGTTTCCCGAAAAAGCCAACCCCCGGCGGGGGCCGGGCCGGGGCTGCGGGGCCGCTTCCCGCCCTGGCGGCCGTTGGCCGGCAGGTGTCCCCGCCGCCGGGGAGCGGCCTCCCCCGTTGGCCACCGGCGGGTTTAAGGCCCGGCCCGCCGCCGGGCTGCCCCTGCCCCCCTGAGGGGAGGCTGCCCGCCCCGCCGCCTCCCTCCCTCCCTCCCTCCCTCCCGCCGTCTGCTCTCGCAAGGGCTCCCTGATAAAGCCGGGAAGAAATAAAGTTGTTTTCTGGGGTTCAGGGAAAGCTTGGGGGGTGGGGCCTGAACCTTCACCTTGGGGATAAGTAAACACAAAACAAATTCCCTGAATGGTTTACTAAAGAAATTAATTAATAGTTTGATTAAAACGTACATATTTTCCAGTATCTGAAGGGGGGCTATAAGAAGGCGGGAGAGGGACTTTTTACAAGAGCATGTAGTGACAGGACGAGGGGGAATGGCTTCACACTGGAAGAGGGGAGATTTAGAATAGATTTAGGAAGGGAGATTTAGGAAGAAATTTTTCACTCTGAGGGTGGTGAGGCACTGGAACAGGTTGCCCAGAGAAGCTGTGGGTGCCCCATCCCTGGAGGTGTTCAAGGCCAGGCTGGATGGGGCTTTGGGCAACCGGGTCTGGTGGGAGGTGTCCCTGCCCATGGCAGGAGGGTTGGAACTGGATGATCTTTAAGGTCCCTTCCAACCTAAACCATTCTATGATTCTATGATATTTAATATGTAAATGTGTTGATTAGTCCCTTTCTCTACCCCCCTTATCGAAGCCTTACAACCAGCTCTTCAAGCTGCCTAAACCTACATGCGCCCCACTGCCCCCAGCTTAAGGGGAAAAAGTAGAGAAAGTCCCCAGCCATTGACCTTGTGGTGAGGACCCAATTTTCACCATTCTCCATTAAGCAGGAGACCAACATCCTGTAATCTGAACAGGAGAGGCAGAAGAGCAGTGCGTGGACATCACCTATGCAAGATGCTGCTGGTATCTATGCTAGCTTGCCAGATGTTCTTTGCTCCTTGTCCGCTGGCATTGCGTTTCACCATGTCGGTCTCTGCTTAGCAAGGTGTGTTCCTGCTCACTGAGTTGCCTGCGGCACCTTTTCTTCCCTTCCAAGAGCTGAGCCTCCTTGCGCAGGTGTCCTCCAGGACCTGCCTTCTCCCTTCTCTCGGTGGTGCCCCAGGTGCTCCTCCCCAGCTATCAACCACCTCTGCTGCTCCCACCAACATATGCCAGGCCTGAGATGGTGGAACGAATGCTACATTCCTTGTCATTTGTCGCAGTGGGTATTCTTGATAAACCCTTCCTACCTGCAGAACAGATCCTTCACCTTATTGAGACATACCTCCATTAGGAAAACAGGCTGAGTTTTAAAATGTGACTGCTAATATATTAAAATTAGTCACATTTTTATGATTTTTTTTCTTTTAATGTTTTTGTGTAGACAGAGTACCTCGCTTTTTAACTTTGTGAGCTCTTCTTTCCCTGATCCGTTGTTTGGTTTTGGAAGACTTTGACTTTTGTAACTGTGCAGAAGATGTCATTTTGGTGAACGTCAGCTCAGCTCTGAAGTCATCTATGGTCTAGTTTTCAGCAATGATGAGGATCCACTGTTTCCTGAGTAGTCAACAGGAAACAGTGATGAGCATTTTTAAAAAGCAGCTTTATACCATAGAAAAATTGTTATTTAAAATAAAAAAGGGGTGTACATGTGTGAATGCTAGACTGATAGGGTACATGGCTCTGAGCGTGCCTCAAGCTAGCCAAGGGGCTCAAAAAGTTAGAGACACTGTAAAAGTTAGTTATACAGAGCTGGTGGCATCCTTGCGAGAATTTCACTGGCACTTACTGTGAAGGGACACTCCTTTGAGTTCCAGGAGAGATTTAGGTTTTGGGTTTTAACTTTTAGTTGTTATTAAAAACTAGAACAATATTTTAAGCTTGATTTTTCTTTTTTAATGGGAGGTGGAGGTTTTCAACAACTCTTAACTTCTTCTGATTGTGTGTATTGATGTAACTTTCAGAGAGGTTACTGAGGTTAGATTTTTGAACAAGACAGATCTGTAGATATGTCATCACACATTCAGGAAATGTGAAGTGCTGAGCTCTTTTAGCTCAACATTTCTGGATGCTGAGGACTTCTGAAAATGTGGCCCACTGCATGAAAATATTGTGCATTATTTGAAAAAAAAATGAAATAAATAATGAGATGGCACTTCAGATAGCTGAGAAGATACTGTGGTGTTCTGCATGGCTTGGGAGAAAGGACAGACAAGGAATGAGTATTGTGTATTGAAGGCAAGGACTGCATCCCACTTATGGCTTCTCCAGAAGTCAGGGTTTCACAACCGTGTAGACATGGCCTCGGGTTTTCTTCTTGGCTTTGCCACTTGCCTTCAGCTGGTGCTCAGGACAGTGGGTTCATCTCACTGTGCCTATTTCTCTGCTTACCCTTTGCCTTTTACATCCACCGAAACTTTAGTTAGTTACGGTTGCACGATGTGCGTGGGCTGCATGTGGCACCACAGGGACTTGTAGGTGCCGTGCTGCTATGTGCAGCGGCACTGATGTGGGGGTTTCCTTACTTTGATGCCACTGAATTGGAAAAACTTTTTCAGCTCTGCGTGTGGCTGTGTGGGTTCTGTATACGTAAGGAGTTATTGTAATAATCACCTTATCTCACAGCTGAAGGACTGCATTCAGAAAACTGTTAGAAGGCTGACTGGCAGCAGGCATTTTCTGTTGGTTTGCAGTTCTTCAGTCTGTAAACTTAGCCAGTTTCTGTTCTGCTTGATCAGATTTACATTCAACATATTTTCACTGCTATTCAGAAGAAGTAATTTTCAGGGGAGAAATCATTCTATCCTTTCCTTTCCCCTTCTCATTTCTGAGGATGGCGATTTGTTAGTGATCCAAGATGCTGGATGATCCCTCTAATACTGAGATGATGGTGTACTTTACCAGAACCTGAAAGCATTCAGGCTGAGGGACCATATAACATGGAGAAACTAAGAGTATAAAGCCAGCTCATGTGACGAATTATTTTTAGGACATAAGGATAAGAAGGTTTTGTACAGAATTTTTCTACAATTGTCTAAAAGTGCTTTTACAGGGAAATAACTATCATGGCCTATCTCATGCTCAGTGGAAAATGGAGGTGTGAGGGTTGGACTGATTTGTGACAGAGGTACAGAGAAGAATGGAAGGGACTGGATTGCTTCCAAGCCTCTGCAAATTTTCTATCCATTGCCGTACTGGTTGGATCATGTTGCTCCCCACCTAATGTTTTTGTCCCTGGTAAGCTTTGAGTTCGAAGTGGTGATGGCTTGTCATGCCCTAGCGTCACTAGCTTGTTTGTTTCAGGAGAGGGAACTCACAAAAATGAATGAAGAAATATAATCTTGGGCCTTTCTTAAATGTCAGTATTGATTCTTAACTGAGCTTGCTTTAACTTGCCTTAGTGCTTCTTTTGTGTGGTGAAAAAATACAAGTATTTAAGTATATTGAATTTCATGCTGTTTGCTGTAGAGATACAAATTAACACATGGTGAGGAGTAAATGTAAGTATACTATGCTATCCTGTTTTCCATAAGTAATGTTGTTATCTAGTTGCCACCTTAATCTCTGTTCCTTCCAATTCCTTCACTTTCAATTATAAAGAACTTGTAATGTCTATGTCATCTAGCCTGTACGGCAACCAAAAAACCCAGTTTGCCCAATAAGCTGGTAGTGTCGGTAGTGGTTTTCAATACCAGGGTCAAAAAGACTGAAGCACAAAACTTGGGGGTGGTTTCGTTTTGTGCAGTACATGCTATTTAGATTAGTGCAAAGATTCTGGAAACCTTTCTTTCTTAATTTTGCTAATATACTTGCTTTCAGTGTAACCTCGTCTTGCATCCATCTGAAGCCCAATACTGACTAATCTTTTCATTTGCTTAACCTGTTTACTAAACCCTGAGTTTCCCAGAGCGCTGAGGATAACACATGAAGGTGACTCAGGTACAGTTTAAGAATATAGAGCAGCCTGGAATAAAGGGCTCAAGAATAGCAAGTAGGAGTTATTTACAGCAATTTAAGCTAATCTATCTCACTGTGTGTGGAAGCTGAACAGAGAGCCCTTGCGTGAGTGGGCAGTGATATTCAGCATGGGAGCAGTGAGTGAGCTCTGCAAGAAGAGATCTAATACACCTTTCCTGGTGGCCTTCCTTTTGAAGCAGATGTCACTAAAATACAAAACGCCAACCATGTGAAATTCCCTGAAAGCTTTTGCATAGTTTTACACATCATGAAAAGGCAAGGGCTTGCACCTCTTCTCTTTCTTTGTCGACAATATTAATCTTTTTTTTTTTAAATAGGTTTAGATTGCTGCTCAAGATTTATCATGTTCCAATAACCACATTAGTGTACAGACTGAATTTGAGGACCTGCATTTTAAGTTATTTGCAGGTATCTCAACATTGAGTTTTGGGGATGAGAATGCTCTTCCCATATCCAGAAATAAATTACTTCTGGAAAGAGAGATAAACATCTGTTTGGCTGTTTTAAGCCACTGAGCTTAAATAGTCTGTCTTTCCCCTGCAAATTTTTTTTTCAATGTTTTTTTTGATCTCAGATTACTCTGAGACAAGGGGGACTGTGAGCCTTTGACATTTATAAAAGATATGGTTATGAAATAATAAAACCACTTTTTTTTCAAGAATTTTACTCAGTTATAATTACTGATCATTTTCCTAGTTTCAGAAACCTCCTGCTTCATCTCCCATTGCTGCTTTTGTACATATGGATGATTTTATAATGCACGGTGAAGGCATTAGCAATGTTTATGTGCTTTTACATTTTTGTTAGTATTTTAATTAACATTAGTTTCTCTAAGCAGACCGTGCTATTAACTTTTATCCTATTCCATGCTTAATGGGAATCAGTGTTGAGGTTCGCATGCAAAAACTGTGTTGTTCATTGTTCCTGGTTCTGTGTCTACATGTGTCCTTATTTTATTTGTAATTGACAATGTTAAATTTTTCTGGAAAAATGTTAAGGTGAGAGAGAGTCCATGACAAAGTGATCAAGGTACAGCCCACACAGCTGAATCTCTTGATGAGAACTTCTGTCTTTGAGCAGACACATGGTGTCCATCACAAGTGCTATCAGCTCTTGGATGGCTCATGTAAAAGTTGTATTTCTTTGAAAAAAAGTAACACAGTACTGAAAAGCGAACATGTTTTCGGCTTCATTTAATTATCAATAATTGTCTTCTTTCTTTGAATGACTTGCCTTCGGTAGCCTGACAGTACTTTTTCTGTCCCCTCAGAATTTTCTGTGCTGTGAGCTGTGCCCTTACAAATGATTTGAACTTGTGGAAGTGGCAGGGGCAACTTTCGGAAACATGTAGCTGCCAAGTTTCCTGTGATGTGATCTTAAAATAGACCAGACTGGGAAAAGAGGGGAGGACTGTCACCAAGTGCCGCTCCGCATGTCAGGACTGTTTTTACTTGATCTATATCGGCTGGTGAAGTCCTTTGTGAGCAGAAGAAAGAACCTCACCCCCACCCATTTCCTCTTTTCAGGCTATTTTGGGTTCGCTGTGAAGTTCTCAGTGTACTTTCTCAGCCAGAGCAGCATTGTGAGCTCCTTCTGGTAAATCACATTTTCGGATTGGGGGGGGGTGGGGAGGACTGCAAGGGGAAGACAGGAATTTGTCTTTAAACAGGTTGGGGTTTTTTTCCCTTTGTATGTGCATAAGTGTGTGCAACAAAATATTCACTACCCCACTAAATGTCATGGAAGTTTCCAGTATAATTTTTTTCACTAAGTTTACTTAGATAGCTTTCACTCATGTTAGCAGGTGGTATTGACATTTTCTCTTTTCTGTTTTAAGGAGTCATTAAATTTAACGAAGAGCTAGTTGTAGGAAGAGGCATCAGGATCTAAAGGAATTTGTGCAATATTCAAGCTGAGTATTCTTATTAGTGCATGGTTGAAAAATGCCACTGCCTAAACATACATCACTGATCTATTCCTGTAGTGAGGTGATAGCCTAATTCTTCTTTTTTTTTCCCTCTGAATTTTCCACCAGAATAACTCAGTTGTTTTCACTGAGATTTTTGTTGACTCCAACCGCTATGGGAGAAATCAGAATTGGAGTCCAATTTTCCATGTGAGAAAATGGACACGAGTTCTCCTCTCCTTAGTTATGTCCATATTCCCAGAAAAACATCTAAAGCATCTAAAATATCTGAAAGAAGATGTGGAAGTGTGGGAGAACACACTCTCAGATTTCTCTGCATAGAAAAATCAGGATGATCTGAAACATACACGTTTGAGAAAAAGAGAATGGGGAGACGGTTTGAAGGGGTTTATTGGATGTTTGGTTGGGGCTTTTTGCTGTTTTTTGCAGAACTACACAGTCCTGCAGTTCCTCAAGTCCTCAAGCCTGTTACTACTTGAACCTACTGAAGGCTGAGTAGTTTAGAGGAGGAATGATTTGTACTCACTGCAAAATTTTCTATGTGATGTTGTGAATAATAGCTTAATCCTAGGGAATGTTTGATTTAAAGGCTACACTTGGTTAAATGTAAGCATTTTCCAGAGACTCCATGAAAAAACTCCTCTGTGGGATGGAAAAAATGACTGATTTGATTTTTTTTCTGATCTCATTAAGTTTGAAATTCAAGAACAAGCCAGGAAAAGATTATTCGGATGTTCCTGCATCATAATAAATCATCATAACAAAAAAAAAAAAAGACATGCATTCAGTATCTGAAAATTCTTTGAAGTTTGCCTTTGAGAAAAATGCTCCTTGTACAGTCATGGTGAGGTCAGTTGACAGTTCCTGACCTCTCACTACCAATTGAAGTTATTGTTTTGCATTGTAAATACATCAGTCTTCTGGGTGTGTGCATACCCCAAACAGGTACTTTTTGCTACCATTTTAAAGGGGAACAGGTATTTTCCAGAAGAATCAGTTGTATTTGTTTTGCCCCCAGATTATAGTTTTACCATTGAGAAATGATCTCAATACCTCAAATGTCTTTCATGCTTAAATTAGACCTGAAGTCCTTGGGGGAGAGTTGAGAAGGAAAGGACTTGGCAATTTAAAATTTCTGCATGACTTATTCTTGGGCTTGTTTGGTCTGCATTAAAATCCTAAGTAAAAGTCCATGCTTTACTGTTAAGACACAAGAATGTTTTGCAGGTGTAGAAACTTGGAGTCAGTCCTGATAGCACTGTGTTCTCCTGGTACTTTTATCTTGTCCCATCTTTTCCCCGAGCTGAGGCAGCCTGCCTGGAACATCTTATTATTTGCATGGCAATGGCAGTTCATGGAACTCTTGCAGGTTCTTCCATCACCTGATGGATTAGCACAGTGCGTATTGCTATTACTTTTCTCAGAAATACATCCTTGAGTCTCACTCACTTGTCTGTGCACCAGACCTGAAGTACATTTTCTTCAGTCATCGCTACCTTTTTCATAAAGGTCCAGGATACCAGCTTGCTATTTTTTTCTCTAAAATTCATAAAGCTTCAGCAAGAACCCAGAAGGCTGGGAGAGGTGGGCAGAACAGTCCAGCCTAGGATTCCAAGCCTGACTTCCCCGACATAACTAAGTTTTCTTATTTGGCTGGCAGGACTAGACCTGGAGTCAAATGTATTATATTTAAGTTGTCTCAAAGCTTGCTGCACTGTTTGTTTAATTTCTTGCTGCTGAAAATGTCTTCTGCAACCTCCTGCCCCTCATTTCTGGCACTTCAAAAAAAATAAATAAATGGCATTTTCATTTTGGGATGGTAATCTAATTTGTTAGATGCCAATCCAGAGACGTTCATGGGTGTGTTTTGGGGAGCCCAGGCTCAAATTCCTGTAAAAAAAAAAAGGCGAAATAGCTCCTTGTAAGTATTTCTCTGTAGGCAGCTTGGTTTGTGATGGGAGGTCATGGAGGAGGGTGGCTGCTGCGGCTGGGTGAGCAAGGGGAAACACATGGGGTTTCTTTCTGGGGGTGGGGGAAGCATTTCCGCCCTGGTGAGCCCAGCACCGACAGCTCAGCCCATCTGATGCCGCTTTATGAGGAAGGTTATTGTAAGCAGCCGAAGCGTAGAGGGTCATAAATTCTGGGATGCATCGACGTCTAAGTCGGTGCCAGTCTGCGAGCAGGAACTTTTCTCAGCCAGGCACGGTTCCAGGTGGCCGGGGACAAGACAGGCCTGCGTATTTACAGCCCCGACAGCCTGTTGCTAGAGATTGCTACCACTGTGCAATAGCCCTCGTTTGTAGTAGCTGGGTCGTGACATTGGCATAAGATACTTTGCGCAGCTGGGCCACACCAGTGCCAGATACGAGTCCCGTGGTACGAGCTGACCCAGCTGCACTGAAAGTCTCATTCTTTTCTCTGTCATTTTTTTTAATCAACAATGCAAAGTGAGGGTTACAGCTAATACGTTCTTGCACACACGTGCATAAAATACGTAGATGTTAAGTAAACACAATTCTCCTCTTTCATGCCTTTTCTTTAAGCATTGTAAGGGTTTCTTCTTAAACATCTGCAGTTGTCCAAGCTGCATATCTTGCTCTCCTAAAGGCAGAAAGAGTGTTGTTTTTTTTTTTAAAAAAAGTGTGTGTGTATAGAGATATATAAAAATAAAATATATCCCTGTTTTCTATTTCAGTTCTGCTTGGGGAAGAACAGTTTTGAGTATTGAAATAGTGCAAGCTGAACATTTTTCTAATGAGCTTCATTTTATTTGAGTCGGAAATACTGAAATAGTGCACATTACACAGGTCAGCAACTAAAGCCCAATTACATACTTATTTGTAAATTGTCCAATTGCAAAGGGGCAGCAGTCAGCTTTTCTTGCCCAATCTAGGGTGTCTCATAGGTATATATTTACAATTCCTACACCAGCTTCATAAGCATAAAATGAGATCCAAGTCTCTTAGTTGCCTTGAGGGTTTTCTAGATTGGGAATGGACTTTGTTTCCCAAGTTTGACTCTAATCCAATAAAGAGGTTTAAAGCATTACTATGAAAGAATAGATAGAAAAGTATAATTAATGAATATTGGATAATGCTGACAAACAAGTGAAGAAATATTTTTTTTAATCTTCAGTGATGGCAGTCTGAATCAGAATTTAGCTCAGAGCAAATTGCCATTCTAAATTAGCATTCAAAAATAATTTGCCAAGACATAAAAAAAAAAAGGAGAATTGCTTAAAATAGTGATGTTAAGAAAAATCAACAAATGACATCAAACCAAGAAAAACTTCCAGTTCTTTTTATTTGTTTACTGGCTTTTTATTTCCTCTTGGGGAAATCTGAAGCCAGATTTTCAGGCTATCCTCTGCAATTATGGGAACCCGGAAGGATTAGTTTTTAAATGAAAGCCAAGTTTCTCAAGAAGAAACACGACTCCAGGAACTGGGACTTTAAGAAAAAGAGCAAATGCCGCAGTATTTGAGGTGGCTTTGTTGACTTTCCCACAGGCCAGAAGAGCCATGGTCCTTGACAAACAGAGATGAGGGTGCATGGCTCCCACTAAGACCCGCTTGCAAGCAGCCTAATGTTGGCAGTCATAGGTGCGAAGTACTGCGTCTTATCAGTCCCTGGTCGAGCAGTGACAAAGGGCTTTGAGGGGCAGCTCGTAATAATAATAACGGCGAGAAGGCAGGACAGGCCAAGCGCTGCGGGCTGGGCTTTGTTGTTCCAGTTTGTCCCTGTTTTTCAAGTAGTAGCGCATGGAGCGATGTGAGAAACGAAGGGTGGAGCTGAGTACTTGCGTGAGTAACATCTGCAGGACTGGGCCTGATCCTCTTCCCACTGAAATCAATAGGCATCTCGCCAACCCCGACACTGGGACCAGGATCTGTGCCAGCAAAGAAAAAGGAAACTGATTAGGCTCTTTCTATGGCCTGCTCAAGGAGAAAGTGTGGGGGGTTCGTATATAAAAAAGCACAGATAGGTGAAAATAAATGATACTGTTAAAATAGATGCTTTTGCTGATACCCATAGGGACATGTTTTGTAAGCAATGTCTTTAGTTCTGCCAGTCTTCCTTCAGACGTGCAGGAAGCTTGGCGCCTGGTTGGAGGAGTCAGGCTCTGGGTTTGGAGGTGTCAGACATGAAGAACTGGAAGAGGAGATAGACGGCCACTGGCATCTCTGTGGTGGGGTTGCCATGAGGGCAGAGAACATGTTTTTCTCAGCTTGGGAATGTTGCGTTGCAGCTTTAAAAAATTTGGAAATAACATCCTCATGACCTGGATCTTTTCCCTAAGCTTTTCCTTTCTTTTCTTCTTTTTATTATAGTTAATCTTATTTCTAAATACCAGTTTTCTTTCCCCCAAGGAATTTAGTAGGTAACGGCATCTTTACCTCTTTCTCTATCCCAGTTAAGTTTTTGAGGTGGTTTTTCATTTCTGAAGAGGGCTTTTTGGGTTGTGTGTTTTAAGTATGGTAAATTAGAATAGAAGTAGGTCAACCAATTAGTAACTGCTGGTTTGCCTTTAAAAGCAAATCACACTAAAAAAGATTCTTCATATTTCTCAGTGTATGTGCCAGCTATGTGTAATTTTAGTTTGTGGTAGAGGCAATGGGTCATTTGGGGCAAGGGAAAACAAATTCTCTGGAATCAGAAGTGAGAGCAGAGTAAGGAAAATAACGAAAGCACATGTAATTATTTCCTAAAAAAATGTAGTGCTCCAGTGGGGCGTCAGGAATCCTGCGTGGAGGACAGTTGCAGCTTTGAACTAGTGTGTTGTGAAAATTGCTTACCTTGGTAGCGCAAGCATAACTCATTGACTGATTTGAGAACTCTTCTGTTTAAATTAAATAAAGGGAAAGCTTTCCTATTCACTGTTTTGTCACTGTCAGCTCGTGGGCCATAAGCACAAATGTTACAGTGCTGGCACATCTGAAAACATGCTTTTGTATTACCTGGAGATTTCGTCAGGTATCAGATAGGCTCATACTGATAATACCCGCACTGTTTTAAAGCATATTCAAGGGTAAAACGTATACACTTGACATTCCTCAGACTGTAAAGTTGTATGTTTTACTGCTAAAATTTTGTCTCCCTCCTCCAGCACTGTTCATTTTGGGTAATCTTAATGTCACAAGGTGCTTTTCCAAAATTGACCAAAATGATTGCGTTGAACCTTTTGAAAGACAAGTCTCATTTGTAAAGGAAAGATTATCAGTGACTTGTTTGCTATACTGCTAAAAATTGCTTGACATGTATTTCTGAACTGGTTGGGGAGCTCCTTTAAACTTGTCGTACTCTGAAGTTCTCTTAGTTAATGACTGCAGCTTAGTCTGCACTGGAAAATGGTATGTCAGCGAGGGTTGTGCGTAAATCACTCTCCTAACACATTCAGCTGTGCCAGCAGAAACTGGAGGGTAGATGAAATTATTTAAAAATATATATATATATATTTGTAGCTTGTGTAGCTTGTTCCTTCCAAGAGACAGGTTTAAACAATACTGTCTGAGGGGTTCTTCGCTCATATAGGCTGTGTAGGGGTAAGAGACAGTTACTTGTGTAACTTTATGAACTCCGTTAAGTGCTCTCATGCTAGAAGAAGTATTTCCTGTCGCCAAGATGGTCTGTTTTCAGAAACCTCTACCAGCCTTGCTTAGACCCAAGCAATACCCATTTAATATATTTTTAGAAATGAATTAATTTAAATTAGTGCAGTTCCCTCCTTGTCCTGATGAGTTAAAGGGCATTTCTTAACAGTCAACCTGATCAGCAGAATATAAGTTGCAACCTGATCTGGATTTGGTGCTGACCTGGCTTTGGGCACGGTGTCGGACAAGGCACCTCCCAGGACCCCTCCAGCCTGAAGGATCCAGTGACCCTGGGGAGGGCTGTGCCAGTTCATGGGCGATGGTGCAGGATATGCTGTATGCATAAGAATGACTTACGTAGCCTTTATAGGTGCTGGCAAGGTGATCCAAGAAAGCTGCCCAAATGGGCAAAAGAAAGATCTTTTGTATCACGGATGCTTTCTGAGTGCCCAGATCGGTCCTCTGCTTCATCTGGTGATCACTGCGGTTTCTCTGCACTTTGCCATCCCTGGAAGGTTTCAGAGGTGGAGAGGGCTGGCAGTAAGAGCACTATTAAACTCTAAGAGACATGATGGTTCATGTTGCTTTTCCGATTTTGTATCTTTGACATGCAGCGGTGCATGCCATGTAGAAGAACTGTGGTCCATCTACCATCCCTCCCTTGCACTCAGTAACTTTAATGAGCTGGCAGTGTAAAGGAAATTGGTACAAAATTTCCCAGTTCCTCTTTCAGTGTTCAGAAGATTGCTTTTTTTTGAGTCTTTTCCTTCTCTGTGGCACAGAAGTGATCGTCCACATGGATTTACTGAGCATGGTTGTGGAGATTTATGGACGAGATATCTCATCTCCTGCCTCTTTGTCACCATGCTGGCACCACTGATGTTCCCACTAGTGTGGTGCCTCTCCGATTTCCCGTCTCTACATGCCAGATCATGGGAGCTAGACAGTCAGCAGCGCTGTACTGGGGCCAGAGCCAAAGAAGAGGAGCAAAAGACGTGAGCAAAATTCTTTCCTTGGGTGAAGCTCTGCACTAGGGGTCTTGGGTTATTGACTTGGAACGACTGACACAAGTCTTTCTAGCAATTTGAAGGTGGGGCTTGTAATTGGAAGCCCTCCTGTCCCCTCTTTTTCACACTATCCTATTTCAACAGTGTTGCCATTTGAGCTGGGTTTAAATTCTGTGGAGTCTGCAGGGCTGTGAAGAAAATCCTGGAACTCCTTTCTTGCTGTCCCAGTGCTTCACCACGCACTCAGATTTCCCATTTTGTTTGCCAACTCATTCTGAGACTAAAACCAACGTAAAGATCCATCATGTTCTACGTGAACACTTCTTCCTGCAGGAAAAATTTCTGCAAAGCAATCTGAATGGTAACAGGAACAATGGTTTATTTTTGGACTTCGAAGACACTCAGCAGTAATTTGGAGACTATGAAAGTCTGGAATCAATAGCACTGAACTAGCAGTAGCCACGCAAGGCTCTCTGCAGAGTAGCAATACTGGTCAGCTGGACCCTTGTGTAAGCTGGAAAAACAAACCATGGTGTAAGTATTGCTCCAAGTGCCTCACAGTGGCAGAATTTCATTTTTTTGTTAATGGAACTGATCTGTTTTGTGATCCAGTGCAACTTGGAGAGAGCTCATTGTGCGGCCTGCTGCTTTTTGAAACTGTTTTTACAAGATCACCAGCCACGACAGGGAGTTGCTTTCCAGCTAGCATGGCTCAGGCAGACTGCCCTGTTTCCCACTCTCATCCTGAAGGCTTTTTCCAGATCCTGCCTGTTCCCTGCAGGTCTCCCTTAATTGCTGGCATTCTTGCTGGCCTTTTGTCCAACAGACTGGCAGACTGTCACCAGATCCCTCATCTCAAATCCATCAGAGGAGTAGCAAAACCCAACTCACTTACAGGGACTGTTCCATCCTTTCTTTTGTGGCCTGACTAAAACCAGGGTTTTCAGTATTGAAGATTGGTTAGCATTTTTTTTTAATAGCATGGGAATGCCTGTCTGAGAATAGGTTCATAGTTATGCTCTCATGATCCAAATTAGACAGAAACATGGGTCTATGTGCATCTGGTTGGGATAGTAGGCTGTAGGGCTTTTGGTGCATTTAGTTTGGGCTGGTATGGTTGGTTTTGTTTGACTTTGAGATGTCACTTGAAAAGAGATTTGTCCTAATTTAACAATAATCCATGATCTGGAGCCAAATGTATGTTTGATGATGCCCTAGTGTTTACAGAATGATTAGGGTTTTATTTTTGACAGGTCTTTCATGTGATAGGATCTGTGCTTTGGGGCTGCACTTTTTGCAAAACTGAGACTGAAGAAGCTCTACAGGGTTTAAGATAAATCAGTCTCTTTTTCCTCTTGCCTCCCATGGTGAATTTGCTCCCGTGATGGTTGCATAAGGCAAGCCAGCTGAGCAAAGCCTCAGTGAAAGAGAAGCAGTTTGCTACTTGCTTTCTGTCAAGTTGCCACACTCCTTCTGTATGTGCTGCTCTACACCAGTTGGAGATGACCACAGTAGATAGCTTCCAAAACTCCAGCAGTCCTTTCTCCCTTAGGCCTTTGCTCACTAGCGTGGCTGAAAGGCTTTTGTGCTATTGCAGAATAGCTCATCCGCTGATATTGCATAGTAGGAACCAGTTTATTCTCAATGTCCTTTTTGATACTTTGGTAGCCGTGGCTGGTCATGTGTTTAAACTCTTGCAAACTGAGTGAATGGGATATTCAGAAACATGAGCAATCATAAGCTTGGAGTTGTGCAGCCTCATTTGAGGCATTTCCACTGAGGGCCAGACTCAGGAATCGGAAGTCTTTGGAGGAATCTGGAAATCCTTTGCTGGAAGAACATGCGGAAAACCAAGGCAGCATTATTTTTCCAGGATACTGGGTGCTGTTCAGAGCACGTGCCCTGTTGGACTGGAAGTCGAGACTGTACTTTAACAGGTTGTAAATGAGCAGGTTTTAGGCAATTTGAATCAGGTGGTGTGCGAGGCTCACCGCACCAGTGGCATGGTCCCTCTTCCAAGTAGAACTGACTCACAACTGCCCAGCTTCTCCATTGTACGGGGTGCGGGTTTCCTGCTGTCCCACACCGGAGGTAGGAGGCAGGATAGCATGACAGCCCTGGCTTGCAAAGAGCTGCTTCTTTGCTATGTTTCCATTGTTTGTTTGTTCCATCTAAGTTAGTGAGGTACCTGTTTTATAGTGGTGGGTACAGCATGAACCTACACTGGCATGCTCTAGCTACCTTCCTACATGCTTGCTTTCATCCAAGTTGTACAGTATGAGGAAAGACTTGGCATTGTCTTCCTGGGTTACCAAATCTTGTATTAGTCATGTCTTTGGGAGATGGTGGCAGTTCTTCACCTCCCACACACAGCCTAGATATAGTCTTTTACCGGGCTGAATATGGATTTAAAAAAAAATTAATCCTAATTCTCCAGCTTCTTTAACTGCAAGTGGAAATAATTCATAAATGTTACAGTTTTGTTTGTCTGGTAAGTACGGTAGCCTATCCTATCAATGGTATCTTTTGCTTCCCTTCCCCCTCTTGCTGTTGCGGTAGGGTGAATTGCATCATTTTTAATAAGATTAGAGCTATTTGCATTTTAAGGTGTTCAGGGTATTAGCTGGCGGTGTGTCAGTTTAGTCTGTCTGAGCTGGCTTTGGTCACCTCCCATAAAGGTTAGAGAGTTCAAAAATATTGTGCCTTGTTGAACTGAGAGTCTAGACATGTCTGGAGAGATCCTTAGTTTTCAGGGTTTGTCTAAGCTTTGTTTCAATAGGGGTGTGAAAGCTACCAAAAATGACAAGCTAACACAAAGGTTTGAAAGTCATTTGAGTACTGTGTGGGTGAGAAATGCCTGTATCTGTACTCTTAGTCAAGGAACAGTAAAAGGGCACACATTAAAAAAATAAAGAGCACTGTCAAGCAAATAAAAGGCCTTTTATTTGTGTGTAGAAATGGAGAAGGGGTTTGGGGTTGCTCCTAGCTTTACTGTAGAAACTTAGGTGTGCCGTTCAGATCTCTGCGTGCCAGGCTGAGTCCTCTGTCGGTATTCCCTCTGATCTGTGCAACTTTTCCTGGACAGGCAACAGCCTTCCCTAAGGCTTCAGGAATGAAAGAAAAGAGCAATAAATATGCAAGGTATTATTCCTGCAGGACTGCACACTTTGCCCCTTCTAGAGGCCCAGCTGACAGTGGTGGTCGCGTGCTCCGTGCTTCTGTGGCCATCACTCCATCCCGCTCAGGTACCTCCACTGTGTGCCACCTTTCTATTCAAGAGGCCTTTCTCTGAAGACCCTCAGTTCTCTGCCTTGAAAAGGCCTGTTCCCTTTTCTTCTCCTGTTCCAGCAAACCTCTTTTGCCTGTGGAGGGGAAAAACGCACGTTGTCCAAGAACATGGTTTTCAGGGGAAGAACTCGAAACAAGAAGCGGTACTGCTCCTATAGCAAAAGCTCTCTTGAATCGTGGAGAGTTTAATGGGTCTTAACAGAAGTTGGATGTTTGCCTGAGCCTTAACAGATGCTGCTGTGTATTGTGTGCTCTCTGTATGCTGGGGTCATCTTACCTTGAGTAGGTACTTTGAAGCAGTGGTTGAAGTAGGAATACTTAAGGATATGCCACAGAGAATGGTTTTGCAGTTGCTGACAGATGGACAAAACACTGGAGTTACATACTGTTTTTCTTCCCCAAAAAGCTTGCGATTTCTCAGCTAGCTGATGAAGTAACCTGGGAAAAGGACAAAGGAACAGTAACATAAGCAAAATATCCCTGTTGAGGTTTCCTAGAGAGGAATTTATGCAGAACAGGAGCTATTTACTTCTGCAGGTTTCTACAGGCAAATTATATTCTTGACCACTCTTCATTTCTCCTGATAGTTGGAGTATTTCAAAGCTCTGATTCCTGGAACTGTATAAATAAGAATGTCAAGTTTCATTAAAAAAGATACAGTGAAGCATGTTTCTAGCCTTCCTGACTGCAGTCTAAGTCTTTAAGATAGGGCCTTAGTAAACTCAAATGTATCTAAAGAACAAAAAACAATGGAAACGTATTTTTTTTAGTCTTGGGATTAACTTCCAGTGGGCAGTACTAGAATTATCAAACCTTCATGATCTGTAGTGCTAAAGGCTCTTGAAGGATTTAACCGCCTCAGCAGTTATGTTTAATTTGAAGTGTGGAGAAAGAGAGCAGCCAGTTTATTTCCCTAGTTATTTAGGCACCATTGGTGATATATTTGTGGGTTTGTATATTTAATACAGGCTTTGATGTTTTCCCTTATGCATCTTTTTATTATATAAATAATGTCCTTGTTTCTTAGTGTTTGTTGTTAGCGTGTGCAAATACATTCATCTTTTGTTTCACCCTTCCCTAGTGACCTGTTACATTTAGTTATAGGATATGCAGAAAGGAAATAATTAGTCTAACTTTGATCTGCCCTTGAAATTGCGCTGTGCTTTTAAACCACTGTAGAAGAGGAACAGTAAGTTTGTTTCTGCTCTCCTCAGCAACATAGCACAGAGTGAATCTAGGCATTGTAAATTATTGTCTTACAATAGCCTAAAGAGCCACTTTTTGACAAATGAGTTGTAGATGGAGGCTTTTCTTTCCAGTGCAGAGATGCTGCAGATAGGGCAGTGGTGTGCCAGGAGCTCCTGAACTGTGAAATCAGAAGAGACCGTTAGATCATCGCTTCTGAGCACCTGCGTGGGTGCCTGTTTCATCTCACCCGCTTACTTTCATGTAGTCCCTCACCTTAATTTGTTTTTTTTTTCCACTTTTTTACATTGAAGCTTAGTTTGTCGTTGATTCATTTCTGCATACCTCTACGCTTTTCTTCTTTTTCTCTCTTTTTTTTTTTTCCTTCTTTTTTCATTTTGGCATTCTGCTCTGCACTGCAGGAGCAAATTATTAAAGGTTCCCTGCTCCAAGGAGCTCTGAAAAAAAGAAAGTAATCTGCCAGAAGTTATTTGAAGTGGGCTGTGAAATTTGCAAACTGTTATGGGAAAACCAGGTATAGTTTTCTGTTCCTGGTCTCCATAGTCTGGTAGGAAAGCAAAGTTTGGGTGCTAGAATAAAAATCAAACAGTTTTGAGATTTGTTTTTTCCAGCTGCTGGTGGTGAAGGAGGCTCTTGGGTAGTATGGCCACAACATTTGAACTGTGTGCCCATCTAGTTAATTTGCTTTTAGTTAAGTTCAATCTTTCAGATTGACTTTCTGTTGTTTTTTATTTTTTTTTAACCTGTAATAATTTCCCAGTGTGTGTTGTTTTTTGAGACACCAAAAATACTAAAAGATAGGTAACAGGAAGATAGGAAGCAGCTTCATTTCTGTTAGTATCTGGACCTTGTTTTCACTGTTTCTTTTACTGCTCAGAAAAAGAGCAGAAAGCATTTGGAATACAGAAAATACAATGGGTGCTAATTTCTCCTGCTGCTCCCCTTAGTTTGGCTTGTGGGACTCCGTGTGGCTTGGTGGGAGATTGTGCCAGTGCAACAGAAAGCTGTCTTGGTGATTCAGTAGATGGTCCCTGATACACGGGAAATAATATTTGCTGTCAAAATCCTAAAAAGCCTTCCTCTGGGGTGGGTTGGTTTCTTTTTGGCTAGGCAGCTGTTGAGCTAAGAATACACAGGATTTTGTATGGTGGATGTGAGCATTTTGCTCCTTCATCTCACCTCCTGTTTCCTCAGCAATTTATCTTTTATTTTGTTGTCATTCCAAACTTCAAGATCATAGATGTAAGGACTGTCTTTTTATAATTATGCAGTACTCAGGCCACTGCAGTTGTGATTATTGATTGAAGGATCTTTATGTTCTTGTAATACAAATAAATGTTAAGAATGAACAAGTTTTACCAAGATGTTTAACAAGCATGGATGAAATGTGAAACCAAGGACTTTGTAGATCCTCGCACTTAAAGATCCCACTGTATAGATTGTATTATTTTTTGTTATTATTTTTATTTGGATTCTCTATTATTACTATTGAGTGATGGTTTCCAGTCCAGTTCAAGTATTTTTGTTCCTTTGGTCTATTAGCTGTGTGTATTTCCTGCCCAAAGCCATCGCGTTGTTGCTTTAAGATGACGACAACCCCTGTGCTGTACCCCAGAGCTAGATGCAGTAGTATATAAAAGTGTCTTTACACACTTCACACTATTAAGATGCTAAATTATTTAGGTTTTTCAAAAGGCATTTAGTCCTCTGCTAAAAGAGGATTCAAATGTGTACAGCAGTGGTGGTTATTACTCAATGTATGTTTGGCCATAAATGCATATGAAAGGTGGAGATGTTAATTTCAGTTTCACTAAGTCTACCAGGCTGGAAACTGAATGTAAATCTGAGTATGTATCTCTCTGTTGTGTTTTGCCTCCAGCAGCTTTTAGAATCACAAATGCACATTTTTAATGACTTAAATGTAACATTAACAGAGAGCCATTCTGCCCCAATTGTTTCATCGGAGAATGGACTTGCTAGAGTCTGCTTTTAAGTAGCCACGTCTGTCTAATCAAGGTTTCCCTCAAAAAAAAAAAAAAAAAGAATATTAAAAAGCTGAGAAAATGAGATTATTTGTTTCTGTGTAAGCTTCTGAGTGGCAGCTGGAATGCAAAGGAAGAGGTCATGCTGTATGGCTGTGCAAAAGACACTTTCCTCCAGAAGCTGGTATTTTTGTTCAGCCCTGCCACAGGTAGGCAGGAGGCTGTACGGTACCCCAGGGCTGGGACCCAGCGGTGGTGTCGTGATGGGTAACCTGCTGCGTTCTCCCGGCTCTGTGTGGAGAACACCGGCAGAGGTGGAACACTGTAAAGGGTGAAGGGGCACCATTAGGTTATTACAGTGTTCTCCCAGTTTTGAAGTAAAACCCTGCTGCATTTTAGGAAATTATCAGCGAAATTAAAATATTTCGGAAGGCCACTATGGTCTTTTCTCTCCCTTTTGCATTTCTACACTCTGTAAACATGGGGCGGCGCTTTGCTGGATGTTGGGGCTGGGAGCGCAGGCTTGGCAGCTCACTCTTTCTACGCTTTGGAGAGGGCCCGTGCCCAGATGGTGGGACCAGCCCTGGGCTGAGGCACCCGGGGCATGAGCAGCTTCCCTGTGTCAGTGGGGACGTGGTGGTCCAGCCGTGGTGGGGAGCTTATGGCTCACAAAGAGCAGGAAGATACTGGGCGTTATCCTGCCTATACCTCGGGGCAATTTCTGCAAAGCAGCTAGCCTGTGGCACCTTGCTCCTGTGGGGGGAATGGATACCTGAGTCGTGTTGGACAGGCTTTGGGGTTTGAGGGGTCTATAAAGCGAAATGGAGCTTGTCCAGCTGGAAAACTCCATGTGGCTTCAGCTCCTGGCAGCTTCCTGTTCCATTTTCTTTCCCAGTAATGTGAAACCGATCATCTTAAATGAAGTGGTTAATGTACACAATTAAAAAAAGAAAAAAAAAGAAAAAATACACTGAAAGGTTGATGTGAGAAAAGGCAGAGAAGGACCCAAGGGCAGGTGCGATTCGAAAACCATGGAACCAGCTGGTGATGAGATAAAGCACAAGGGATTGTCCCTTCTCCGTCCCACCTATGCGGGCAGGTTGGGAGGTCTTTGCTGGACGAGGCATCCTGCCAGCTCCCTGAAAGGAAGGCTTTCTGGGGAGGTCAGGGCTTTCACAGTGCCACACCTCTGACCGGGCTCATGTGGGGAAGGGAAGAGACCCGGGAGGAGAGGCAGCACAACTGCTTTTAAGGGTATGACCTTAAAGGAAGAGGAGTTGCAAAAGCCAAAGATAAGGATGGCCCAGAACATCCTTAAGGCTGCCAAGCCTAAAATTAGAGGCAGGCTCGGCATTGTTTTCCTTGCAGGCTCACATGCCGCACATGTCTTCCCCCAGTTGGCCTACTCTACGAGGACGGCAAGTGCTGACGCTGAGGAGCACTTGACTCCCTGGGAATAGGTTTCTTGTGACTTTCTATACTCCCTGTCGTCACGCGATGGGAGCAGTCGGGCAATACAGCAGAGCTGCCGTCACCTGCAGGCACGCGCAGTGCGGCGCAGGCTGGCAGCAGCTATCCTGCGACTGTTGCTATTGACGGCCAAAGCGTTGTTGACTGTAGGGAGGATCAAAATTATTACTGGTGACCAGATGAGGTATTAAGTGCAGAGCTGACATTAGGAGTCCATGCACACAAAACAATTCATCGGGTCACTTACAAAGTGGTTTTAAATGTGGGCAGCGGATCAGATACAGGCGGCAGAGGGATGCTGGATATCACATCCCGAGCACACGTTGTAACCCTTCCCTCAGAGGCTGTCACTTACATTTTGGTGGGGCACCCATTAACAGTTATGCCCCAAAAAAATTCGCTTTTGCCAGATAAAAAAAATAAATAAGTGTTTGGGCATAGCCTGACCATTCTGGGTGGGCCAGACAACATTGAAAGCTTATACTGGGGCTGCACTTCTGCGTAAATACGGTTTGATTCTTATGTCAGTGCATTAAAATGGAGTAGTGTGACCGTATAGTCACTGCTGTTTAAGATGGTGTATCTGTTAAGCAGACATGCTGTTAAATCAGACTTACTCTGTGAGCTCTGAAACAGGCTATCTTAATTTTATTCAGAATTCGCTTAGCACCGTTGTATCCACATTATGCAGCATAAAAGCCTGTTAGATACGTGCTCGCCTGGGAGCCCTGCGACTGAGCAAGAGCCTTTCTGATCTGTTTGCCAGGTTGCTACCAACTCTGTATGAGACCCGGGCAGTTCTAGAGGGGAAGAGTACAGGTCAAGCAGGCTGTGGCGGCACTTTCGGCTTCTCTGCTAGCTGCCGTGCGAGGGACTGATCAGCCCAGGACATTTCAACAACACAGAATTTGGTTTTTCATCTCACTTCTCCCTGCCTGTCCTTCTGTTTCCTCCAGCTGCTTAGGGAAAGCGGCGGTTTTACAGCTGCCTTCTTTAATCCCCTTTGACTGGACTGCAATTTTAGCCGAGCGGTACCTACATTATAGGGAGGGAGAGGCACCGCGTGTAATGCTGCACTAAGGGTTTTACACTTGTCTCCTGGCTTGCTGCGTAGTCAGGATAAGTCGTAACCGTTTCTCCAAATCCCTGTGAGTTTTTCTTCAAAATGAAGTGATTAACTTCTGCTGTAAACTTCCCCTTGTCTAGGGCATCCAGGCCTTGCGCTGAGCTTGACAGCATTCAAGATCTCCTGCCCACATAGACTATTAGGTTCTGCTTATCCTTCGTTTCCACTGCCTGGTGAAATATTAGATAACGGGGAAAGAGCTTATCTTACATGCGTCTGAACTGACAAATATGGCAGCCTTTCAGTAAAAAGGCTAATGCAGACGAGGCCTTTTTCCTGGCTAGAATAAGAATGAGGCCGGTGCTTGTCTTCTGCCGCTGACAACGGTCAGATGCGTGCGGCGTGATTTCCATAGCATCCAGACAGTCGGAGCACCTAATATCTACCTGTCTAGTCAATACATCAGCTTTGCTAGAGCAGGGAGCTGAAGTTTGTCATTGAGGCGGGTTTCTAATGCAGCACGAATGGATTTTTCAGCCGTACTCCAGGGTAAACAGTGTAAGCCGCGCAAATTTATTTACCAGCAGTGACAAATAACTGTGTCAGTCACTTTTGTTTTCTTCCCTAAATAAGATGTTCTCTGTAAATGCCCTTATGGATTTAATTTTTGTCGCTTTAAGTAGGGAGGAGGGGGAAAGGGGGAGATCTCTTGCTGTTTGAACAGGTTAATATTAGTGTTTATTTCCTTCTGTGTTTCTGCACATGAAAAATGAGTTTAATAACCTTCAGAGGGACCCATTTCAGGATTTAACAATTTGAGGGTAGAAGCTGGGAAACCACTGTCCTGGTGTCAGTATTGAGGGGAGTTTGGCTTAAAAGCATAGCTGAGAAACAAGTCTTTACTGTGCTGGGGCTACCTGGAGGGGGGAGAGGGAAGGAGGGGGCTGCTTTGCCCACAGGGCGCTGAGCAAGGTCTGTTACTCATTTCAGAAGTTTCTTGGCTCATCTCAGGCACAGAGCTGTGCTTGAAGTTTAACACTTCCATTTTGAGAAAGAATACTCACTGTTATAATGTGGCATATTTCTGCATTGCATTCAGATGGATATTTTAGGAAATTGTTTTCCCAGCCGTAAATCCTAAACTGTACATTCGCTGTCGAATTCTCAGCCACCAGCTAAAACCCAAAGTGTCTGACAGCCCGTAAAGCTGGGGATCTAGTGGGAGAAACTGGTAGCCTTTTTAGAAATGAAGGAAGAGAAGTTAATGGGAGGTTTGCTGCGGCACGGCAAAATTCAAGTGTGCTCTGAATGGAGGAAATGGAAAGAGTTGTTAGTTGGGCAAGCCAGACACACCTAGACAGCATCCTGAGCTGCTGCCAACCCACACGGGGGTTTTGGACCTTTTCCAGGCTTTGTTCCTGAAAATAAATTGTTCAAGATGGGAAACCTTGAAGATTGCATTGACCAGTGAGCCGTGCCTCTGGGTGTGAGCTTTAAGGGAGAGGACTCAGGCTTCGGATTTGGGCTAGAGGCTTACGGAGAAAAAACTGTGATCAAAGTTTAGCCTACGTTTCATTTGTTTGCAGGAGGCGGTCTGAAATTTTTTTGCTGTTTCTTCATTATAAGTGGGATTTATTCTGGCCTCGGAAATTGAGAAAGTGCTGTCGATGTGATTATTTAGTTTAGCTATTGACTTGCTTTGTAGCTGCAATTCATATAAAATGATCACTTCTGTATCAGCAGGATACAGAGGTTTCACAGGAGCAGCACGTGAAAGAATTAAATAACATCTATAAACTGTTCAGAATATGCAAAACAATGGATATATGCTAACTATTATGTTATTTATTTAATGCTTTGATAGCCATGTTGCAAAACAAATGAGGAGGTGGGGATATCTTTTGGAACAGAATATACTGCAGCGCCTGCCTTGATCTGCATTAGACATCTGCACTGTGAAGTACAAGTGATGCTGAAAGATGCACTGAGAAAACAAACGGGTTACAGTACTGTCGTGTTAGAAATGACAAAATGTGTAGGCAACAGAGAAACTAAAACTACTTCAGTTTCAGGCAGAATTGTTAAGTATTAACTGCAGAAATATAGCAGAAAAGATAAAATAGGAGCATTTTGGAATCTGGGACTCAGACAGTTCTTTATACGACAGAAATTCACACGGCGCTAAAAAAAAAAGAAGAGCAACTTTTTTTTTTTAGCAGAAAAACAGACCCTCAAAATTTTGCAGTTTAACACTGGGAACCACAACTCTTACCTCTAAAAGAAAAAAAACCAAGCCAAAACAAAAAAACCACCTTCCTGAAAATTTTTGGATGTGTTCAGGTTTAAGCTGGCTTTGAGGAAGACACCTACAATGAACAAAAAGTCCTAGTCTGAGCTTTCAGAGGAAGAAATATGAGAGGACATGAAGGAAAAATGCCAGGAAAAATGTCCTTTTAAATTCAAAATGTCTAAGCCGACTGCCCCAAAAAAGAATAGATTCAAGCCGAGAGCCAGTTTGGGTTGTATGACAGATTCATGTTCCATATATGCAAACCTTGGCTTGAGCAATTCTCTTCTTCCCATCTTCTGTGTGTAAAACAGAAACCAGATATATTGACAGCAAGGTAAAGTTATTCGACATGTCTGAAAAAAACCCAGGATGAGTGCTGGAAAGGGTGTGCCTTTGGTAATTAATTTAGCAAAACTGTGGTAATACAATGACACGCAGCTTCTAAGGCAGGAAATATGGCAGGTAAGGTATCAGCAGCAACTCAGCCTCACCATCCTTAGTGTCATACAGCAACGTTTCTCAGACTTCACCCGTGAGCCATCGGTGACGGATGCACTGAGATTTCTCCTGTGAGACCCTTTTGTGTACCCGTCACAGCCAGGGGATTGGATCCCTGAGAGCAGAGGTGGGCTGGGAAGCTCGTACTGTAGGGTGTAACCTTTGTGAGGGAAGTAATTGCAAGTGCGCGCTGCGCTTGGCTGAGGCAACAGAAATAGGAGTGGCGCGGGATGTACGGGGATTTTATATACTGCCCTGCCCAAGGGCAGGGGCTGTGCGGCCAGGTCTGTGCCACGTACCACACGGAGTTTGTGTATGCGTGATGCTCGTGGTCTGGCGTTCCTGGGCATTGTGGACAGGAGAGGGAGGGTGTGTGTGCACGTAAGTGTTTGATGAAGTCCAGTGTGCAGCGTGTGGGGAAGGCTGAGATACCGTGTGCAGGTGGCCAACACATGCCTCCGATGTCAGACGCATCCCAGACCCCGCACGCTCGCTGAATATGCACTGCGCTGGCAAACTGTGCACTCTCATGAGTCGTTTGTCTGGGGTTTCTGAATGGCAAAAAGCCTGGTCTGAGCTGCTATGCAGATCAGGATGCCGGGCGTCCTGAAATCCCGGACAAATCCCCTTAGAGCTTTCGGTAAATCTGCAACTGGGATTTACCGTTGTGACAGCACATCCTAAGTGTGGTAAAAATAGCCTGTCTCCCAGCATTGCAAACCTGACTCACGTCCCACAGTTAATGGGTGAGCAGTCAAGGCTGTTTCTTGAATCACTGCACGAGGGCATGAAGCCGTCCTGGTGGCAGGGGATCACAAAGCCGCGTTGGACAGCCCTTGCCTGGCTCAGGCCAGTTCTCTGCAGCTTTGGCTTTAAAGTCGGCGGATTAGAAGTATGGCAGAGACCCCTGATCTCAGGCTGAAAGCGATGTCTCTGCCCTTTGCTTCTCCGGAAGGCTGCGTCTGCCCTGCGCTTGCCTGGGGGCAGTCTGGAAGGTGTGCTCTGCAGGCAGTGTCCCCTGGCTGGGCGAAAATCATAGCCCTCTCCCTGGAGGCTGCATATTGACTTGGTTTTCTTTGGTTTTAACCTTTACCTTAATTCTAATGAAAACCACAGTTTTTTATTACAAATTAGGACCATACCAGATTTGAAGCATCAGTAGTTTTGCTACCCCAACGGGGTAACGTGGAGAAGTGAGAGGGAGTGAACGTTCTTTCCCCGCTCTGTGTGAGCGTGCACGCATGGGAGCGCACAGTTTCTCTGTAACCCTGAAAACGAGTATCTTACTCGCTCTCAAAACTTCCTCTCCAACAAGGAGATTCACCCAGAAAGTCTCGCCCTGGCCAAACAGGGTGTAATCGGATCTCTTTAGTGGGCTACACAAAAAAGCTACCAGTGAGTCAGTACAGTGTCAGATGTACAGTCGTACAGAGTGGGAACATAGGATGAAGTAGTTTGAAATGCAGCCTCCTGTCCAAAAATACCAGCCAACCAACTGCAAGATACATTAGCTGTCAGTTCCCTGTGTGTCTGGTGAGATTTCAAGCAAATTTTGGTTTTTGCTGTTGCACACAGGAAAATGCCATTGCAGCTGCTTGGGGCCGGCCTTTTGCTCCTTGGGAAAGGGCACCCTTTGAAAACGCACCTTTGTGATCTAGGCGCTCACATGTTGTCTTCAAAAGTGGCTTAGCAGCCCAAATTTCATCTGGTACTGGTATCAGGCAGTGTGTGGAGGCTGAAGTGAGTGAGGCTGTGCACTGTGGAAGAGTGGGGACAGGCAGGGAGAGCTGAAGGGACTTCCCTTAGGTCACTAGCAGGTCTGTGATAAAGCTGGGGAGAGAAGCTGAATCTGAGTCTGACCTCATAGCCAGTAGACCATACATCTCCTTAAACATCTCCTATGCCATATATTTGGGGCAGTCTTGTATGTTCTGTGTGCAGGGTCGTTTCTCCTTTTCTGTCTCAGTCCCTGAAGTCCTCCTATGAGACACTTCAAATTTCATTGTACCCTACCCAATCCAGTATTATGCTGGTAGTACAGCAAAAAAAAATATGGATAGAGGAGCAGTGTTAGAAAGCACCCCTCAACCCTCACTGAGACCTCAGCTCTGTCCTGGAGTCTGTTCAGAAACATCCATCCCTCCCAACTGCCCGGGCTCAGTAACATCACGGCCCACTGAGCAGTGGGACCCTGCTACTCCACGCATGAAGCAGCACGGCGTTGCTTGTATCATTGGGCTGCTGGTTTTTTTTCTGGCTCTTGGCTTCCACCCTGAAATGACAGTGTCACTGGAACTGCATAGAGGTACAAGAGTTACCCCAGCCTTATGCAGGGTACAAGAGGTTCGTGGTTTTCATGGTAACTGGTCAAGCTGCCTTCCTGTCATACGTGCAGTGTCTCAGAAGTGGCTTGAGTTTGTAGATACCATTAATTCTGCTGAAAACAAGAATACTGTCCTTGCATTGGGTGGGATTGGCTTCATTTTATGTAAAGTAGATGCGGATTTAAGCTTCGTATCGAGTTGCTAGGGTGCCGTCCATCAAGTGATGTTTGGAAATAATTTTTAGAAGCTACGCCAGTTTTGACATGCTGCTTTAATATTTTTCTGGCTGCAATAGGGCAAGACATAGAAATCTTATGTTGTCATCACACAGAGTTGTGAAGCGTTCTTTTTTTTTTTTTTTTTTTTTTTTTGCTTTCTCTCTCTTGCACTCTGTCATATGGAAACCAGATCAAGATTATGAAATTATTGCCCACAAACTGTGATCTTTTTTTCTCTTTTGTGGTGGGAACTGACAAGTCAGTGATGGCTTGGTGCTGTTGGTACTAGCTGTTCATGCTGCACGCATTTGTATGTATCAGGAAGTGCCGAACTTGGCGTGCTTCTCGGTTGGCACACAGGCTGGTGAAACGTCAGATTTTTAATTGTGATAAAGTTCACGAAAGAAAAAATTATGGCAGATGTTTCCTTTTGTCAGAGCTGAACTGAATCATTAAAATGTGATATGATGTACTATGAACGAGTCAGTGTAAACACCATCCCTGTGAACATGTCAAAAGACTGAAGAACATAGACCATTCATGGTAATGTTAAAAAACATGTGGTCTGAATGCTGTATTACCAAGCTTTTCTCTTTAAATGCAGAGCATGAATCTTATGAATTTTTATTGCCTTTATACAAAATGAAAAGATAACATATTCTGCTTTGGTAAAAATAGACTGGTAGCTTCTGCAACGTGGTTGTCATTTCGCTGGTGGTTTACTCAGAGGTCTGCTTTTCACAAGCAGCAGTGAGGTATCCGATTCCCATTGAGCGCTGAGCTTGCCCGCTTAATTCCCTCTTTTCTAGCGGATGTATTTTTGGGAAGTCTTACTCCTTTGCCAGTCTGAAGGAAGCGGCAGAAGCTCTGCTTCTTGCGGAGGAATGTCTGTGATGATGCGTTAAAACTGGCTCCTGATAAGTGGTTATGGAAAAACTGCAGGAAGCATCCAACGACTGACATTCTCTGTGGACTTTCTCTCCCGTCTCCTCCTCACATCTCCTACGTGAGGATTATTGTCTACACACTCACTTAGGCCATTAGTCAGAAAAGAAGCGCATTAGAAACTTCCCGTTGCTTCCCCATGAGCTGAATACATTATATCTGCAGTTATTCTCATTCTTGCTGGCCTAAGAAGCCTTGACCAGATACTGATTCATATTCCCAGTGTCGTCAGTTCTCAAGATTTTACTGTAAATTAAGTGGTTTCCTTAATGCTTCAGCTGCTGGAATCAAGGGAGTTCACGAATACCTTCATTTTGACATAGAGGTCAAAGAAACACTGGAAAGATGTGATCAAAGTGCATCCCAAAGCATTGTTTTATGCCGCTCTTACGATTTCTGATTTGAGGGAGCCTGACTTAACAGTTTTGGAATGCTGGGGATTGGGAATAAAATACTCTGTTATATCATAAAGTGGTTTATACACTATAGGAAATCCAAATCATTTTGCATGTCAAAAATCTCAGTCCCCATCTCTTTTGGGGTGCATTGCAAGTGAGGTGCATGTGTTTTGCAGACCAATTTAAATCGTCTTAAACTGTGGCCCCCCCTTCTCCAGATCAATTACATTGATTTATTGGGGAAAATTTGTGTTTGTGTGCATGGACACACACAAATTTTATACAAACAATGTGATTTATTTTAAGCAGGGCTGCAGAAGCCAGAAGTAATGAACTTAGTAAAAGAGCCATACAGGATTCAGTGATAACAGTTGTTAATGGCAAAGCATCTATAGTTTTTGCACCCTGGCAATTTGTGGAAATGCAGTGTGCTTTCTTAAATTAGCGTAAGTTTTTACACCTGTCTTGCACCATAGGAACTTAATCCATCATGAAACCTCGTTAGAAGCTGCGCCATTGTATCCTGAGGCAGATGTGAAATTTGTGTGAGTCACTGATTTGCTATCAAGCTGAAGGAAACTGAGTCTACAATTCTTAAGAAAGAAGCCGCCCATTTGGGATGCATTTTACACAGCTCCCTTTGTATAAATCATTAGTGCTATAAACTATCCATTATTGTTGGGAGAAGAAATTTAACAATGCAAATAAAACAAAATACTGTGGCAGAGCAATTTTATGCTTGATTGTAATGTTTAATGGCATGTTCTCATAAAGAGATTTTCCCATCCTTCAGACCTATCATGTCTGTGACTCCCTTGATTTCCGATGGTTTGAACATCCCCCATTTTATTGCTAGAGTTGTTTTCTCTAGAGCAATTTCTGTAAACGTGCTGCAGCATAGGGTTATCCAGGGTTAATTTCCCTTATGATTACACATCCAGACAGCATGTATGTAAATGCTGCAAGACAAATTATAAGAAAACTGTAGGATAATAGAAAATGAAGAAAATCCCTTTGTTTTCCTTGTAGATCCATTTTTTAGTAACAGTGTATTTCCCTTACCCACTTTTAAATGTTAATACTAGCTTATATTGGCATTGTAGCTCTTTAAAGGCATTATTCTTCTGTTATCACTGACCTCAAATTTTGCATTATGTTGATTGCCTTTCTCCCCCATAGCTCTTTGGATACGTTTTCCAGGTTCCTCTCTTCATCCTTTGCTTTCGGGTACTAGACAGCACCATCAGTGAGGCACGCCTTCGTATCTCAAAACCAGCTTGTTATATTAATGTCAGAAGTAAAATACAGTTCTTCGCATTCTACTTGTATTTTTAGTACCTTATTGTAATCCTCATTCTGCTTTCCCTGCGTATCTCCATTCTGTGTCTCGCCCTTAGGTTTCTTATTTAGACCAGGGTCGCTGGGTTTTCCTGTGATTTTGAAAGGTTTCTGCCCTGTCCAGCTTTTTGAAGTCTTTCGGTACACCTTAGTCAGAAAGTACTAAAATATCTTGATAGTCTGTTAATCTGCAGTCAAGTGCCCATTGTTTTCTTTTCCTGGCTGCCAGGGAGTTTGTTGGGAATTGAGATTTATGGAGTGAATAATCCACCTGGCAAGAGACTCTCTGTAACTCGGAAGAGTGTTCTTTAGTGGAAGAATGAACGTTCCTTTTTGTGTGTAAAATACCACTAATAGCTTATTTAGCAACCTGTATTTCTACAACAGGGCTTTCAGTTTTGTGTTGGAGGTGGATTCTTGCATATACATAGATCCTAGCACCTATGCTAATTCTGTCTCTCATTTAACTTTCATCTGTTCCTATGGTAGGATAATGCATGATGTGATCTCTCAGCTTTTTAATGTGGTCCTTAGTGCATCTCTTCTAGCTCCTGTTTGAATGGGCTGAAAAAAAAATATTAATAATGAGGGATGATTATTCCCTGTACTTGCTGGGAATTGCCTGGAAACCACGGGGAGCTTAGGCAGGGTAGTCATGCTGCAACCACTGAGACTCCACAGAGTCCCGTACCAGGTACTAATTGCAGTTGCTGCTGGGAGAACTCTGAATAACAACGGAATTAAAAAAAAAAAAAAAACATTATGATCCATTCTTGCCTTTTATGTAAATAGCTCGTTTTTACAACCATTGATTAGATTTGAGCTCAAAATAAGCCAAAAGCTATGGGATATGATCAAAATGAAGGATGGAAGGGGTTGCAGTATTTTCAGTGCAGCTGATTTTGTTCATGAGTTTTTAATAGAACTAAATGAAGGATTGACTTAGACAATGATTAAAATAAGTGAAAGCCACTGTAAAACAGAGTTCAGCGTAACGGGTACCTGCATGAAATTTTGGTTCTCAGCCACCCGGTTGCTTTGTCCCTTTAGGGATACTTTCATGGTCTGAGTAGCCTGGGCTGATTATCCCCCTCAGACCTACAGCTGCCTTTCCCTGCGCAGACTTTCTCATTCCTTATGCATCAGCACTTGGAAATTCTGTACCTGTTTTTCAGCAGTGGCGGGGGAGCATCGAAGTTACCAGCAGCGTAATCTCCAGGGTAAACAGGGCCAGCGCATAATTCTCACTGTACCATTTAACCCGGCTGGAGGAGACGACTGTAAATTGCCCATGTCGAGCCAGCGTGCGAGGACTAATAGAACTGCAGTGGGGATAATTCACGAGTATATTTTCTCACTCGCCAGTGTAAACAGAGCTAGGGCTAGTCAGGTCTGAAACGGTGATTACTTTTAAAACAGCATGGTATAATTCAGTGTCCCAGATTGAACCCTCCTTCCAGCACAGGAAAACAAACCACTGCACGCGTGGCCAGCACATGGACTGCGCAGGCTGTGCGACTAACTATGCATATGAAGGACTGCTTTGTTTTTCTAGGAAGCAAGATTTGGAGGGAGCTCTTTAACTGAGGAT
>RSEF01000002.1:53707882-53742364 GCA_003993805.1 Himantopus leucocephalus
TTAAATTATTTTTGCTCCAGGCGGCGCCCGGCGGGACCCCGCCGTCAGGAGCCCCGAGGCGGCTCTCGTGTCCGTGCTCGCGCCCGCACGCGCGGCTGTGGGCACAGGGGAGGGCAAGCGGGGGAAGAGGGCGGGGGGGGCGCGAGAGCGGCCGTTACCGGCCCGTCCCGGCCCTGCCCGTCCCCTCCCGCTCCCCGGCGGCGGCAGCAGCTGGTGGCTGCGGTCTGAGCGTCGGGGCTGGGCCCCGCCGGTGCGCTGGGGAGAGGGGACGGGCGGGCAGACTGACTGTCAGTCAGTCAGTCGGTCCCCGCGCAGGGCTCGGCGAGCAGCCCCGAGGACGGTGTCNCCCGAGGACGGTGCCCCCTCGCCGCATGGAGCCCGGGGCTGCCGGCGATGCGGTGCCCGCCGCGGGGGCTGGCGGAGCGGCTTGAGGCTCCCCCGCCCCCCCTCCGCCGGAGGCGAGCATGTCCAGTGAGCGGCTTAACAGGACAGCGGTGAAGGATGCGCGGTTAAAAGACCTGTTGTTGGAAAGAGGTACCCGATCCTTCCCCCGGCGCGTCGGCGCGGGCGGGGCGGCTGCGAGCGAGCTCCCTCCCCGGGGGACCGGAGGGAAACCCGGGTTACAGCCCAGCCCGCTCGGGGGCTTTCCTGGCCGGGCAGAGGCTGTCTGCCGGGGGGGTGGGGGTGTGTGTGTGAGGGTGACGGTGACGGTCCAGAGGCGTTTGCTTGTGTGATTGTGGATAGGGTTATGGATTACTTCTTTTCTTTTTTTTTTTAATACCCTTCTGTGAAGGTGTTTTCATTCAATGTATAATTGCTTTTTTCGTGTTGCGTGTTTACCATGAAAAATATTCTCCTGGGAAAGGATATATTATAGATATTATTTCCTGCGCGTGAAGAAACAGGTCTGTGTGAGCGCGACAGAGACTGGGGAGGTAAAAACGTACCGTTTCTCTTCCCGAAGCTGCCCCCAGTCTCTCTCCCAGCTAATTTATAGGAAAAGTGGGCAGGAGGAGATGCCGGTCGGGAAGGTGGTGGTACAGCAGCGAGGGCCCTTCGTGCCCCCCGGCAGGTGTGGGGCGGTGGGTGAGAGCGGGGCCAGAGTCACCCAGCAGCTCTCCGCAGCTGCTGAAAACTGTTCGAGTTGCCCTGAGCAGCGCCGGTAAATAGAGAGAGCTGCCCCTCTTGTCTGTGTGATTTTTCCTGTTAATAACCTAATGAGTAGCAGGAGGGCTAGTCAGGAGAAAGAAGAGGTTAAAAATCACCTTCCTCTTTTCTTTCCCTCTGCTTCCCAGCAAGGAAATCCTTTTGAACATTGATAGGGTGTTCTGTTGCATTTTAGCATTTGCGATGTAAAGCTGGACTCGGAAAATCCTGTGTGCTTACACCTATGAACTGTGATTTTTCTTTTTTTTTTTTTTAACTGTACAGCCATGTTTTAGTCAAATACTTATAAATGATCACCCCACAGGGGAAATGCTCACAGTCCCAGTCCTTTATTTCTAAAGGAGAGGTACTGACTGTCTCCTGCCACTGAAACGCTGGGGCCTCGGTAAATTTAGAAGACTCTGCCCTTGGCAGATAGAGAAGTAACATGTCATCCCGGTGATCTTTGCATTCTAGGAAAGCCTAAATCAACATTGCTTGTTTTGCATGTTGCCCTTTAGCAACAGTCTCTCAATTTCCAGTCTAAAGTATTACATGGACCCCCCCCAAAAAAGTTTTGGGTAAAGAAACCCTCTGGTACTTAGTAGCTGCAGAATGTGAATTGAAGCAGTTATCAACTGTGTCAAGTCTTTATTCCGTTCTTCTGAACCAAGAAAAATTGACTTTTTACTTAAGCATGGTTTTGGCAGATTTTTTTTTTATTAGTTCTATGCTTCCTGCTTTTTGATCTTTTGGTGCTGATATTGTTAGCTTCCAGTGACTGAAGAGAGGGGGTAAAAAAAGATTGCTGCATATGGGATTGGTAGTAAAAGTAGAGCAAAGCAGTGACTAATCAAAAACTTTCTAAAAATGTTGGTGGTCTTAGTGATGAGTGGATGGTATTTGACAGCAAAGAGAAATTAAGTGATAGATGCATTGTTGCCCTTTACTCTTGCCTTAGCCTTAAGTAAGATTAGGTACTCCTACTGAGGCCATCGCGAAACCTCAGCACTTAGATGGTGGTGTGCCCATGCCCACTGGTAACTTGTGGCAAACAGCTGGACCTCGGCACCAGCCTCCACTGCACACCAGTGCACTTGCAGCACTTGTACTCTGATGCTTTGTTCGCAAGATATCTTAGGGTAATGAAACAGCCTTGGGTTTCCTCTAGTTCCACCGCAGGTCATTTCGGATTTTATGTGTGAACAGAATTTTTCTAGCTCAGGTTCATGGTTGTGTTGTCTTTGTGTAAGTGTACTGCTGTTACACAGGAGGCTGAGGATGACTACAGATGAAAGATGAGATGGTGGTGGGGGCGAAGCTTGTTTTCACTGGCGTTTGCTCTGTATGATCGCTTTTATATGTTGTTATCTTTCTTTCCTTGTTGGCTTTTTACAAAATAAACTTATTATCGGCTCCTCAAAGTTCATGTTTTGGCACCCAAAAGTAGTGCCATTTTTGGAAAGTGCTGAAACTGAGCAACTTGCACTACTTCTTTGCTTTTTATACAAGCCTAGCAACCAAAGACCTCCTCCCATTAACTGGAGTTGTCTTTCAAGATGAGAGCATCCCCTGTGAGCAATGCAGTTTCCATAGAAATATCAGCAACCGTGTAACTCCAAAGGGTAATTTCTGTGCTTACGTTGCTCATCCTTGCTGCTCCAGTATAGCTGAAAGGGTGCAAGAGTGACTCATTTCTAAATATACTTAATATTTGTGGTATAGGCAGGGCTTCAGATAAGATGATGGGCTCTGATGGAGTTCATTGTAATTGTATCTCTTGCAACAGCCAAGGCCTCGGTTTCATTTTTAACCATAGTGGAACATATCTTGTTTTAGAGTACAGATCTCTTTTTAGATTTTTACCTGAATAGGAATGTCCTAGAAAAGTTTATTTTATGCTAGTTGGAGAGAAGTAATTGAAAAAGGCATTGCATGTCTATTCAATAAGAAAAAAAGTTTGTTTTCCACTTGATTTAGGTAGCTTTTCATGCTATTCAGCTGACAAAAAAAAAAAAATATTAAGGATAGTTTACTAGGTACAGTGTCCTGATTCCTTTCTCCATGGCCTCCGCTTTGAAGCTTATGGAGCCCTCTGGACTCTATTGGCATTGCAGGTGGCTATTAAAGTAGGGTGGGTTTTGTATGTGTGTTTGGTTTGGTGCTCCCCCCCCCTGTGAAATTCTTCTATTATCCAAAAGGCTTGTCTGTGGTGTTTATGCTGAAGAACTTATTAACTGTGAAGGCTGTAGAGAAGGATCACCAAAAAGTTTCTTAGATTTGACCTGCAGTCACTCATACCAATTGATTGGCACTGACGAAAAATGAATAATTTTAATACTTTTTAGAACACATTTTTCTATGCAAAACTTTGAAATGGACAGCAGTGAACATCTTCATCCAGATCAGTCTTCATGAAATACTGGAGGTTTTTCAGATTATTGCTTTGATGGATAACATTCTGTGTGTGATTGACGTATTTTCCTCTTTTTTTTTGTCTTTGTTTTAGCCGAACTGGAGTTTGTTCAAATCATCATTATAATTGTGGTTATAACTGTTATGGTGGTAGTGATCATCTGCTTATTGAACCATTACAAACTCTCGACACGCTCCTTTATCAACCGACAGAGCCAAAGCAGAAGACAGGAAGAAACTTTGCAGACGGTGAGTATGAGCCCCTTGCACCAGATTCTTTCTCCGTGTGCTGTACTGGTCTGCAGCAAAGCCTCCTGAAGAGCTCTGGTACAGGCAACTGTTGGAAAAACTTCTGATGTCACGTCTAATACTCCCTATAGTTAGGCCTTTTGCTAAGGCTGCATTTGTCAGTAGAAAAAAAATCGGAACGTAAATTTAAAATGATTATTTTTAGACACTGCTATATCTTGTGTAGCCTGGTTTTTTTTTTTTATTTTGTGTTTGGAGATTCAGATGTGACATCCTATTTGCTGGGAGTGGAGGGGGAATGAATGGAGATCACCTGGGGTATGAAGATTTGAAATACACATTGTTGTGACTTTCCATATATTTACTAATATCCTGGAGTTTTATCACTATTACTGTCTTGTGAAGCTGCTGTAACTGTTTGCTTGATCCAGAACATTGGGCCAGAAAAATGTAATGTTTGTTTCACTCAAACAGCAAGGAAATACTAGGAAAACGATCTCTCTGAGGACCCGGAGTGGTTAAGAGGTGTTGTTACAGAGCCAAAGGCTTAAGACCAAATCTCAGTCGAGACTTGTTAAGCCTGTCATTAGTCAACCTATGGGCACCTAACTTGCCTTGTGAGCCAGGAGTTTGCCGGGTGGGATGCACTGCTCCCTTGTGAGGGTTAACCACAGGGTGTCCCTGACCTTGTGACATCCGCCCCCCCAAGCCACAAAGTATCCTGTGATGTTGCTGGAAAAAGTTCTGATGTGCTTTTCGATGTCCTCGGAGTGTTGCCCTTGGCCTCCTTGCTGACTGTGATAGCCAAGGGGCTATTTGCAAGGGTAGCATTTTAATGCATTGAATTCCTGGCAATAATTGGATTCACAGCTTCATTTNGTTGGATTCACAGCTCCATTTAATTTCACTGTCAAAAAAATTGTCAGTTTGTAGCTGGAAGGTGCAGTGCCGTAATGGTTTACATCAGTTGTAAGTCCACAGTCTCACCTTTCTTTCCATCCCAGTCCTTTGTTTCCTCCTTCTTTGTGTTCCTTAGGGAGCTGCTGAGGTCGAGGTCGTGGTGAGAGGCCCCAGGGGGCTTATCTGGCTGAACACTAATTGCTTTTTTTCCCCCCACAGTTAGATTTCAGACAGATCAGCGAGTAAAGTGCCCAGGCAGGGGAGGAGGAGGCAGGGATGCTGCAGCCAGGGCTGGACCTGAGTGGCTGCTGCGGAGCTGCACCCCTGGCAATTGGCAGCTCCCTTCTGAAAGCCAGCTGTAAAACCCGAGGAGTGTGGGGTTCCCCAAAGCTCTCGCTTAGTACATGTCCTGCATCCCTTTTGCTGGGGTGAATAGCTCTTACCTTGGAGGCTCTGTGGGGAGGAAAGGAGCTGTTTTCTCAAAGGGAGGTCGCCTCATTCCCTAGCACTTCAGTAGCACAGGAATATCTAGCTCTAATTTGGTGATGGATGAAACTGGAACTTGTCAAACCTTAACCTTATGGACTTCAGGGCTGAAAAAATTGGCTAGATTAATTTGAATGTTGCTTTGAAATGGACACTGTAATTCAAGAACCACACTTCTGTCTGAAAAAATGTTCGCTATAATTGCTCCAAGTACTTAAAATGAAATAATTTGACATAAAGGAAATGCATTTTCATCTTCACAAATCTTTTAAAACTGCAGTAAGCTGTCAAACGCGTGAAGTAACCCATTATTTCCTTTGTATGGTTCGTTAGTATTGTCTGTTATCAGAACGAGTGGCGCCTTTTCTCATGGATGTGAGGGAGCAAACACCACCTTCTTGTGAAGAAGAACATGCAGTTTTACAGTGGGGACTTGGGAGCTGCTTTAGTATCCAGAACTGCTCTTAAATAATTTTTAAAACACTGACTCAGTTCCAGTTTGATAGCACCCTTGTAAGTAGTGATAATCATAGTCAAGTGAGCACTTAATGGGAATTGATGATTGGTTGGTAAGAACTGGTTACTAATTCTTCTGAAAACTCTCTGGTATAGGTTTATCATCACTATTACTCATCTGCATTTCTGATAAGCTGAAGCTGTTCTTAAAAGAAGGTCATACTTGTGGAAAACGGGACTTATGGAGGTCTCTGAAGTCAGATATGTTTAAATTGTCCTTTGTCTCAAGTGTTAGAAGGAAGTTCTGGTAGGAACTAGTTGTGTGCTGATTGCAGCGCAAACCTTAAAATCAGTGTGCGGTGCATGAGGGGTGGGAAACTAAAGCATTTGATCTGTGATGTGAATCTGGAAACAACCAGTCTGTCCTCATTGTCCACAGCAGAGTGAGTTGTACAAGGTAAATAGCATGAGCAGTAAGATGCATGTTAGATGATACTCTTAATATATATTTATTTTTAATCAGGCAGGCCTTGTTCTGTGTGCAAGTGCTATCGATAAGTGGGCTTTCTTCCAAAGGAATGTTTTGGGGTTTTTTTTATGGTATATAGACTCTGAAAACAGACTTAAATGTTTGTTAACTCCTAATGTCTGAAGAAAATATCATTCTGACTCAGGCCTTCTGTTGGTGGAGAAATAGTGAATGGAAATAGAGGAAGTTCGGCAGTATTTCTTAGAAGAAAATGGTAAAGCAAATAAATTGGCTAGTTCCTGTAATGAACTATGAAGTGAACCCCCCTCACATAACTGAGGTAGCAGAGGTGTATCAAGATGCGCAATCATGCCTTTCCTATTCAGGTGGGCATTTTTTTGTCTTTTAGTTACCTTCAATTTTCCTTCTTGTCAAGCTTGTCCTGTTTCTAGATAATCATGCTTTCCAATAGCTGAGCTGTGGCTGAATTGCACAGATTTCTGGCCCCGTAAAGACCAACTATCGAACAGATGATCTCTCGAACAGATGATCTCTCTTACTCTGATTCTTCTAGAAAGTGTAATAGAAATGAACAGAAAATCTGNTCAATTTTCCTTCTCGTCAAGCTTGTCCTGTTTCTAGATAATCATGCTTTCCAACAGCTGAGCTGTGGCTGAATTGCACAGGTTTCTGGCCCTGTAAAGACCAACTATCGAACAGATGATCTCTCTTATTCTGATTCTTCTAGAAAGTGTAATAGAAATGAACAGAAAATCTGTCTACTGCCTTTATTGCCAACTTCACACCTGTAAAACTCATGGGGTCGGGCCTCCAAAATAATGAAGTAAAAGCTATTTGTGGGTTTCTTTGGCTGGCTGAACTTTCTTCATGATAAGAAAGAAAAAAAGGCCCGGAAGTTGAAATTCTCATTGTCTTCCAAGTCCAGAAATTAGAGTATTAAAAAAGATGAAATATCACTGGAATCACAAGTGTTAGTAATGCTCGAGGGGCAGAAGAGGGGCCAATCCCAGGAAAAAAACCAAACACAACAGTTGCTCTTTGACAAGTACATGCTGAAAAGTACTTGTAATGTTCTTGTTCTGTAAATACGCTTTCCTGTGTGACCACTAGTTCATCTTTTTTCTTGTCTGCCCCCTTTTTTTTCCTCTTCATCCCCTCTGGAGTCTCATCTTCCAGTTTTTCTCCTGCTCTTTGTTTTATAACCTTGGTTAGTGTGCTGAGGCCTTAAACATGTCACAGCAGGGGCAGGACAACCTTTGAGTGCTCAGGAGTACTGATGCTTCTGCAGCAGTGCTGGTGAGGATGCTGCTGCCTGCCCTCCCATGGTAAGCCCTGCCCTCTCCTAGCATGGACATAAAAACATTCAAAGCTTGTTTTAACATTACCAGAAATACGCGGTTTGGGGTCATAACTGCAAGAGGTGGAATGATGCTGAATGAGAACTGTGTTGGCATGAGCGGCAATCTGAAGTGAATGTGCATGGTACTGAACCGTGTCTCTATCATGATAGATAAAATATTGAACGCTTCCCCCTGCTGGCCGATCCATCAGCAGTGTTTGGCTTCACAGCCGGTAGCCAGCCAAGGTTTGCAGAGCATCTGAGCGGGACGTGCAGGCTGTAGGGTGTGGAGTATACCAGGAGCATGGCCAGGGCCACTTCACTAGGATCACACAACCACTCCCATGGGGAGTGACTGATGCTACCGGTGGTGCTGGGGAGTTCTGGGGAAGACCATGTGGCAGCCTTGGAAAGGCACATCCATGCACAGGGTATGTGTGTCTGTCCCAGGGGAGGCGCATGTTGCAGCGCTGCTGGCTTGGGAGGACTGATGTTGTGTTGGGAGGGCAGCGTTGCTGGTAACCAAAACCATCCTGTTGGAATGTAGGTAGCTGTGGCTGAGCGGCTGCTGCAGCGCTCTGCTGTCTGCTGGGATAAAACCAAGATAAATCTTGTTTTCTGATGATTAACTCTTAGTGTCATCACCAGTGATTTCCAGGGGGATGTTGAGGGAAAAGAGATTAAATGAGTGACTTACAGGGAGGTACTTAATGAGCTTCTGATGTTCCTAAATTGATTCCTTCTCCCCATCCTGGTGGCTTCTGTCTTTGCATCTTTTTCTCTTATAAAGTGGATGTTGAAGGAGTACTGAACACTGACTGCCCCAGGCCCGCTCCTGGCAGCGAAGTCCCTGCATCCATCACACAAGAAGCTTATCCTGACCAGCCCCTGCCTCCCAGCGCTGAGGGCAGCATCACTGCTGGGGCGAGTCAGCTTGCATTAGGACCTGCATTGATAATGCTCATCTCGAATGCCAAGCTCCAGAAGCACAGCTGTAAAAATACTATCCTCCTCCTTACAACAGCTATTTCAGAATAAAAGGGAAGCATCAGGAGGATGATGGAAAATAGTCAATAATGACAACTGCAGGGATTTGTTGGTGATTTCAAATATTAGTGTTGCCTCTTGGCTTTTTAGATTTTTCCCCATCGGTGCTAGCGTTATTCCTTCTGTTCCCTGCTGGTATCCCTGGCCTGCTCATTCTTATTTTCTTACTGACATGTCCAAAAGACAGAAAATCCCAGTGGGAGCAAGATCCCAGTCTATAGCTGGGAGAGAGTGCACATGCTGTAGACCACCCTGCTTTGCCAAATCTTTTGCTTTGCACTAGGCATCAGTAGGCAGGAGCTGGACATGCAATGTTATCCTGCCATCTGCATGAGGGACACGGGCTTGCCTCTCCTCAGGGTGTGCTGCCGGGAGGGACAGTGTGCGCTGGCTGCTGCTCCTCTTTGAAGTCTGCCACAATAAAGTCAGATCATCTTTAATAAGGGCAGGATTATCTAGGAAATCTGCAGGTAGGACTAGAAGCAAGGAGTGCCGGCTTCGGGTTGCTCCTGAGTCAGTGTGTCACCTTGGGCAACTTGCTTCATCTCCAAATAAAGGAGGAAGGATAATAATCCTTATTTCCTGCACTTGGACTAAATGAATTATCACTTAAAGTGGTAAAGTGCTGTGAAGTTGGGGAAACGGAATTTTTAAGGTGTTCAGTAGCAGAACTAATCGCTCTAAGTGTAGGGAGGCAGACTACAAGCATGAGGTTTGGCGCTCTCCGTAATTATCTCTCTACACGCACCGCTTTGCCAGATGCTGTAACCTTTCCTGCCCTTGGGGAAACACCGCTTTTGAAGGGGAGAGCAATCCTGCTGGAATACTCGTCATTCTCTTGGGGACAAGGGGATAGTTTTGCTTTGCTTGTGTTCGGCAGGGAAAATGTTGGAATCTTCAGAGTTGCGATGGTCTCTGTCACCCAGGAAGAGGCAGGGAGGAACCAGCTCCTCTGCCTTCCCGGAGCGTTTTGAACAAGCCACCGCTTTAGTGTGGTGTAATGTATCACTGCCACCTAGGGCCAAAAATCAGAAACTACACTGCTATCTGAAACACTTCATTTGCAAAGGAGATGTGTATATTTTTTCTTTGTGTGTGTGTATATATATATAAAAAAAGTCTGTTTTTAATCGAAGGGAAAAGAGGGACCTTATTAATACCTATAATGCATTTCAGAAAGTGAAAAACTGACTTTGTTTCTCGGGAAATGCAATTTTGGGTCAAGGTCTAATTCTTAAACTGAAAACTGGAGAAAAACTGAAAATCAGTAAAAGTCAGTAAAAAAGCAAAGTTTGGATTATATGGGATTGTTGCGGTTTAACCCCAGCCAGCAACTAAGCACCACACTAAGCCCCTCCCTCAGTCTCGTCTGCCCCTCCCCGCCCTCTGTGGGATGGGGAAGAGAAGCAGAAGTGTGAGGAAAAACTCATGGGCTAAGATAAAGATAGTTTAATAAGTAGAGCAAAAGCTGTGCATGCGAGCAAATTAAAATAAAGAATTAATTCGCTGCTTCCTACAGGCAGGCAGGTGTTCAGCCAGGAAAGCAGGGCTCCATCATGTGTGACACTTACTTGGGAAGACACATGCTGTAACTCCAAATGTTCCCCCCACTTTCCTTCTTCCCCCAGCTTTCCCCTTTGGTCAGTTGGAAGTCAGCTGTTCCACCTGTGTCCCCTCCCAGCTTCTTGTGCTCTCTCACTGGTGCGCTGATAGGAGGAGCAGAAAAGGCCTTGGCTCTCCGTAAGCACTGCTCAGCAATAACTAAAGCAACATCAGTGTGTTATTAATACTGTTTTCTGCACAAATCCAAAGCATAGCCCCGTACTAGCTACTATGAAGAAAATTAACTCTACCCCAGCTAAAACTAGCACAGGGATGCTTTTGCTTCATTGCAGTTTGAGGAATCTGTCTTGCTGAGCATGAATTTTTAACTGCAGTTTATCCGGGGTTAAAAATTGTTCTTCCGGTAAATTTCTTTCCTGCTCTCTGTCAATGTGCTGATGCTCAGCCAAGGTGGTTGGATGACACTGTGCTCCAAGGAAGCACAGTTTTTTAAAATGGCCTCAAAAAGTCATCTTCCTAAACTGTTTAATTCTAGAGGATGTAAGCCTTTGTAAAATACAAATTAGGCAAATTATCTCGGGCTTATCCAGTCTCCTAAGCTCTAAATATTGAGTTAAATAATCATCACAGTAAGGTAATTAGGTAATCACCTAGCTGGATTTATTAAATGATGCTGTTATTTCAAAACCTAATGACAAAATAAATTTCTATAAATTATCATGAAACCCAGGAATAGCAAAGGTCAGCAAAAGACATAGCTGGATCCCTAAGATCTTTCTTGCTTTGGTGTTATTTGTAGGAGCTAGGATTTACCATGGAGACCCATTGTTTTTTATTCCAAAACTTAACAGTATTAAAAATGAATACAATATAGGGAATGAATGCATGAGCTTTCTCTCCCTGTTACTTTTAAATATTGAAGCTCATGCCTGAAGGCCTTTAGTCTCTCTAAGAAGGAGCAAGTTGAAGTGGCTAGCTATTGAGAACCTATAAGAAGCAGGTAAATGATATATTGCCCACAGGGGAAAAAAAAAAAAGGTAAATTGCATTTGCTCGGGTTTAGCCTTGATTGCACATACCTGAGAACTACCTGTACAAATCCCTGGGCATCTGGTGTGAGGGGGCATCCAGCAAGACTGCCAGCACTGGATTTTCTGGTTGAAAAGTGCCTGTTGGCGTGATGCCAGGTGGTGCGGGCATGCACCAGGCCTGGCGGCTGGTTCACTGTCGTGACGAGTTGTATTGCTTGTGCCTGATATCATCTTGCTCATGGGACAAGCAGTCACTGAGTGAAAAGAAGTCAAAAGTAGGTTTTTGTCATTAGGCCAATCTACCTTGGTATTTTGAATAATAAAGGGAGAAACAATATGAGGGAATATAAATACAAATGCTGTCAGTTCTTACATGATTTTTACTCATCTGAGCACAGGGAAACATTTTACCTGTCAAATGGAGGTCTGTAAGTAGAAGGACAAGGAGAGAGCAAGAAATGACACTTTCCCTCAGTGTAAGTCACCCCAGATTGTTTGTGGCAGTCCCAGCGTGTTATTTCTTACACCTGCAACTTGGGGGGGGGGAAATGTTTTCTTTCTGTAACACACAGGTTTTTCCTTTCTTTACCTCTCAACACCTTGCCATAGCCACAAGAACAGCGGGGTAGGTGGGCACCAACCCTTGGGTTAGGCTCTATCTACCCAGTGCAGGGGAGGGAGGATTTCCCTGATACAGAGACTTGAGAAAGGTAGGTAGTAAGTCTCCCATGGTGGATGCAGTGATTTCAGCTGTTCTGCCTTCCTGAAACAACCAAAATTGGGAAGATGGGGCAGGCACCTTTTTGGATGCAATTTTCTCGTTCCAGACAGATGCCACTTTCTGTAGAGGAGATGGGGTTTATCTATAGAATGCAAAGTGCAGAAAACCCCTATAGCATTTCAGGGCAAGATTCAGCAGAGCACTTCAGTGTATTAAATTTTTATTAATTTCCTAACTTCTCTTAGCCTTGGGATGTTAGCAGAGGGGCGCACCTAAATAAGTGGTTGCAGACAGACCCGAGCGGAGCCTGCCTTTGCTCTGAGCTGGCAGTTCCCAGGCCAGCCCTGAAGCAGGAGCTGCGTAGCTCAGTAATGAGATACTGTGTCTGGCTCACAGGCACCTAATGAAATATGTGCTATATAAAAGGATAACGCTTATCTAGTGCATGATATTAAGCATAAATGATTTTCCTGTTGTAGCGTATCCCTTAAATACTTACAAATATAAACTCCGTAGAGCCATTCATAATTAAGCACTGGTATGTTGTCCATTGTCTCTTTCTCTCTCTTTCTTTTCCTACTCTCTGTACTCTTCTTCCCATGTTGTCATACTGCTCTCCTCTTAAAGTTTAGAAAGCCCCTCTATATGTTTGTATTTGTCATTGCAGGTCACTGTACAATAAGTTTGTGTCCTAGAAGGATTCAAGGATTCCTCTGTAGCTGAGTGCGGGAAACCCAGTTGTCTGTTAGCTCCTTCCCTTTCTCTTGGCGTCTCTCACTGTCCATTTTAAGGCTTGTCCATGCACTCAGTAAGAGTGTAGCACCTTTTCCTACACTGGGCCAGTTAGTCTGGGCTTATTCTAGTGATGATGAGAGAATCCTGTACTGTGGCACTGGACCGACCATGTATATGTGGTGAAGTTGGTCTGCACGTGGTGTGTGAGCCTGGTATTTTCCAAGTGTGGGCATGCTGAGCACATGCTACTCAGCCATCTGCTTAGGGAGTTTCTCTGGCTCCTGGGATAGAGATCTTACTGGGGGTTGGCTGCTGCCAGATGATTTATTCAGCCTGCTGCTCTCTCCAGAGGAAACCTTAGGGAAGGGAGTAGCTACAGGTGGGCTGTAGGACACACTGTGACAGAGGCCATGTTATTACGTACCCTTGTATCCTAAGGATCTCACACCCTTGGAGTTCAGCTGCATCCCAAGCTGTCTACCTCCTCAAGTAATTAGCTCAGAGCGGGGAGAACTGTGGGCTCCTTTGCTCATGTCGTCTTGGTCTGACTGTCCCAGCACCCTGGTTGCACTCTGGGATGTTCCTGTAGTAGCTGCAGTGCCTCTAGGCAGGGTCTTTTACTGTACTGGGATTCAGGCATTGGCAGGAGAAGTAATGGGCAACTCCACTTTTCCAGCAAGTTGTTTCTGTTAGACGCTGCTGGTACCAGGTCTGTGTGCCTAGGCTCAGCATGCAGGTCCCCGCTCCATCTCAGAGTTTTTTTTCTATATGGACAAACCATCTCCCTCTCCTCTCCTTGCTCTCCTGCCTTAAGGGAGATGAGCCCTACAATGGGAGTCATCGTTTCCATTTCCACATTGGAAACTCTCTTTCATAAGGGAGTTTAAGTAACATGAGTGGTGGTGGTAGATTGAATTCCTTTCTGGGTTGGGTCATTGTTTTTTTCCTTTTTTCCTCTCTTCTGAGCCTGAACACATGAAAGGAGAGACTGAGATAGTTTCACTAAGCATAAAGCTACACACTATCGTATTTTTCAAACTATCACTCAGGAATCTGCTGTTGGATTGTGTATGGCCTGTAGTTCATGGGCAGTTAATTGAGCACTTCAGCTTTCACTAGTATGTTTTACTTAACAATTGCAACAGGTTTGGAGCCTGCTGGGTCAGCTGCTGATAACCTGATTGTCTTTAATTGTGCAAATATACCCTCAGATATTTCAAAATGAGGGCATCTGGGTGATGGAGGGTGGAAAGGAAGGTGGGTACTGGTATGTGTATATACAGTTACAATTTTTCTATTGACAAAACCTTACATAGGCACTGAAACGCATGAATCTACGGAAGATTTGTCTTTTGTATCAGGCCTTTGCAAATGGGGATACTTGCAAAGGGAAGTTGTAAATAATTGCAGTTGTCAGCCTCTCTCTATCTCTGCTCTCTAAAGCTACAGAAGAGAAGTGATTGACCAGCTTTGTTATTCAAAGCATTTCCCTTAACAGCTGAATCTTGTGGGAAATTCCTCTTAGAGCAGCTTTCCTCTCCGGTGGACTCTCCTGACAAGATCACAGACTGCTTTTGGTCTCTGAGTGTCATGATGAACATCTAGTTAGATCTATTTTTATATCTGAAATATGTTGAAAGATGCTGTGCAGAGACGAAGCCGTACAGTGAGATTTCAGAGTAGTCTATACAGGGTAATGCTTTTGGGGACAGTATGCGGTTTTTCTTCCTGTTTCTGAAATTTCTTATGTCTATAAAATCATAAAACTTGAATTAGCACCAAGAAGATAGTCATGACCATACAATGTTTTGATTTTTCTCTTTTTGCACCAAGACTGAAATTATGTGCTTTATAGCTGCTTTGATGTGTCCTTTTCAGCTTCGAAATTTTCCAATAGAATAAAACCATTGTGGTAGTTACTGCTACTCTAAACAATTAATTGAGAAGAAAAATAATGATACACATATGTTCTTCACCCTTCTATTCTGCCCTGAGTGCTTGTAACAGTGTCTGAACAGCCTTTCAAGGCATGAGAGAGAAAATACTTTGGCCTGAGAAGGTGGTTGGGGAAGTGGTTGAAAAGGGGAACTGGTGGCTGAAACCTCAGCTGCTTAATTACTGTTTATGGTGGGAATCGGGCAACTGCCAGTTTTGACCAGAGTGTACCTGGGTTTAGAGTGACTGTCACTTCATTGAGATCACAGATGTCAGGTTTTGTTGCAAACTGTTTTGGCTCTGGTGTGTAGTGGGGATCGTGGCTGGCAGGTCAGCTTCATCAGACCTGCTGACCGTGCTGATGTGGCCTTGTCACAGGTTGGGAGGTGAAGGGTACCCATTCAGCACACGAGTGCTGAAGTGTCCCCTGTTGTCTGTGCACACTGCCATGTGCTTGTAGCTGCAACTGGCTTGTTGCGTCCTTACTGCCTGTGGGGCTGGGTACTGGGGATGGCATCTTGGCACTTGCACACTGGACCAAGCTTGACTTGCTTGGGTGCACAGCTGCTGTTTGCTCTAGTTTTGGAAAACGAGGGGTGGGACATCACACGTTTATCACCTTTCTCTAGGTGGAGACAGCCAGTCCTTAGAAGCTGACTGCTTCTCAAAGTTGTGGTATTTGAGGTAGGATGGTGATGTCATCTATTAATTTTTACCTTTTGTTGTGTTTTTCTACATTCCAGGAAGGGTGCTTGTGGCCTTCAGAAAGCTCGGTTTCACGCCAGGGTGCTTCAGAGGTACATTCAGATTTCTTATTATCTTCACCAATGTGCTTTCCTCTTGCCTGTGATGTATATTTGGCTCCTCTCAAAAAAAGCTTTTTCAGTGTAGACCAAGAGCCAGGTTCACGCGGATGTCTGAGCCTGCCTTAACTCCTGTTGCATAAATGCTTAAGACTTTTTCATTAAAAGAATTAAATTCTACCTACCCGACACCTCATCTCTGTCTGCAGCTCCCTGTATCACAGTAGGCATTCACAGGTAAGTGGTGGAGGTGTCTCTCTCATGCAGTGGCTCACTAATTTGAGTGTTCAGTGGAATCTGTGAGACCAGTTGTTCTTCTCCCTGTGTTTTTCCTGGATTTACAACACATCCTATCGCCAGTGTCTCCTGTCTTCTGGCTAGCACAGATCCCTGGTCTGAGGGATAATTTGTGGGTCTGTTGCTCCAAGTGGCCTAGCTCACCTGTGTCAAACAGGGAATCTTCCTGATGGCTGACCTTGCATCTGTGAGGGTCAGGGGCTAAAGTACCCTGCATTGACCCAAAAATGAGAAGAGCAGTTCCATAGATCTACATCTAAGAAGCTGGTGCGTGTCTCTCTAGGTCTGGGATAGACCAAGTGAGGAGCAATAGCTTCTCACAGAGTCTCTTGAACTCTTCCTCTTGTGAAGCCTGACCTTCTAAAGCCTGACCTTCTCCAGGGCTTAATATGCCAGGGGCATTTTTTCCACTCTCAGTGCAGAAGCCTTGCAGGTTGTCCCCAGAGGCTGAGTTCTGGCTGAGACCCGAGGTGGAGGAGGACACCTGATACACTCTGGTAGTGAAGGCGTGAGATATGCCAGGCCTTCACAAAACGTACTAAAATGACCATCTGAATTCGGTGATGCAGGGTTTTACACTAACTCTGAGTAGGAGGGGGATGCTCATACTGCAGCTGAAATTCAGTATTGAGACATTTTCTTAGAACTAGTTAATTGTCAAGACTAGAGGGAAACTGTTTCCTATATACAGAAACAGAATTGTTTTCTCTCGGGTCTGCATGAAGGAGCTGTGTGAGGTCTCAGTCTTCCTTTGTAGAGCTGTTCTAAAGTATCTTGTGTTAGATCCTTCCTGCAACTCCTACCTCTTCTTTTCACACGCATGTGTGTGGGAGCATGCGTGCACAGTATCTGCTGGGTTTAATCTTTCAAGATGGGTGGCAAAGAGAATTATTTTCTGTTTTATCAGCTCTTCATAAATACAGAGCACCCACAGCGCTTTGCTCAGATGCGGAGTCACATGCCTCTCTTCCCATTTCAGATCATGTATGCTCCAAGGTCCAGGGACAGGTTTACCGCCCCATCTTTTATGCAGCGGGACCGTTTCAGTCGCTTCCAGCCCACTTACCCTTACATGCAGCATGAGATTGACCTTCCTCCGACCATCTCCCTCTCTGATGGGGAAGAGCCACCGCCGTACCAAGGCCCATGCACCCTGCAGCTCCGGGACCCAGAACAGCAAATGGAGCTCAACCGGGAATCTGTCAGGGCACCGCCCAACCGAACCATTTTTGATAGCGACTTGATAGACATCTCGATGTACAATGGGGGCCCCTGCCCACCAAGCAGCAATTCGGGCATAAGTGCAACCAACTATAGCAGTAATGGAAGGATGGAAGGACCACCCCCGACGTACAGCGAGGTCATGGGCCATTACCCAGGCTCCTCTTTTTTCCATCACCAGCACAGCAACGCACCTCCTTCCTCGCAGAGGGGGAGCAGACTTCAGTTTCAGCAGAACAATTCAGAGAGCACAATAGTCCCCAGCAAAGGCCAAGACCGGAAACCAGGAAACCTGGTCTAAGTTACTCGCCCAGGTGCATTTGAACTGAAGACAAGAGATTGAAGCAGAGTGGTGGAGGAAGAGCCCCATGCTCCGGTGCACAATGTTGTTACGTTTCACGTGGTACAACTTAGTAAAACCAAACGTGCAAACCAGTTCTTTGTTTCTGATTCCTTTCAGGGGAATTGCATGCAAAGCAGATTGAAAGAAATACAAACTTCCATTTGGTTTGTCTACGAGCAGTGTTTCAGGGGAGGGGGGGAATATATTATTTTTTTTTAATAAACTATTTCAATTATTTAATTGTAAAAGTTAACTTAGCACAGAAATGAGGCTTGTACAGCCTGTTTTATACTCACTGAATGGCAGAAGGAAGAAGGTGGGTTTGCTAGATAAATGGGGGAAGAATTGGCCAGTTTGCTTTTTTTGTTCTCCCAGGGTGTGGATTTTTTTAATATGAAACAAAATTCCTGTTTTGTGTGCCAAGGTATAAAGTTGAGAACTTAGATGAATGCAAGGAATTAATTTGTGTTGTGATAAATGTGTTTTAAGAAGTTGCACTATCTTAATGTTTAAAAAAATATATATGAGGGAACTGTTTTTATGTGAAGTTCTTCTATATGTTGTCTTTTCACCTGTGGAATAATGATAGACCCCAGAAGTAATCTGGAGGAGTTTGCCCCCCTCTCCCCGGGTTTGCTAGAAAAAGGGGACAGGACTTAGCCTAACATCTCTTGACTTTTACAAATCAAGAAATACAGGGACACTCGTCTTTGCAATAATTTGCATTCAAATAACAGTGCATCAGTGAAGTGTCTTGGAGGCTTTTGGATGGAAGACGGCAAATACGAAATCCCAGCATTTTCCACCACTTAGGGTTTAGCTATTTTGCAGTGTAGACTATTTGTTTCGTAAACAGCAAAACAAAATCCCAGCTGTGTTAATTTGTATTGATTCTAAGTGCTGCCATTCTTTTCCTTTTCATAATGCAGTATTGCCAGTACTGACAGTTTTAGAGATTTTTGTCCTCACTGTAGCCTGAAATGTATTTAGTCACATATCATGACATTATGCAATAAATTGTTTAAAAATGCAAGGTGGGTTTTTTCCCCTGCAATGCTGTTAAAATATGTGAGACTTGTGCTTTTCACTTTTCATTTCATCCTTTAGTATCTAAAGTTCAGCCCTGGAGATGCATCCTGTTGAAGGGACCTTTGTAGCTATACCCCCCAATGCAGTTTCTGCAGCAGTACCGAGAGCGCTTGTGACAGAGGCGCTGGCCTCTGCGGCATCCCTGGCAGTGACATGGGAGCACCAGTTATTCTCACTGCAAACCATTTTGCTCTGGGCCCTGTTGCAGAAACCCTCCTCTGTGCATGTCATCCAGCTGACGCCAGTAGGACTGTGCTCATGGGTAAAGATGACTCGCGTGTTAACTAAGTATCTGTAAGCCCTAGTTTTGCCATGCTGGTCTTAAGAGTAGTTGGAAAATGTTACCTGCCTGCAAAGTGGCACGTGGGGTATTTCTTTCCTGGCTATTTCTGTGTGGAAGCACACGCAGTGCTGGAGGGTGGTTGGCAAATGGTGATAGTGGCATCACAAGCACATGAAAAAGCACAACTTGCACTTAAAATGCATTTCGGAAATGGACTTAAAGTAAGAACCTTTAGAGTCTTAGCTTGAATAGTTTCTAATATATATGTGTATGAGTGTCATAGACCTTTTCACTTTAAGATCTTTCACTTTTTTCTATTTTCTTAAGCCTTGTGCTTGGTTAAGGGCAGCAGCCGCTGAGGGCGCTGTGGAGGAGTGCGGTGCCCTGGCGCCTGGTCCCATGGCTGGAGGCTGGATTTCTGCAGGACTTCTGTACACCGGGGGCTCTGATAACTGAAGTGCATCTTTGATCTATGCAGAGTTTTAATGCCAAAACAGTATGTGTGTCTGTATGTGTGTGTTATGGGCCTCAGTGTAGATCATTTTCTTCATAAGGTAATTTGGTTTTATTCTAGTTTAGAACATGTTTGTGTAACTGTTAGTCTGAATATGCAGCCTCATTTGTCTTTGTAATTGTTTTTTTGGTCTGAGTCACGCTGGTGATGCAGAGCAAAGCTGCCTTTTAATTTTATGTGTTATTTGAAGGGAGAGAGGGAGAGATTGTGTGATGGGATTAATTTATTTTTTTTTCCACTCAGACTCAGAGGAGAGATGTTCAGGAGATGACTAGGTGGCTATCAGTCAGCTAGGGCTCTAGTCATGTCTGATTTCTGGGAATAAAAGCTGTGAAATTAGATTTTTGCAAACAACCTATGAACATATTTCTTAGTTTAAAAAAAAAAAAAACAAACCCCAGAAGACAAACCCAGCATGTGTTGGGTTTGTCCTTCAGTGACTTTTGTTGTCCTTCAGAAGTGAGCTTTTAAGTCGGAGAATGTGTGTGCCTACACAGGCCTAAATGAGGATTATTTAGCCAAGAAGCCTTTAGGTAAGAACAGCTGGAACTCAGTCGTCATGGCAGAGCACACCTGGACTAGGCCTTGGGCTTGGACCAGTTGAGTACCAACTTTTCCCCATGCACGGATCTCAGTGAAATGAGCCTCGAAGGTGCCTTCAAAGTCACCTTTTGGGAACGTGCTTTCTTTGAAGACAGCCCTTTGCCATTTTTTGCTATCACTGCATGCCGGTGGGTTAATGCACTTCCCATTAACACGGTCCAGTATGATGTGTGTACTGTTGTCTCTTAATTTTTCTTTGTATGGAAAATGTAACCTGTTCCAGTTCTGTAGAAAAGATTTGTTTAAAAAGAGCATTTGCTCACCTAATGGCTGCATTTCCTCTTGCATCTTTACCTTCTCATCATACTCTGCTGTCCAAAGCTAATGTGCAGCCAGCATACCCGTCAGCTCTGAAAGCGTACTCGCCTGTCGCTTACTATAGGTGAGCTTGCAATCTGCTGCTTTTGGTGTGGGGCCTCTTACAGGAGTAAATAGTTTTTTTCGGATTAATATTAGTGATCTCTGATGGATGTGCAGCCAATAGTGTAATCTTGCAACAGTGTTTGTTTTTCTTTTGTTGCAGTGAGAGAGAATATGCCCTCACTAACAGAACAGAATGGTAAAAGAAGGAGTATCAGAATTAGATAGCACTATCAGTCTTTACAGGCTTAGAAGTGGTGATCTCTGAAGACAGGTAATTCTATGAAACGTTTACGGAAAACTCCCTTTGAAAATATCCAGAACTAATAAACTGTGTTCCACAGCCACTCAGATGAAGCCTTGTAAATTATAAAAGATTGCTGTAAACATTGTGGAGTTAATCATGTAGATTGTACCTCCATACTGGTGTTTTGGTTTATGTGTATCGTGCACAAAACCCACATAATACGTGCAGAGTTTTCTATGTGATGGATCATATTAGCCTGAATTCTGGTTGCATCTCCTGATCTTTGCCCAGTAACTCATCTTCTCAAAATTCAGTCCAGTCATGTCCCCACTTCAGAAATTTTCAAGTTAAAAGATTTTTTTTTTAAATGTACCTTTAAGAAATAGAGCATTATGACCCCCATCCTACTGCGAGGGTTAATTCTTCCCCTATGTGGCTTGGCACGGTTCCCTTCTTTGTGCTAAATATGCCCCATCTTTGGTGTTTTCCTATGATCTTGCAGGGCTAGAAAAGGCAGGTGTTTAGCCACAGAAAAGAGATTTCTCTCCCAGTTTCCGACTGGAGCACTCAGCACTTCGCTCTAATTCTGGAGGTGCATTTAGCCTGATTGTGGTTGGGTGCATCTCAGTGCTGTACAAGCCGGCTCTTTGTGTGTGAAGCTGCTTTAAAGATGTGAGTGAGGAATATGACAAGTACCCAGTCAACGGAGCAGTGTTCAGACCGCTTTCCTGTAGCGTGTGGCGCATGCAGAATTCATGGTACTTTGCCTAATAGGTTGTTTCTGTCAGGGAGGAGCTACTTAAGCTACTGATGAACTCTGCACTTAACACAGTCTCAGTCTGATGTCACTTTATTACAGCATGCTTTTTCCTTCTAAGTAGGAAAACTCAGACACATGTCCCACGTACAAGTTCTTGGTGACTAGTGAGCAAGGTATTTATGTTCCTGCAGTTGTGGATTCTGCAGGAACCATGGGTCAAGCTGTGCTTCATTTGGCTTTTTATTATTGCTTCCCCACTTCTCCCACCAATTTTTCCCAACTGGAAGCTGCTTCTGTTATCCCAGAATTATCCTGAATAATATCATAATGAATAAATAATGAGTTTTTGTGTTGCAGAAATACTAAAAAATCAAGTGTTGCTGAATTACTTTTTTTTTGTTTTCTTTGAATGTGATTCAGGGAAGAACAAGGAGTGAAATGGCATTGTTTCTGAAAGAATGCACTTTCTTTGCAATAGGGAAGAAAGCCTTGTCCTGCTGGAGAGTCCCATGCATAGGCTGTCTGGAACAGCGCTGTCTGAAGCAGTGGTTTCTAACCCTGCCAGGTAGTGAGATACAGGACCTTAAAACTGACACTCTGATCTGTCAGGAATGTTTGAGTGGTTTGAAGATTGATTACTAACCTTCCTCTGACTCTGAGCCCTGAACGCTCATGGTAACTAAGGTAACCTGATTTCATAGGCAAAGAAAAAGAAAATAGTATGCTGGTGAAAATAGATATGCTCCAAGATTGTTCTTTGTTCTTTGCTTTTTTTTCCTTTGCTTTTTTTTTTCCTTCCCCCAAGGATAAACAATAGACTTGCTGGTACATTTGAAGGTATGTAGGTATTTATTGAAGTTCTCTCTGGTCATTACCATTAAGTCATGGCCATACACATGTGTGTGTATACGTGCCTGCATGCAAACTTGTGCCTGTATCCTACCCCTTGATTATCTATATATTAGTTACTATTCTATAACCACCTTCCAGAAATGCTAAATGGCTATATAATGTGCTCTCAGGAACAATGACAAGTCATTTGTCAAACAGCTGGAGGTATGAGGAATATTTGCTTTTCAGTCCTGTAAATGTCATGGCCCTGTTTTTATCAGTAGGGGAGTTTCTTGCTGCGCAAATTCTTGCCAGTGACCTGGTGCACTGGTGCATCTTCCATCCAACAGCTCTCTCCTTTTGGGTGAGCTTTGAAAAATCCTCGTGCTTTTGGGACAACCCTAACGTAGACCTCATGTATTGATGTACAGGAAGGAAATGTACTTTATGTACTCTAAATCTTAGAAACGTGTTTTCAAACCTAGCTGATGCTGAGAACCAAGTGATCCACTTGTGCAGTGGGTTCAGATGAAGGCTGGCTTTTGATTGTCTTTGCTCTTTAGATAAAGTCTGTTGCAAATAATTTAATTACACATATCTGGTCTCTTCCTGTACTGTGTTGCCTGCTTGCCAACCAGTGCAATTACAACTTTTCTCCTAAACTAGCCCCCAACATGTCAATTGTTTAAATCCCTGGAAAGAGGCACTCTTACTGAATTGTCTGAGACCTGTTGAGGCCTTCTAGAGCATGGAAAAGCCCCTTGTGAGGATGTGTTGAACTTAGAGAGGTTTCCCATCCAAAGACTCTGTTCTGTATGTTTTATTAGGAAGTTGAAGTTTAAAGTTTTGAGAGTGGCCCAGCTGAAAATGTTGGTTGGTGAGATTTTATTTTTAATTTTTTTAATACTTAATATATTGTTTGCCAGTCAGTGCTCATTAAGTAGGAGTGTAAATTACCTTTTGACCCCCCTCCAATTGCCATTGCTATGCTGGCAAAAGCCCTATTAGGCACACTTGCACCAGCGAAAGAGTCATTTTCTTGGTACGGCTCTACTTGGGGAATTAGCAGAAGTTTCACCACTAAGTTCAGCCTCCAAAACCAACATCAGACCTGCATTGCCTCTTCCCAGCAAACTCAAGTGTAGGTGATGGCTCAGTTTTGATGAAGTGCTTTACCACACTAATGAGTACCACAGACACACAGTAGAGGAGTCTACTGGTGTTTCCTTGAAATCGCAAGTTATTTGCAGGAAATATATTTCAGGGCCGCTAATGCAGTTTTTGTAACCACTTGCTACATTTCTCCTGCTTTTGAAAGAGAAAACTGAACATGATTTTGTATTGAGAAGTGTTGCAAACTCTCCTGGCTCTTACTTCTGCCTTGCTGTCGTCTCTGTTCCATTTTTAGACTGAATACAAGCAACCTGGGTATTGCTAGCATTGCTTTCCTGCTATAAAAGAGTTTACCCTTTTTATGTTGGTTAATGATAAAGAAACAAACTCGTAACCTAGAGACTTCTCCCTTCCCTCCAACAACCGCCCTCCGTGTGATTTACTGCCCGAGGTGACTCATTTCTTTGCTGTATTGCTGCTGCTGCTGTTTTAAATGGTTTGGTGTGTGAGCTTACTGAAACAACATGGTGTGTGTAGGATCTCCTGGGTGACGAAGCTGTCTCTTTTCTTCCTTTCTCTCCTTGGTTTGTGCTTGTCTGTCTGCCGTGGTAGGGTTATTAATAAATTATATCCGTCCGTATTAGATATAATTTTGAGGAGGTTTGCATGTAAGTAGTGTGTAAGCAACTAAGGTGCCTCATGTTCAGGTCTGAGCAGATAGGAATCCCCTTGCACTCGAGAGGGCCTGATCCAAAGCCTGGTGAAGTTGGTAGGAAGGCTCTTGCCGACTTCAGGGGGCTTTGGATCAGGCCTTACGCTCCCACCTTTGTTGTGCCTCACTTACAATGGTGCTTTTCAGTTGTCTGTCTTTTTTTCTGAGTTTTTTTCTTTGTATGGTGCTGTGTATAACTTGAATATATTATGCACATATCCTACCCAATGGGTAGAACAAACAAACATACAAAAACAAATAGATGTTGTTAATACTGTAAGATAATGTATAGATGATACCAATTTTAACACACAAAAACATGGCATAGGCTTTGTGAATGCCAACTTCTGTGCTTGGTCCTTTTTTGTAAAAAAAAAATTTGCAAATGAATGCATACAAATGACAAAGTCTATGTATTTTATTTTCCTATTAAATATCAATATAATATCATAAGGGAAAAAGTTTGAACAAATCCTTTTTGACTAGCCTGTGTATAGTGATTGGTCGTTTGATGCATCTTTGCTGTGAAGATTTGTTCTGTTTTTTTTTTTAAAAAAAATGTGTCACTTTAAGAAAAAGGAAAAAACACAAAACAAACAAAACCTCCACAGCTTTAACCTTGCAACTGGATGCTTCTCGTATTGGTTGGTGCCTCGCTATTGCTGAGTTGGACAAGTGTTAGTTACTACTTCTCCAGCAGATAACATTATTTATTATTATCCTTTATTAGCTTTTTTTTTTGACTTAGAAATGGGCTAAAACCTTTCGAATCTTTTTATCCACATCCTAGATTTGAAGTGAAGTTCAGACAAGTGGGAACTGACCCAAACCATCCCTGCAAAATCAAAACTAGGCCAACGAGACTTTTGTGACAACAGCCAGCCCTTGCTCCGTGCCCACTACTGGTACGCGATCCTGCCACTGCAAACTGACTTAAGGCTTGGTGTGTAGCTGGGACTTGGGAGACCTGTGTAGTTGCAGGGTGCAAGCCTTAAGGGTAGGTGAGAAAAGCCGCAGTTGGTAGCGAGCTGAATGCAGGGTTTGAGCATGAGCTTTGAGTCTGCAGCTCTGCTGCTGTGTTGGCCACTGACAGCAATGGCTCAACCCAGGTTCGTATTTAAGATTATGGAGAAATGCCTAAACCTGTTCAGACCCAATGTGGGAAGTGGCGTGGAAGGTGATCCAACACTTTAACTTTCTGCCAGGCAGTTTGGTTCTCCCCTGGTGTCTTCGTGCCCCCGTGCGCTCTTGGCGCGGGCTCTTTGGTAAAGCAAATACCTCAGGAAAATTCAACATGAAGTTCTAGTGTAGAGACTTGCAGATGCTGTACTTATTTTTCTAAGCTGTTTGTTCTAACTATCCCAGGATGGTAGGTGATAGAAAAGTTTATCGATCCAAGACAGACTAGTCCTCTCACAGATGGATACCGACTAATCTTTCATAGATACTCGTGTCTATATGTAGCTTTTTTATACTTGTCAGGCTTTAACCACAGATGTAAGGTAGCAATGTGATGGGATACATTTGAGATGGTATTTTTGTTTGGTTTTTCAGATGACTAGCTAAACGCTATGCTAAAACTCAGGGGGCCTTATCTGGGGCCCAGTGAAGTCAATGGTGAGGCTTCCTCTGATTTGAGTTGGGCTTTCAGTCCAGTCTGTCACGCTGGAGGATGGTGCCTTGGAGCACAGTCCTTCATGACTTCTCTGTTGACCTGAAACTTCAGCTACACGTTTGTCTGTAAATATCTTTTTAAAAGCCCTCACAGGAGTCCCGTATCTGAATGTTGATCATGGTTGTTTTGTTGTTTTTGTTTTAAAGAAGTGTGTAAGTCTTTATGGCCAGTTCTGCATCATCAAGCCCTTACAGGTAGCTTGTATCCATCCCTCTGTATACAGAGCTGTTTTATCAGTAAGCATGTACCGTAGGGAAATATGCGTATTTCATGATAGCCATTTGTTAACTCATTTATTGTTTGTCAGGGCACAGAGTAATTGTTTTGGAAGTATGCCTTGTCTGGCCATGTTCATGTTTCTGTTTGCAGTTCACGTTTCTGTTTGCACTGCAGTACCACTTCTGTGCATGAAGGAAGAAAAACAAACAAAAAAACCCCAGGCCTTGACTAGGAAGGCTCTACAGAGTAAACCTCCTGCTGGAGGAATCTAGGGTAGGATTTATTATAACAAAACTTGCATATTGAGTGGACCAAACATGAGCATGTCTCCTCTTAGAGGCACTAATTTGCTTTGAAGCTGTAGTGGAAAGAGCAGACTATTACGTGTACTCACAACTGTGTTCACGCTTTTCTGTGTACCACGAAGCACAGCAGGCAGTCAAGACTCTTAAAGAAGCATAAGCAGAAGTTATGAGAGCCTCAGGCATCATAGACCTGGAAAGCAAAAAATAATAATAATTTAAAAAATTCGCTTTACTATTCTTTAACAAAGCTTTTCTACTTACAGTACAAAGTACAGAAGCGTTGATGGGGTTTTATCTTTGTATGGCTATCAGCTGCCCAGCGCTGCTGTGCTCAGAGCATTTCACGATGGTATGTGCATCAGTCAGGCTGTTACACTTAAAATTAACCATCAAATACCCGGTTTTAGAGTGTTGACCCTTTCTTTGTTGTTTCTTGCTAATTATTTTACAGTGTAAAATGCTTTATTGCTGTATGGATTTTTTTGTATTTCCAACGTTGTGGCTTTCAAGATCATGTTTTCAACACGTCTCTTATTTTTGTCTGTTTTGTTTCAAGCTATTCTGAAATATGTACAGCACTATCAACAATATTTAACCTTTCTTTTAAATTTTATTGTTGTAAAAACAAAGCTATTAAACAGTCTTTTTACAACTGTATTGGAATTTCTCAATAGCTGTTCATGTGACGCTATGACAAACCTGGCTTGCTTTATTATTTTTTTATTTTCCTTTTAACACAATTAATTTGTTGCTTTTTTTTCCACAGTAACTCCCAGTTATATACAGGAAAAGATTTCAACTGTTGTGTATCTGACTCTTTTAATTGAGCAAATGGTGATGTCCTAGTTTTTAGACCTAAGGTCTGTTTATTGCAATACTTTTAAAGGAAGATGTTGCTCTAAGTGCTGTTGTTAGTTTTAAATACAGATTTTATGCTTGTTCTTAATATGCTGTGGTTAAACCATGGCACAAAATTATTAAAAATCATGAAATGCATTTGTCTCCTGTTGAATTTATTTTCTTTTTGAAGTGAAAAAACAAAACGCAGCAAAACGAAATAAAAAAGGTGAAACGCTAGAGTGGCCTTCTGTAAAACAAGTACTTGTCTTCTTCCCTTACTGGTTTGCTGCTGGTAACTGAGTAGCTGCTCATGAAGGAATCAGAGGGCAGACTTGGCCCTTGACACATGGGGGAGAGCCCTGGGAAATGGATGTCTGATGAGGATTTTACATCAGTGTTCTGACTTTCACCTTTGGTGATTAATACCGGGATGATTTCAGATGTTTCTGCCCTCCCCCTCTGCCAGAGGCAGTTGCATGTGAGCGCCCACCTGCCCCCCCCGTAGTTAACAGTCTAGACTCAATCTAAGCCACTCATGACTGCAATTCCTTGAACAACCCCACCTCAATCTCATTTGAAGCCCCAGGTGTTGGTGACTGCCCTGACACATCAGTGCTGACTGACCAGCTGGGGGACAAGCAGTGGCCCCAAATCAGTGAGTTGCAAACACTGATTAAAAGCTGAACATACAGGATGTGGCTCATGGGGAAGCGGGGGGGAAGGCACAACCTGGTTTAAGAAACCTGGGCATGCTCTGTGTGATGCTTAAAATAAGTAACTGTGGTACAGTGGGGGAAAGAGAGACAGGATGCAATTAGTAAGAAACTAGACAAAAGGGTCCCGTGAAAGACACTTGTCTTTGGTAGTACTGATCTTTGCGAGGTACATCAAACTATCCATGGCTGGTACCTGTCACTTTGCTATACTAAAGCTTAACAAAACTGGGAAAGATTATTTTTTTTATAGAGCACTTAATTTCTGCTTAGGTGTAAGTATAAAGTGGTGCTTTACTTAGCATGATTATTAATGAAATAATTCTTTTGTGTTATATTTTATGCCTGTGTTTGCTGGAGCTTGAGCTCTCTGGTGTTGAGATATGATGCTCAGAGGGAAGTACTAATTCAAACCTGGGGCTTTCTCACAGGTCTTTTCAAGAAAGGGAAGTCTGCTGTGGGAGCCACAGTCCCAGCCTGTTCCTGATGCCCGGCTTATGGAGCAGCCTTTATATTAGCCTCAGATAGGAACCAGGGGGTTCCCTTGCTGCTGTTCTTTTCAAATGGCTTGGTGCTTCAAATGTTACAAGATTTATGTTTGGTTCAAAAGTAACCATTTTCCTGTAACCACCCTGAGTTAGCTCTCCCCCATCTACACCGTTTTAATTCTTCATTAGTACTTAGAAAATTGCTAGTTCTTTAGTCCTTAGAAGTGGTCCGAACCTCCAAGCTTCTGCTCCTCCTCTGCTGTCTGAACCCTGAACTCCCTGGAAACTGCGTTTTTTTTTTTTTTTGAGCCTGCTTTGATCTTTTACTTAATCTGGTTTTAATTGTATTTATATTTGTTTTATAATATGCCATTCTGTTTGATTGTGTTTTAATATCTCTGCCAATGGTTGCAACTCAGAACTTGGCTATAAACGGGATGTCTCATCTCAGTAGGGTTACTCTTTCCTGTTAAAAGATTAATACAGTGGCTGCTGCAGTCCTGTGAAACCTCTAGGTCTGGCTTCCAGGCTCCCAGCAGTATTACGTCTCATTACAAACACCCGGTTTTTAACATCCCAAACCCTTTTCTTCCGAAGACCCCTCTGTAATGAGACTTCGTTACTTAGACAAAAATTAATTAGGCTTCTCTCATTATCACTGTTTTGATCAGTTGTGCTTTAAATGAGTTCTAATTAAAATGCACATTTTAAAAACCTTACTGCTGAATCCTATTCTAATAACTCGCTTCTACTGCGGCGATGCCCTGCTTTTGTGCGGTTTGAATTATGCCACTTTCACAGAAAACTGGCACTGATTAAGGTAAAAACTTGCACTTTTTTTTTGCTTGTTGTCTACATTATTTTTTTTTCCAGATTGACTGCCAAATGATTGCTCCTGAGAGTGGGGATTAGAGCTGAGATACCCAATTCTTTACACGTGGTAAAAACTGATGAGCTGAGTTTCTCACTATCCTTTAACAGTCATTAATATTGCTTGTCCCCAGAATGTTTCAAAGTGTAAGGGAGAAACTATGTGCTGTACTTGCTACTATTTAACTGCCTATTTCTGCTTACCTTAGGTGTTCCAAGTTGCCCTGAATATGTTATTTAAGTTGGCAGGACTGCATGATCTGTCCCGGTGATGTCCATCACATGCTAAGCTGAAGGCAGCTTTGCTGGGATGCCAGTGGGCGTTCACCTAGAGGGGGGGCATGTTGAAGGATTGTTCCCCTTAAAAACAGGACTAATTTGTAAACCAGAAGATGCTTACTGTAAAATATTTTGTACCCATTAATGGTTTCTACTATGAAGCGCATTGCAGAGCAGTAGCAGAAAGGTGTTGATGCTACTTTAAAGATGAGGAAACGTGCATTAAGAAGGATGTGGCAGGTCTCAGTGCAGTCTGTGGCGGTGCTGGGAATAACCTCATTGCCACTGTTCTCGGTCCCTCCAACTGTGAGGTGTAGTTTCTCCCCGCTCACTTCTAACACGCAGGTACCGGTGTCTCGTACAGAGCTATTTTTCTGTGTTTGGCTGATAAGTCGCAGGGGTTTAAGCAAGCAGCCAGGATGTAGCTGTCCCTCGACCAGAGAAAGAGGGCGTCTTCTTCGTGGAGCCCAAAATGCCATCCTTGAGCCCCAGAAGCTCCCTTCAATGCCAACACCAGATCACTCCAGATTAATTTAACATTTGCAGACATTACAGTGATTGACAGTCGAGTTGAGTGGAAAATTCCGGTTTAATCCCACTGTGTGTGCCACAGACATGGGCTCAGACAGCTTGACCTACATTTAAACCTGGGCAGCAAGAAACTCTTAGGGGAAAGAGAAGAAAAAAGTAGTTTTCATCTCAAAGCGGTGAGAATGTTCCAGCTTCTTATGTATCTATGCATATGCCCATAATTGTGTTACAATGCTGTAAATATTTCATAAGCTGAGCCAAGTTTGCCCTAGTTGGCTTTACTTGGTGAAGAAGCCATATAAGTCAAATATAAAAGCGCGACTGTGCTTGCGTGGCCATTCCGCAGGGTTTATGGCAGCAGCAAAATGCATAGGAGCTCGTTCTTTCCTGACAACGGGGTTAGGACTGTAAGTCCTATAAAATTTGCCTACAGCTGCAAACTTTATAGCTGTCGGGGAAAAAGCTGATGAGCTGGTGACTTTCACTAATGTTTTGTCAGGAAAAGCCCAACAGGTACAGCTTGACTGACTGACGACAAAGTCAGTCTGGTTCGTTTGGCCCCCTTCGTTCTGCAAGATCAAAGGTGCTGATAGTTACCTGGAAGTTTAACTGTATTTGTTTTGGGCAGTCGCTGGTGCAATATTAGGTGTTGCAGCTTCTCAGCGAGAGATGCGCTGGCGTGTGTTAAAAGCTGTATGGCTGAGTGATAACTACATTAGCTACTCAACATGCAAGCCCTCTCACCATGTAAAATTATGCTGTGTATTCTGCTGATATTATGCCCATAGATAAGAAAATATGCACGCTAGCTCCAGCCATATGCCAGGGGAAACAGACACTTTCCTCTGCTGTAAAATTACGCCCTGTCAGGAAAATGGTATCAGGTACACTCAAATTGCCATCTGACAGTAACACAGAAGGAATAAAGTGCCTGTCTGTGGTGAGACTGTACCCAGAATAAACTGTGCGGCTGTAGTTTAAGTGCTGCTTGTGCATTGGCAGTTTTACTTTCTGTTTTTAAAGCTGGTTGGCTGTATACAGGTATGTACTATGCAGATATATGCAACTCTGCTTAAATACAGGACTACTGCACAGCAATCCAAAAATGTAAAATATACTGTTAGTGACATTAGGCAGAACTCAGAGTACTCCTTATATAGAATTATAGTGCGTTATCTTTATTTTCCTGGTTTATCTAATCCAGGATAAAAACTAAATGCAGGTATTTGGCACACTGAAGCATTAGCCATCAGTCAGGCGAGGCTGAGAAATTTCCCTTCCCCCCACTAAAATTCTTCCAAAGTGTCTCTTTCCGCATTGAAACACAGCTGCCACATCTGGGAGGTGGCTGAACACCGCAGCTGTGTGCAGACGCCTGCTTTTGGGGGGGGAAGGTACTCTGAGTCAGCTCTCACGGAGTGCTTGGATAAAGAGCAGTGCTGCTGGTGCGAATGCACTTGGTGGGATGCGCTAGTTGGTGCCAGCTGAGGGCACTTCACTTCCCGCAGAGCCTATTAAGCATGAAGGGCCAGTACAGTGTTACTTCTCATCTCTACCTTCTCTCATATACTCTCGGCCCCACATCCTTATGAGCACTCTGGCAACTCTTCTGGCATTTATAGGCAAATCCATATGAAATACTACTAATAAAAAAAGCATGTGGTAAGCATGCAGCTTGTGTATTTAGAGCCTAATGGTGGATCTGCATATTGTCTCCCTCTGCTTTGAGAGCCCCTTTGGGAAGACATCAGTAGGCGCAAGGGCCAGGTGAACGCAGAGTTTGCAAGGAGCCCGTGCTGTCTCTCCACTCCTGCTTTACTGCAGAGGGGCTGCCCAGACAGCGTGCTGAAGTTACCAGTACTGGTTTGGCTTGGATTAGGTGTAGGATCACGACTGCATTTCAGATGAATTCAACACCACATCTCAAGTGGAAATTACGTCAATTTTATGACTTTATTCTGATTGCAAGAGAACATAAGATCCTTGATTCAGGATGAGATTAAAAGGAGGAGGACACAGACTGTTTGATTCTGTAATGAGTCAGTCTGCCAATGGAGTTGACTCAAAAACTGTAGCATTGTTGAGCAACATGAGATCGTACGTGTCAGGAAGCCATGGCACATGTAATCCCGTACTAAGTATGCTAAACCTGGATTTAGCCCATAGGCGAACCGACATTATCGAAACAGTGTTTGGCAGCAGCCTAACTCTTCAGCTACACCAGCATGAAGCCGCCTAACACAGCAATATTGCCACACAGTTCATGAGTTACTCCTAGGGAATGCTGAAGCCCAGAGGTTGCAAATGAGATCTTCTCAAGAGCATCCGTTGCTTTCTCCCTAAGCCCATCCACCTGCTGCTTTCTCAGAGAGCTGAGACATAGGAGATGTCCCAGTGTGAACCTCTGTTTTTCCATGTAGGAAAGTTCTTTAAAGTAATAAGGTTTAGGGAAATGGGGCTTCACTTCAGAGGTGGGCACTGTCACGACCACCATTTGTCCCCCTGACTCCTGGCCAGAGATCTGTCCCCCAGACTCCTGGCTGCTGCGCCTGTGAGGAGCAAGTGCTCTCTGGGCACTCACGGAGCTGCCCGGCATCAGGAGGATGTCTCACGTCTAGCGCCTGCAAAGCACTGAGCAGCTTTCAGTTATACTAGTTTTGCACAGAAAAAGCAACAGATTTGCAGACTACTTTTTTTTTTAACCACTACCTTTAAAAAAAAAATTTTTTTTTTTTTAAAAACAGTGCTGGAGAATTTATCTGAGGTAGGTTCTCCTCTGATTGAGGTTTACTCTCTTTCTGGCCATTTGGCCAGACACAGAAGCAGTTAGAAATCTTTAATTATGTCTCTGTATGAAACTCTTTCCCTGTTGTATTTGATTCGGGGCATTGGTTTTTTTCTTTCTTCATTCCTAAGCAAGCCGGTGTAATCTCTCCTGTATTCCCTCCTCTGTGATTGTGCAATCAATTCACCAAACTCAAGCCCAAGCTTAACGCTACATGTTGCCCTGCAGGCTTATGAAATCAAGGTGTATTCTTTCTACTTAAGAAGATCATCTTCATCAAAATAGCCAGACAATTGCCAGGAGATAATTAAGATTCTTTAATTATTATTGTTGCTGACGGTAAGTGATGAATAAGGACAAATGCAGCGCGATGCTCTAAGCCGTCGCCCTGAAGGGGACACAATCAGAAAAATGTGTTTTGCCTTTGGCTGCAGCCCCATCGTGGCCCACTCTTTTGGCTCTGGCCTGTTCTCGGGTCACGGCTTTGGCTGCAGCCCTGTTCAGGAGACTAGTGGGGCTCCAGCCCCAATCTGGGCTGCACCTTCAGCTCTGGCACTAACTTCAGCCACAACTGGCTCTGGTCCCTGTTCAGGCCATTATTTTGACTGGCCCCATTTTTCAGCCGTTGCCTTGGCTCCAGCCATTGCTCAGGCCATGATTTCAGCTCTGGCCTCATCTTGGGCTGAGGCTTCAGGTCCAGCCTGATGCCAGGGCATGACTTTGGCTCCTGCCCTGTGTCAGGCTATGACTTTGGTTCTTCCCCCATCTTGGGCCACAATTTTGACTCTGGCGCCTGCTCAGGCCACAACTTCAGCTGCTGCCCAGTACTGGACTGCAATTTTGGCTTGGCTCTATCTTGGTCTGCAGCTTTTGCTCCAGCCCTAACTCAGGCTGATACTTGGACTCTTGGCCCAATGTTGGTCACAACTTTTGGCTCTGGCTGTGTGTCATGCTGTGAGTTCAGCTCTGGCCCCTGCTTTGGTCGTGTCTTCAGCTCTGGCCCTATCTTGGGCCACAACTTCAGCTCCAGGCTGATATCAGGCTGTGACTCCAGCTCTGGATCCTGATTGGGCTGTGATTTTGGCTCTGGGCCCATGTCGGGCTGCAGCTTCAGCTCTGACCTCTGTTCAGGCTGTGAGTGAAGATCTGGAGCCATTTAGGGCCACTACCATGGCTCCAGCCCCATCTTTGGCAATGATTTCAGCTCCAGGCCCTATCTTCAGCCACAACTTTGATTTGGGCCCCACCTCAGGTCATGACTTTGTCCCCAACCTGATATTGGACTGTGACTTCAGCTCCTGCCCTATCTTCAGCAGTGACTTAGGCTCTGGCCCCATCTTGGGCCACAGTTTTGTCTCTGGCCATGTCTTTGGCTGCAACTTTGGCTTCAATCCCTGCGTCAATTTGCAACTTCAGCTCTCGCCCAATATTGGGCGTGAATTGGGTTCTGGCCCCATCTTAGGCCATGATTTTGGCTCTGATCCCTGCTCTGACCATGACGTCTACTCCAGCCCCATCTCAGACTGCAACTTTGGCTCTGCCCTCTGTTGCAGCTCTGGTTTCAGTTCCACCCTCTGTGCTACTACTTTGGCTACAGACACATCTCAGGCTGTGACTTGGGCTCCAGCCCAGTCTTGGGTCGTGGTCTCTGCTTTGGGCCTGGCTTGGGCTGCCACTTCAGCTCTGTTCCAATCTCAGGTCGTAACTTCAGCTCTGGACCCCTTCTTTGGTCACAAATTTTCTTCTGGCCCATGCTCAGGGCATGACTTCAGCTCTAGACCTGTATGGGGGTGTGACTTCAGCTTCTGCCCTATCTTGGGCTGCTACTCACCTCCAACCCAAATTCAGCTCTGGTCCCTGCTCAGGAGGCTACTGTGGTTCCCACTCTTAATTAGGTCATGACTTCAGCTCCAGGCCCATCTTGGGCTGCCACTTTGGCTCTGGCCCCATTTCAAGCCACAAGTTTGGCTCCAGCCCCATATTGATCTGTGATTTCAACTCTGACCCCATCTTGAGCCACATCTTTGGCTCTGGCCCAATCTCAGGCCTTGTGTCCTGGTTTGAGGTAAAACAGGACGTATTTTGGTC
>RSEF01000002.1:53760266-53775303 GCA_003993805.1 Himantopus leucocephalus
GGGGGGGGGGGGGGGGGGGGCGGAAATTACCAGACTCAGAAAAAGCAAACAACTTCAAATGCAAAACTAAGCCCCCAAACTTAAGTACCAATACAGACTGCGGGGGACGGGACAAAAACCAAACAAACAGAAAAACCCACCCACAAACGCATGGTTTAAACAGTTTCCCAGATGCTAAGAGCTTACTTCAATCTGGCTACTTAGCTCATCCACTAAGGTCATTACATCGTTTTCCAAACTCCGAAAAGAAAAAAACTGAGAGAAGCTAATATTGCCTTCCCTAGCAGTTCAGACCACACCATTTGTCCACCTGCTTGTTAAGCTAGGAAAGTTTTATTCCTCTTCATTTACTCNAAAAAAAAAAAAAAAAAAAAAGGAGAAAAATGATCAGAAAACTCAAGGAAGTTCAAAATACTATAACAATTGTGAGGAAATTTCGATCTATAAACAGAAACAAGATGAGAGGACAATATCCACTAATATGGAAACAAAAACATGATCAGAAATGATCAGTTGAACTAAATTCTTTTAATAAGTCAGCACACTTTTTCACCCCTAACTATCCTGCATACTCTTCCAAGACTTCATTCTTAATTTCCTATAGTAGTTCATTATGAACACCAGAACCTGCATTTTCATTTCTCACAGTTAACTCAATTTGCTGCCCATGAAGGTGCGGATGCCAAAGGAAGGACCTCCTGAAGCTTGGGCATTCCTAACAGTTTTTCTTCCTCTTTATTTTCTAGTAAGACATGCACTGCAATCTTTTTCCCCCACAAAGACATAAGCAGAATTACTCCCCTGTACTTATTTATTTTCATAAAACTTGGAACCACATTTTCTTGGACAACTCTGTTTCCTTAAGATCCTTACGTATCACAATTGTCCACACCAGACAACAGGCCCCAAAAAATTTGACTGGAGATGACACGGCCCATGCAGAGAGGATCACGTGAGCTTTGTTTCCACAGGAAACTAGAAACATAAGGTCCCCATAAAATCTAGGATCTGAACCAACTGCATAATTAAGCAGATTTTAATAAATTCAGTATTAGTACAATAGATCTCCTTTTAAACAGGAGGTATAAAACTTAGTTCCACATTAGTACAATTTATACAATTTTATTAGATACTAGAACAGAGAATAGCAAATATAAGTGGATGGGATCACTGGCTTAAATTAATATATTGCCAATAAGCAACCGCATCTATGGCTTAGGATGAGAAAACAGTATACTATAATTGATAACTTCGACAAAAAAATGTAAGTCAGCTTTTATGGTAATGTCAAGGCTTCCCAAAAGCTCTTTCCTTTAATGTTCTTTTCCAGATTGTCAAGCTATACGAGACCTGAGACAAGATCTCAATCGAAAAAATGATGCCCAAAAGAAATAAGAAATTCATTCTGGATATACATTGTTTTCCTACGCTTCTGCTTCCCGACTACAAGCCCCACCTCAGACTTGTCTTTCAGTGACAACATTTACGACACCTTTCCCATGCAAGTATTTTAGGGTCTATTAATACACAAACTGCAGCTTCTCCTTCTGTAACGGTACTTAAATAGACTCTCTCTTCTCCACACATTTGATAATCTTTCTAAAATCTCTCTTGAAGACTTCTACCACTCTGAACAGCAGCTCAGAGATTTAAAAAAAGTAAAGCATGCATGGCTGGTTTTTTACTACATATATACTCTTTACTAATCCCAAAAAAGAATTCCAAGTAAGACAGAGAGTATTTCTTGATTAATTCCTCCAATACTTAGACTCCAAGGTTTGGAGGGATTTTTTTTTTTTTTTGCCTTTTTTTGTTGGTTGGTTGGTTTTGGTTGGGGAGGGAAGGGGCAGGGATTGTTTTTAAAGTCTCACCTGGGTAAAAACAGTGGCCAGCTACATGGAATATCTGAAACTCCATGTACCTAAGGGTCAGAGGCTTGATGACTACCAGAGAAGTGGCTATTCATCCTACCGTGGCTGTTACTGCCAACAAAGAATCTAATCACCTGTATTTCATTTGTGTAGGAGTATTTTATTTTGATCAAGAGCACCCACCGAGATAATGCCTGCATATTCCATATTTTTGTATCCTTTCCTGTGAATGGGTGAAGTTTAATCACTATTACGACGCAAGTCACATTTATCTTGATTAACCATTCAAACAGTTGTCAATATGGTGTTGGCTCTCTGTAACTGTCTATCAAATACTTACTTAATGAATACAGTAGGGGTTCTACTTCAATAATTTGTCTACAAAAGCCACTTCAGTTAATACTATAAATTTAAATATCCTGATGAGTTTTGCCTTGTGATGTTCTTACTGTATGAATATAGTTCAGATTTCATGGGATGAAATAAAGCTTTCAAAAGTTACCTTTCTAAGTCAGAGTAAGATAGGAGACTAACCCTGACTTTAAGAAAAAGTAGCAAACACTGCTGTGAAATGCTCATCTCTAACAGCTACCACGCAAGAACCTTTACAGATAAGAGGTAAGGGAACAGGTTACTACAGTCTTAAAGGAACAATCTTTTACCTAAAACACGATGGTTATTCTTTAGCTCATACTCTACGGTCTGCAACTTTGGAAAGGTAACAGGTATGAAATGTCATATCATCTGCAGAGTGAGAAAGTATGATGCGACCTCAGGCTGGAAGTAATGGGAAACTCTAGCTACAAAATTGGCTCTCATTACACATTTCAAAACAAGTCAGCTGAAGCATACCAATACAGAGCACCAAACGAAGTACCTCTTACTGTTTTTGCAAATCAGTCATCATGTTTCTGTGTTTTGATACACAACGTTCTGAGTTTAAGCATCTCCTAGTAGGTATCATCCATGCAGTATTCAAGCAGCCCTTTGGAAGGAGTCCTTAACAGTTGATATGGGATCACATGAGCAGCATTCAGAAAATAAAAAAATAATAAAAAAAAAATCACTAGTCAAGGCAGAACGGATCTGCAGGAAAAAGGTTTCAAGCTGTCAGACACTGTGTGGGACAATGTACCAACACAGGCTATCAACAGAAAACCTCTCACCAGCATCACAGCTCTTTCCCCACCAGCTTCAATGAGGGAGGTATTTCTTCTGGGATTAGAATCATCGGATCTGTTTCTTACTCTGCATTCATTAGGCCTGCTGCCTAGAAAGAGTCTTTGTATGTTGAGAACGATTCATCAGCTTACTATTGTTTGATGCTTTTAAATGCTGCTTTTGAGGTTCGGGGTAGAAAAGAAATTTAGGCATATTTGAAATGGATTCATTAGTTGTTGAGCTACTCTTTAACAAGCCAGTGCTCAGCACCATCCTTGACTTCTCAGATGACAACAAAATTGTCAACCCAAGTGAGAAATATTTTATCTGTTCTGTAAAGGACCAGACTCTTTAGTGAAATCAAGATGTTCCAACCAAAATGCAATTATGGATTGAGCCAATGATTAGGAATTGAGCCCGCTTCTCGCTCTGCAGCTTGTTCCTTTCCAGCTCTCCTTCTACACACTCTTTCCAGCAATGCCGTTTCTCTTCTGTGGGCAACTTCCAGGCACATAAGCCTTTGCTAAGAAGGGAAATACTGTCCTTCAAACCATACCTGGTTAACCATGCAGGCGTACTGTTATTTTCACTATGATTCTGTAGCTTCCTATCCTTGGGNGGGGGGGGGGGGGGGGGGGGGGGGGGGCCGGGGAGGACCTCTAAGGGCAGGACACTGCCAGGAACCCATCTCTAGTTACATAAACTGCCAAATGACCTTGGATTTGGTCATAGGAAGTCTTAACTGTATATGGAAATCAGGATTCTGTAGATCGCAATCTGCAAACTAGTCATGAGACTCTAATGGGGGAATTATGGAGGTCACTATCTGGAACTGTGAAAGAACGAAGTTAAGGAATTGGACTTCCTGTCACCATGGGGACAGCTGCGGTATCACTAACAATCAACTGCCAAACAACTACGCCCTGCAAGAACAAGCATTGTTCCAGCAGTGCAATGCACTGCATCTTGCAATGCAAGAAGATAATGAGCTATTTTAATTTTTTTAAAGTATTGTCAGCCAAGCCCAAAGGTGTACTTTCTCAACTAATCTCAAGCACCTCACAAGTAGCTCAACATGAAACAAAGACATGTATGGATGTGCAGCCTCTTCCGCTTCACTTCTTGAAGTTTTTATTCCCAGTTCTCTTTACTCATCTCCCTGAATATACTTCTCTCCTTTTTCACAGGCTGCTCTATCACTTTTTCCTCCCTTTACTGTTTCCCACTCCAATTCTCTCCACGTCACCCACTTCTTCGAGGTCTACCAATATTCCATTCCCTCCCTTAACCCAAGATCTTGGACAGATAACAAAAACTGCCCTTGGCTCAACAGGCAGAAGGAAGCTTTGATTTTCCTGCTTTGTTTCTTTAACCCAGGCGGTTCTTCAGTCCCAGCCAGGTCATCTTCAGACTCTGTTCACCCTTGTACAAGAAAATGCACTGCTGCAATCCTCCCACTCAGCATCAGTGGGCAGCTGCCTCTGCTGACAGCAGCCAAAATTGCAGTCCCAGCTGCTGAAGCTACCACATGCATCATCTATACTTCAGATATTTTAGCTGACAAGACAGCATTATTTCCATTCTCTTGCTTCTTTCATCTTCAAGGGCACAAATAACACACCTTTAAAGATGTGTAAAATCTGTTTTTGTTTTTCTTTTTTTTTTTTTTTATGTGTATCACTTCACATTGCAAGGAGAGAGAGGGGCTGCTGGTAATCCAAGTCTTCAAGCTCAACAACTTGAGTCTCAAGCTCTTTCACAAATGCAGACCCTGTTCTATCTATAAATGCAAGTTTACTCACTTCAAAGCAATGTTTTGCAACTATAGTTTGGACTACAAGCTAAGATTCTCCTGAGAGTATCAAATCTTTGCTAATGTTAAAACTACACATCAGCTGCAACCCTCACTGTCTCAAAAGGGGTATAGACTACCAAACTTCTTATGATAATCTTCCTTTCATAATTCTTCTGTGACAGCTGACCACAAATCATTTCAGTGTCGCAGTGCAAGTAACCACACTACCAGAGGATTACTGAATGAATCACTCATATTTATCCAGAGACTGATGAGTGCAGCTCAACACTGAAAAGGCTTGGTTTCTTCGGAGGTCCTTCAACAGGCATAGATCTGGGAGGTCCTTGTTATTTTGACCTCTCCTGTATAGCAGCCAAAACAAGCAAGTATAGTGCGGTCATAAAAATTTTAAAGCTTTTATATAAAAAAAAAATATGTCTGTTTTACTGCCCTTTCCCCATGCTGGGAACTGTAACATTCCTCCCCCTCACATTAATTAAGAAACATTTACCCAATTTTGAAGAATTCTTTAGTGTAACACTCAAAATGGTTACTGGGAAAGTGTTTATAATCTTCTATTACTTCAGAATCTCTCATGATCTTCAAACTGACTTGAGTTCAGACTGAAAGTGTGATCTCCAAATTGTTCTGTATTCTGTGGACAATACAGTGATCAATACTGTGTCATGTACTGCCTCCAGCTTGATCCAGTACAGGAATATCTACAGTTTGTTTTATAGGTACATTAACCGTTCCTCCCTTGACCATTGTCACAAATTTTTCATAGACATTGTTCCAAGTACAGTGAGCATAAACCAAAAGTATATGATACAGCAACACCTGACATCTTAAGCCATTTTCTTTTTGAGACTGTCTGTCTTAAACTTTATGTGCTGCAGTGGGAAAAGTTTGAAGACAGAGTCTCTTTAAAACCAGAGCTCAGTGGGAAGACAATGAGATGTACAGTATTTCTCTTTAGAATACATAATTTAAAAAAAAAGGAGGGGTCCACCCCCCAAGAAAATTGCCCTTGAAAGCCTTTCTAAGCATATTGATGGAGCAAAACAAAGAAACACTTTATTTTAGGACTCAGCACTTCCAAAAGAATATCATTCTTTTCATGCCCAAGGTCTTTTATTGTCTTTCCCATTTCCTCTTATTTAAACTGTATTAAACATACATTGATTCCCATTCTCTGCTACATACTTCCACCCCTGCAGCAGCTCCTCTACTGTGAGAGGACAAGGATTCATGCAGCTGAGTAGTAACCTGCTTTAGGAAACCAGCCCAACAAATGAACAAGAGAAAGCATCTTCTCAACCAGATCTCTTTCTTCCCTGAGCCTGTTTACTGTGCAGCCTCACAAGCACTCACAGCAGAGCAGCGAAGGCATGACGCACCACCACAGTTCAGCAGCCAGGGAAAGAAACTGCTTAAATCAGCAATGCTGCTGAAAACAAACGTTGAACTACGTATGGCTCACATGCGTTGACTGCTGGGAATTCTATTCTGAAGGACGCACCTTTCCTCTTGCACACAGCTTGGAAAGTGTCTCTATTCACACCCAAAAAATCAATCAAACCGCAGGCTAAACGGGATATAGCCCTGTTCTCCATCTTGACTTACAGGCATATTTGATCTGGGGCACTTAAATCTCCTGTAGCATCAGTCAAATCAGTTTGTTGAAACACTGGAAAAATTAATTCAACATCACAGAAAGTTAATTGCCTCAAGAACGAGGGTGAGAACGCCTGGCCACAGGAAGAGCAGAGCTGCTATTTCAACAGGGACTACAGTTAGGCTGGATTACACCAGCTGAAGCTGCAAAACAATTGAGAATCGTCAATTCCGCCTCTGGAGGAGATGCCTGAGAGTTTGAGACTACATATCCCACACTTCTAATTAAAGGCTGGACAAAATTAGTTTTAATTAAAAACTTCACATAATTAAAACTTCTTGCAAGTTTCCCTTGTCTTCTGGAGATCTGCTTGATTATTTGGCTAACATTCAATAGTTTATTTAACATTCTATGAACAGAACATAAATAATACACAAAAGAATAATAGTTATTACTCAAGAAAAAGAATCGAATCATTGAGCTTGAAAATTAAAACTGGATTCATACGTGGTCGGGTCAAACCACATTCTCTTTACGTAGAAATAAGGGAAGCAGCTCCCACATAGCCAAGATGAAACAAACAAGAAAGGAATAATGAAATTCAGCAGAGCTGAAAGTCAAACATTTCTCCTCCAACAAAGACACTTAAAAGGATTAAGCAAATACCAGGATCTATACAGTAACTGAAAAATAAAGGTTGAGGTGGGTCCTCTATTTCACTTTTCTGTCCTGCAAGTTACAATCCTACAACTCACTACAGCATTTGCCTTTTGGGTAGCATACGTTGGCTTGTGTTCAACTTCAGATCCAAAATAACCCAGACATTTTCTTCCTAAGGACTGCTACTCAATCACATGCCCCACATCCTGCATTTGTGCATTCAATTATTCTTACAGAAATGAGGACTTCCCATTTTTTATTTCTGACCTTTCCTTTTTTTCAGATCTCAGTATCTCCATTTTGTTCAAACAATTTTGAATTCTAGCTTTCACCTCACACACTTACACGCAGTCAACGAAATTACAATTGCTGCCATCTCTTTGCAAGGACTTCAGACAAACGTCCTAACCACTTGTCTTAACTAATTGCAAAATTACAGATCAAATCTTCCCTTCCTTTCTGGAAACTGAAAGCTCCTCCTGCTGGCCTTTTGTTGAACTAAAGACAAACCAAAATAAATACTTGCCAAACCAAGGAAACACAAAAATGCAACAACAACATTATTGGTATTTCAGTATCTTTCAGTATTTGCTGTTGAGACAAACAAACCTAAGAAAAATCTCATTCTACAGAAAGCACTAAATAAAAGATAACTCAAGGATTTGCCTAAAAGAAACAGATTACCCACACTATCAGAAACTGTGGAATACAATTTTTTCATTGCATGGCAAACAATCTGCTGCTCTGACACAGAAATAACGATTAATACATACTTTCCTACTTCAGTTGAAGAATAAAACAAGCTAAAATATCGACTACTAAGGTAAGAAATCCAAAGGTGACTCACAGTCACAAACATTACTTATTACTCTTCCCACATAAAATTACCTTGAGAAACTACCACAATTTTAGTCATGGGTTTTTATTACTTCTGCTCAGGTGTGATTTGCATAAAGAACTGAAAGTTAGCTTTATTACTCAAAAAATAAATTTTATGAGGGTAGCTATTCAATTTTGACGGGCTTAAAAAATACCCAAACAGAACAGGTTAACAGCTAAGAATAGACTTGCAAAGCTCAACTTGAAAAGTAGTATTTCTCCATCTTATATCTCTTTAGCAGAGGTTCAAAGCAGATTTCCAGATTACTTGTTTGAGTCAGACACAGAACAGTTTGTAAAAAGTTAGGTAATCTAATTATTTCAAATGACTATCAATAACAAGAGAGACATAAGAAATGTATTAATTAAAACTCATGTATACATAAATGAACATCCACGTTAATCCAGTAAAGGCAACAAATATCTATCAGTAGTGATACCCTCAGAATGGGGAATTTATTTACTGCTTGAAGTTCACCTGAGAGTCTGAACTCAAACATTAGCACTGTTCCAATTTTCTGAGATTGACAAATATTTCAAAGTTTCGAGGAGAACAAATACCAGCAGAATAATACCATCACCCAAATCTTAATACTTTGCATCCAACTTACCTGCTCCCTAAAAAGATTTCAGAATTCACTGCCCTTATTTTTTCTCTACTCCACTATTCCTCACAGCGTTGGAAAAAATTGATAAAATTTGGAGGAAAAAAAACACCCCCACAAACTACCAAGCAAACAATTTTCAGTTCAGTGAGCAACTCTTTCATTCTAACGGGATCCAAAATAAAAGCTTAAATTATGCACATCTTTTCTGTACTCGCTGGTGTTGCAAAGTTTTCAACAGTCTCTGGAAGCTAATTTATCACTGACTGCATGGGCATTGTAACTGAAGTACCCATATTACATCATTGAGTCATCTTTAAAGGCTGACCTTATCTCTCTCTCTAGGTCACTTCCCAGTGTTCTGCAACCAGCTTTCACTAGAACTCCACACCATTTGAAGATGAGTCAACACATTCTTAATCCCATCTTTTTGATTTATCAGTAACTCAAACTTGGAATTGTGTTTTCTGCTTCAGTGAGCTAGATCAACTCAGAAATTTTCCTATCTGCTTTCTTAGTCTGGAACTGCCAGATTGTTTATTAAACCACTCTAAATAGCTGCAAACTTCAGAAAAGCAAAAGCACTATTTAGATGGCCAAAATCTTTTTGAGACAAGTTAATTCAACCTTGCTGATAACAAGTCCATACTTGTTTACTGACCACCTATTCTCTTTTTCCCCACTCATTATCAACCCTGCCAAATCAACCCTCCTATTCCTATCCCCTCCAGATCCTTTCCCTTCTGGTTACGTGATGCAAAAACTTTCTAGGGTTGCATTTCATAGAAAGTTTTCTCAGGCCCAGGATAAGAGGTGAGCCTAGAGCTCCCAGATCATGCATCTTCTCCTTCAGTATGGTCAGCAGAGCGCACTGCATGCAAGAACTGAGTTTTCACACAAAAGGAAAGAATCTGCAGATCCAGGGCAAGTTACATTAGTTATTCCCTTATTATCCACAGTGGTCACCTGCAGTGGAAATAATGCTACCCCTCAGAACTTCCTCCAGCATTCCCCATTTGTCACTTCAATTAATCTAGCTCAGCAGTTCTGATAAATAAGGCAGTCGCCAGCCATTACCACTGCTCAATTAAACAGCCATGTCAACAGGGAGGGATTAATTACTTTGGGACTTTGAAGACCTGCAAGACCTTTAGCAAGATATAAGAAGAAAGAGATGACGAGCAGAATTGTATAAGTGCTCTACATATCCATTCCTCAGCAGGTGAAAGGGTAACCAACAAATTATTAAAAATACAGTAATCAAAAATAAAGATTACTTTTAATATTTTTCTTGAAAATACACGCAAGTCCATGGTACTCGTTACTCTATGACAGCATTCAGACCCTGAGTCTAATGACAAACTCAGATCTAACATTCAAACATGTAACATCTATGCTTGCATAAGATAAAATATGCAAATAAGATGCAAACCACCGTTTTCCAGAATATTTTTAATTTTCTTTTTGAAGCAGAGGATGCTGGCAATCACCACCGCAGCCAGGAACACTGGAACTGATCATGAGCAAAATATCCAATATCTTGTGTTCTTGCAGTTAATATAATGCATATAATACGCTTTGAACTGGAATACGGCATGTACAAAGAGAGAAGAGGTAAAAAAAAATTATTATTCTGAAAGCTATTTTTAAAACTCTTAGATTTTTGTAACACTGTTAACCTTGTCTTGTATGACTGAGGTTTGTGATCTGGAGTACTGCATATTCCTCATTTGTTCTGCAGTTCTAACAGCCAAGGGGTTCTGTCATCTTACATCAACAGCAAGCAGAATGTCTTGCGTTATGAAAAATACATCTTGAAAAGCAAATTCCAAGCATTAATGACCGGTTTTGTCAATTGAAAAGTGCAGGAAAAAACTTTTGCATTACCCTGTGGAGATACGTATCTAGTCCACGTTACACAAAAGGGTATTTTTAAAGACTTGCGTTTCTCAGTAATCAATTATTGCCAACTATCCTCAGATTAGGGATTTAAAAGCAAATAAATTATACTTGTCCAACGCAATGTTATTTCCTCAAGCTAACCTGACCTTTCATGACAAATATACTCCCCCCAAAAACAAATCACACGCGCAAATATAGTTAAGCCTTATTAGTTTCAGACCTCAAACTTGTAAGTGCTATGCGCAAACACTGGCAAGTACACAGCACTGTAAAGTCAACGGAGAAAAAAAAAATAACCAATTTCATGAACGTACTCCCCTTACAAGTTACTCCTACGTTTGCCTCCTGAGCCTAAGCAAATAGGAAATAAATTACAATAACCTCACGACGCTAAGTTCAAAGGCCCAAAGTACAGGTCGGTCATCTCTCAAGTCGAGGTAAGGGAGGCAAGGACAGAGGGAAGGGAGGGCCTGGCTGGGATCACCCACCCCAAGATCGCCATCGCAGACCCACACCGCCACCCGCCGGCGGCACCGCACGCCCGACCCGGCTACACACCGGGGAACAAAAAATTAAGAAAAAAAATTAAAAAAAAAAAAGGAAAAAATCGCTAACCCGAATAGAATCTTCCTTGGTAGTAAAACTGCGCTGTCCTTTGTGTTATCGGCTGTGCAACGTCAGAAAAAACTTATACATATTACAAGAGACGTGCGCAGGAGTAATCAGTGTTTTCCTGCAGCTCGGCCTAAAACGCACGAAAAAAAACACCAGCAACCCAAACATGAGTCATCATTGGGCTGCTATAAGGATACCATATAACTTCCCACGTACAGGAAAGTCACCTGAAGACGACAGAAAGAACTTTAAAACTTACAATGGGAACGCCAAGAAGCAAATTACTCATTAACCCGTATAAAACACACACGATGTCATACAAACTCAGTGAAACAGCACTCTTTCACGGCCTACAGAAAATAATGGCAATCCCACGAAACATTACGCCCAAGTAGAGACCATGGAATGGGAGTGGTAGTGGAAAAAAAAAAAAAAGAAAAAAGAAATCATCACCTATCTTGTTTCAGAAGGAATGCAATCCGAGACTGTAAAATAGTTGATTGGGTTTTTTTTTTTTTAATATTATGTGCAAAACCGATTAACCAACGATAAAAGCAAAACCAAAGAAAACCACCATTGCTGCTTCTTTTAGGACAGAAGAACAGAAATAAGAAAATGTTGGCCAACCCTCCCAAAATTTCTGGATTTCCCTTGGGGGGGGAGGCATAAAAACTTGTATAAACGCAGTTTGATTTCTGCTCGCGGCCGGTGAAAGAGTAACCCGGAGCTCTGCGCCTCCCCGACCGCGATGAATCACGGCCTTCCTGCACCGAGCCTCGACCGACCACCCCCCCACCCCACCCCTTACCTTAAAATTACTCGAGTTGACCCATCCTGTCAACTCGTCGATCACTTTGTCCAGGCGCTGCTGGTCCTGCTCCACATCGGGGGACCTCGCCGGGTCGCTCAGGTACTCCAGCAGCTCCTGGCCCACCTGCAGCCTGCGGCCCACGTCCTTCTGCTGCACCTGGTCGCAGAAATAATCCATACCGGCAGGCTCCATCCTCGCCCGCTGCGGAAAAGTTTGGTTTCGGGTTGCTTTGGGTTTTTTTTTTTTCTTACGGAGACGAGCCGAGCGGCTTCAGGGTGGGGAGCGCGGCCGGGGCAGGGCGGCCGGCGGCGGGAGGGAGGCAAACGCCCGGCGAGGCGGCGATCCCCGGCAGGGCCGCGGCCCTCATGGAGCCTCTCCTCGCCCTCTTCTCCGCCCCGGCTCCGCGCCCGCCGCCTCCATGCGCCTCACGACGGTCGCCGCCTTCCTCCGGTTTCCTCCGGCCTCCTTCCTCCCCGAGCCTGCCCGCAAGGTGAAGCCCCGAGTTAAGGGGGAGGGAAGGCGGGGGGCGCACGCAAAGGCTCGGGAAGCGGCGGAGGGGTCGGGCGGCAGCCGCCTCCACGGGCTCGGGGGGGGCTTTCCGGGCGCCTCCGCCTCGTCCTAGGGGATCTCCTCGCCGCCGCCCCTCCTCTTCCCCCGCCGGGGGAAGGGAAATTGAGAGCGAAAACAAGCGTTAAAGCTCGCCCGGCGGGGCCGGGGCGGAGGGGGGTGCCGCAGGCACCTCAGCGGAGGGCGGGCAGCCGCGGGCTGAGGGGGTCCCGGCGGGAGCTGCCGCCGCCGCCGCCTCTCGCTCTCTTCTCCCGCCCGCAGGCGCCGAGGAGCGATCCCCCGGGGGCCGCCTCTCACCGCCGCGGGCACCGGCCCGTCCTCCCACGGAGGCGGCGAGGCCGGGGCGGACCTCTCATGCTCCCGACGTCCGCGGCCTCCGGCCCCTCCCGCTTCGCCAAACGAGGGGCAGCTTCGAAACTTCGCCCCGGCGGGTCTCGTCTCGGCGCGGCGCTGCTCTGCTCAGTTCCGTTCCGCTCCCCTTCCCCGCCGGGTCCGCTCGGGTCGGGTCGCTCCAGACCCCGGGGGAGCCGCTCACGCTCCGCCCGGCTGCGCCGCCGCGTCCGTCCCGTGGAAGTTGCGTCCCGCCGCCGCGGGCCGCCCCGCCCGGCGCCAGCTAGACGGGGCGGGGCGCGAGACGGCCACGCCCCCCGCCACGCCCTTCACCCAACCTCCCGCCTCTACCAGCGCCGAGCGCGCGCCTGCATGGCCCGTCCCGCCCCGCGCTGCGGCGAGCGGGCGGGTGGGCGAGCAGACCCGTGGCGGGAGGCGCATGCGCGCTCCGCCCCGCCCCGCCCCGCCCAGTGGGGTCGGCCTGTCCGCGGCAGTCGCCGCCGCACTGTTGCCCGCAGAGGGCGGGGAGGGGGGCGCGGTGCGCGGCCCGGCCCCGCGGTGCCAGCCGGCGGCCCTGAGGGCAGGCGGCGGCGGATGAGGAGGAGGAGGAAGCGGAGGAGGAAGCGTTGAGAAACAGGGGCAGCGGCGCGGAGGGTGCTGGGGCGGGCTGCCGGCCGTTGGGCGCTCGCGGCGGCGCTGAGGGGAAGGCGGGCGAGGAGCCGCTGAGGGAGGGGTGGGGGAGTCAGCCCGGGCTCCTCGCCGTGGTTTTCGCCTTCCTCCCCCCGCGCAGGGTGTTGGGTAGGCGGGTGGCTGTCGCCCGCCTCTCCTCAGGGCGGCGCAGCGCCGAGGGGAGGGGGCTGTGCGGGAAGGGGAGCTCTGTGGGACGGGAAAACGCGGGGAAGCCCCAGCGCAGAGGGGGAAGCGGAGCTGCTGCTGCCGACGCCGCCTTTCCAGCGCGGCCCCGGCTTTGTTGAGGGGTGCCCTGCAGCCTCTTCTCTGCCCCGGTGTGAGGTGGAGGGGGACCCCCCTGGGGAGGCAGCTCGGTAGGCAGTCTGCGGTTAACTCTGCAGCCCCGCTAACCCGCATGCAGGCTGCCAGCAGGTTTAAAACAGGGACCCCTCAGTGCCGCGGCTGTGACTTGAGGTCTTGTTTCAGGGTCGGTTTAAACCGGTCCAAATCTCCCCGATGTTAGAAAGGGGGAAAGGCAGTCCTGTCCTGCGTTGCTTCCCTCCACCTTGTCTTAGCGGCGTGTTTCAGGCCTCTGAAAGTAACGTTGTGGTTTTCACATGCAAGGAAAGGGAAGGGGAAAGGAAAGGGAAGGGAAAGGAGAAAGGAAAGGAAAAAGCGAAGGCGAGGAGGTCGCTTTCCCCCTCCTCACAGTCAAGCTGCTCTGCTTAGGCCCGGTCTTGTCCCCTGTGCTGGGTCCTGCACTTTGTGACCACTTTGGGTCAATTTAACAGGCTGAATGACAGAGCTGGTATCAGTGAGCTGGGCTGGCTCACAGGTCCGAAGAGCAGAAGCACGGGACTCGGAAGGTGGGAACTGTAACATCCCCGGTCAATGGCAGTGGATGGTGATGTTGGTCTGCCATCCCCCTGGTACTGGGAGGTTCCATACTGCACACTACAAGCTGCTGTTGATACGGGTGGTCTGTTTTTTTTCCCCTGCTGTCATGTGTACAGTCCTTCCCTCTCCTATACCAGACCTGGTGTTTATTTGGCTTCATGTAAAAAATTCAGGGAGATAATTTTTTTCTTTAATTTTCTCCCCCCTTTTTTTTCCCCACAGAATTGGCTGTTTGCTGATTCATATTCCTAAATTGCCTCACTCTGGGGTTAAGCAAGTGGCGTAGGGAAAGTAGAAGCAGACAGCCAGAAGCTAGATGCGGGCAGATGAGTATTGGTGGGACCTCTCTCAACAGCCGTTGTGTCATGAAAGCTCAGCTTAGTTTCAAGACAGCACAGTCTGACTGTCTTGCTTGCCTCATTAGTCTTAACGCTGGGGAAGGGTGAGACTGCAGGAAAGCGAGGTACTCCCTTCATTTGGCTGCAGGATTTAGACAGGTATAAACTGACTGAGGAACCACGCCTGCAAATCGCAGTTTCACAGCAGTGTAAACCAAACTAAATTGGCACTAAAGTGGTCCCGCTTGCCTGCTTCTCACAAGTCCCGTTTTCAGGAATTAGAATCATAGAATCATAGAATCGTTAAGGTTGGAAGGGA